>OY804577.1:40558385-40956665 GCA_963680875.1 Bathymodiolus brooksi
CATGCATAATTATACTTGACAGAAATATGAAATGTTATGGGGGAGGACAGGTGTACCATCTCCAAAACATGTATAATTATACTTGACAGAAATATGAAATGTTATGGGAGAGGACAGGTGTACCATCTCCAAAACATGTATAATTATACTTGACAGAAATATGAAATGTTATGGGAGAGGACAGGTGTACCATCTCCAAAACATGTATAATTATACTTGACAGAAATATGAAATGTTATGGGAGAGGACAGGTGTACCATCTCCAAAACATATATAATTATACTTCACAGAAATATGAAATGGTATGGGAGAGGACAGGTGTACCATCTCCAAAACATGTATAATTATACTTGACAGAAATATGAAATGTTATGGGAGAGGACAGGTGTACCATCTCCAAAACATGTATAATTATACATGACAGAAATATGAAATGTTATGGGAGAGGACAGGTGTACCATCTCCAAAACATGTATAATTATACTTGACAGAAATATGAAATGGTATGGGAGAGGACAGGTGTACCATCTCCAAAACATGTATAATTATACTTGGCAGAAATATGAAATGTTATGGGAGAGGACAGGTGTACCATCTCCAAAACATGTATAATTATACTTGACAGAAATATGAAATGTTATGGGAGAGGACAGGTGTACCATCTCCAAAACATGTATAATTATACTTGACAGAAATATGAAATGTTATGGGAGAGGACAGGTGTACCATCTCCAAAACATGTATAATTATACTTGACAGAAATATGAAATGTTATGGGAGAGGACAGGTGTACCATCTCCAAAACATGTATAATTTACTTGACAGAAATATGAAATGTTATGGGAGAGGACAGGTGTACCATCTCCAAAACATGTATAATTATACTTGACAGAAATATGAAATGTTATGGGAGAGGACAGGTGTACCATCTCCAAAACATGTATAATTATACATGACAGAAATATGAAATGTTATGGGAGAGGACAGGTGTACCATCTCCAAAACATGTATAATTATACTTCACAGAAATATGAAATGGTATGGGAGAGGACAGGTGTACCATCTCCAAAACATGTATAATTATACTTGACAGAAATATGAAATGTTATGGGAGAGGACAGGTGTACCATCTCCAAAACATGTATAATTATACTTGACAGAAATATGAAATGTTATGGGAGAGGACAGGTGTACCATCTCCAAAACATGTATAATTATACTTGACAGAAATATGAAATGTTATGGGAGAGGACAGGTGTACCATCTCCAAAACATGTATAATTTACTTGACAGAAATATGAAATGTTATGGGAGAGGACAGGTGTACCATCTCCAAAACATGTATAATTATACTTGACAGAAATATGAAATGTTATGGGAGAGGACAGGTGTACCATCTCCAAAACATGTATAATTATACATGACAGAAATATGAAATGTTATGGGAGAGGACAGGTGTACCATCTCCAAAACATGTATAATTATACTTAACAGAAATATGAAATGGCATGCGAGAGGACAGGTGTACCATCTCCATAACATGTATAATTATACTTGACAGAAATATGAAATGTCATGGGAAAGGACAGGTGTACCATCTCCAAAACATGTATAATTATACTTGGCAGAAATATGAAATGTTATGGGAGAGGACAGGTGTACCATCTCCAAAACATGTATAATTATACTTGACAGAAATATGAAATGGTATGGGAGAG
Source organism: Bathymodiolus brooksi (assembly GCA_963680875.1). Classification (NCBI taxonomy): domain Eukaryota; kingdom Metazoa; phylum Mollusca; class Bivalvia; order Mytilida; family Modiolidae; genus Bathymodiolus; species Bathymodiolus brooksi. The sequence continues at coordinate 40,560,104 of OY804577.1, forward strand.
GACAGGTGTACCATCTCCAAAACATGTATAATTTACTTGACAGAAATATGAAATGTTATGGGAGAGGACAGGTGTACCATCTCCAAAACATGTATAATTATACTTGACAGAAATATGAAATGTTATGGGAGAGGACAGGTGTACCATCTCCAAAACATGTATAATTATACTTGACAGAAATATGAAATGCTATGGGAGAGGACAGGTGTACCATCTCCAAAACATGTATAATTTACTTGACAGAAATATGAAATGTTATGGGAGAGGACAGGTGTACCATCTCCAAAACATGTATAATTATACTTGACAGAAATATGAAATGTTATGGGAGAGGACAGGTGTACCATCTCCAAAACATGTATAATTATACTTAACAGAAATATGAAATGGTATGGGAGAGGACAGGTGTACCATCTCCAAAACAAGTATAATTATACTTGACAGAAATATGAAATGTCATGGGAAAGGACAGGTGTACCATCTCCAAAACATGTATAATTATACTTGACAGAAATATGAAATGGTATGGGAGAGGACAGGTGTACCATCTCCAAAACATGTATAATTATACTTGACAGAAATATGAATTGGTATGGGAGAGGACAGGTGTACCATCTCCAAAACATGCATAATTATACTTGACAGAAATATGAAATGTTATGGGAGAGGACAGGTGTACCATCTCCAAAACATGTATAATTATACTTCACAGAAATATGAAATGGTATGGGAGAGGACAGGTGTACCATCTCCAAAACATGTATAATTATACTTGACAGAAATATGAAATGTTATGGGAGAGGACAGGTGTACCATCTCCAAAACATGTATAATTATACTTGACAGAAATATGAAATGTTATGGGAGAGGACAGGTGTACCATCTCCAAAACATGTATAATTATACTGGACAGAAATATGAAATGGTATGGGAGAGGACAGGTGTATCATCTCCAAAACATGTATAATTATACTTGACAGAAATATGAAATGGTATGGGAGAGGACAGGTGTACCATCTCCAAAACATGTATAATTATACTTGACAGAAATATGAAATGGTATGGGAGAGGACAGGTGTACCATCTCCAAAACATGTATAATTATACTTGACAGAAATATGAAATGTTATGGGAAAGGACAGGTGTACCATCTCCAAAACATGTATAATTATACTTGACAGAAATATGAAATGGTATGGGAGAGGACAGGTGTACCATCTCCAAAACATGTATAATTATACTTGACAGAAATATGAAATGGTATGGGAGAGGACAGGTGTACCATCTCCAAAACATGTATAATTATACTTAACAGAAATATGAAATGGCATGCGAGAGGACAGGTGTACCATCTCCATAACATGTATAATTATACTTGACAGAAATATGAAATGTCATGGGAAAGGACAGGTGTACCATCTCCAAAACATGTATAATTATACTTGGCAGAAATATGAAATGTTATGGGAGAGGACAGGTGTACCATCTCCAAAACATGTATAATTATACTTGACAGAAATATGAAATGGTATGGGAGAGGACAGGTGTACCATCTCCAAAACATGTATAATTTACTTGACAGAAATATGAAATGTTATGGGAGAGGACAGGTGTACCATCTCCAAAACATGTATAATTATACTTGACAGAAATATGAAATGTTATGGGAGAGGACAGGTGTACCATCTCCAAAACATGTATAATTATACTTGACAGAAATATGAAATGCTATGGGAGAGGACAGGTGTACCATCTCCAAAACATGTATAATTTACTTGACAGAAATATGAAATGTTATGGGAGAGGACAGGTGTACCATCTCCAAAACATGTATAATTATACTTGACAGAAATATGAAATGTTATGGGAGAGGACAGGTGTACCATCTCCAAAACATGTATAATTATACTTAACAGAAATATGAAATGGTATGGGAGAGGACAGGTGTACCATCTCCAAAACAAGTATAATTATACTTGACAGAAATATGAAATGTCATGGGAAAGGACAGGTGTACCATCTCCAAAACATGTATAATTATACTTGACAGAAATATGAAATGGTATGGGAGAGGACAGGTGTACCATCTCCAAAACATGTATAATTATACTTGACAGAAATATGAATTGGTATGGGAGAGGACAGGTGTACCATCTCCAAAACATGCATAATTATACTTGACAGAAATATGAAATGTTATGGGAGAGGACAGGTGTACCATCTCCAAAACATGTATAATTATACTTCACAGAAATATGAAATGGTATGGGAGAGGACAGGTGTACCATCTCCAAAACATGTATAATTATACTTGACAGAAATATGAAATGTTATGGGAGAGGACAGGTGTACCATCTCCAAAACATGTATAATTATACTTGACAGAAATATGAAATGTTATGGGAGAGGACAGGTGTACCATCTCCAAAACATGTATAATTATACTTGACAGAAATATGAAATGGTATGGGAGAGGACAGGTGTACCATCTCCAAAACATGTATAATTATACTTGACAGAAATATGAAATGGTATGGGAGAGGACAGGTGTACCATCTCCAAAACATGTATAATTATACTTGACAGAAATATGAAATGGTATGGGAGAGGACAGGTGTACCATCTCCAAAACATGTATAATTATACTTGACAGAAATATGAAATGTTATGGGAAAGGACAGGTGTACCATCTCCAAAACATGTATAATTATACTTGACAGAAATATGAAATGGTATGGGAGAGGACAGGTGTACCATCTCCAAAACATGTATAATTATACTTGACAGAAATATGAAATGGTATGGGAGAGGACAGGTGTACCATCTCCAAAACATGTATAATTATACTTGACAGAAATATGAAATGTTATGGGAGAGGACAGGTGTACCATCTCCAAAACATGTATAATTATACTTGACAGAAATATGAAATGTTATGGGAGAGGACAGGTGTACCATCTCCAAAACATGTATAATTATACTTGACAGAAATATGAAATGGTATGGGAGAGGACAGATGTACCATCTCCAAAACATGTATAATTATAATTGACATAAATATGAAATGTTATGGGAGAGGACAGGTGTACCATCTCCAAAACATGTATAGTTATACTTGACAGAAATATGAAATGTTATGGGAGAGGACAGGTGTACCATCTCCAAAACATGTATAATTTACTTGACAGAAATATGAAATGTTATGGGAGAGGACAGGTGTACCATCTCCAAAACATGTATAATTATACTTGACAGAAATATGAAATGTTATGGGAGAGGACAGGTGTACCATCTCCAAAACATGTATAATTATACTTGACAGAAATATGAAATGGTATGGGAGAGGACAGGTGTACCATCTCCAAAACATGTATAATTATACTTCACAGAAATATGAAATGGTATGGGAGAGGACAGGTGTACCATCTCCAAAACATGTATAATTATACTTGACAGAAATATGAAATGGTATGGGAGAGGACAGGTGTACCATCTCCAAAACATGTATAATTATACTTGACAGAAATATGAAATGGTATGGGAGAGGACAGGTGTACCATCTCCAAAACATGCATAATTATACTTGACAGAAATATGAAATGGTATGGGAGAGGACAGGTGTACCATCTCCAAAACATGTATAATTATACTTGACAGAAATATGAAATGGTATGGGAGAGGACAGGTGTACCATCTCCAAAACATGTATAATTATACTTGACAGAAATATGAAATGTTATGGGAGAGGACAGGTGTACCATCTCCAAAACATGTATAATTATACTTGACAGAAATATGAAATGCTATGGGAGAGGACAGGTGTACCATCTCCAAAACATGTATAATTATACTTGACAGAAATATGAAATGTTATGGGAGAGGACAGTTGTACCATCTCCAAAACATGTATAATTTACTTGACAGAAATATGAAATGTTATGGGAGAGGACAGGTGTACCATCTCCAAAACATATATAATTATACTTGACAGAAATATGAAATGTTATGGGAGAGGACAGGTGTACCATCTCCAAAACATGTATAATTATACTTGACAGAAATATGAAATGTTATGGGAGAGGACAGTTGTACCATCTCCAAAACATGTATAATTTACTTGACAGAAATATGAAATGTTATGGGAGAGGACAGGTGTACCATCTCCAAAACATATATAATTATACTTGACAGAAATATGAAATGTTATGGGAGAGGACAGGTGTACCATCTCCAAAACATGTATAATTATACTTCACAGAAATATGAAATGGAATGGGAGAGGACAGGTGTACCATCTCCAAAACATGTATAATTATACTTGACAGAAATATGAAATGTTATGGGAGAGGACAGGTGTACCATCTCCAAAACATGTATAATTATACTTGACAGAAATATGAAATGTTATGGGAGAGGACAGGTGTACCATCTCCAAAACATGTATAATTATACTTGACAGAAATATGAAATGGTATGGGAGAGGACAGGTGTACCATCTCCAAAACATGTATAATTATACTTGACAGAAATATGAAATGGTATGGGAGAGGACAGGTGTACCATCTCCAAAACATGTATAATTATACTTGACAGAAATATGAAATGTTATGGGAGAGGACAGGTGTACCATCTCCAAAACATGTATAATTATACTTGACAGAAATATGAAATGTTATGGGAGAGGACAGGTGTACCATCTCCAAAACATGTATAATTATACTTGACAGAAATATGAAATGGTATGGGAGAGGACAGGTGTACCATCTCCAAAACATGTATAATTATACTTGACAGAAATATGAAATGGTATGGGAGAGGACAGGTGTACCATCTCCAAAACATGTATAATTATACTTGACAGAAATATGAAATGTTATGGGAGAGGACAGGTGTACCATCTCCAAAACATGTATAATTATACTTGACAGAAATATGAAATGTTATGGGAGAGGACAGGTGTACCATCTCCAAAACATGTATAATTATACTTGACAGAAATATGAAATGTTATGGGAGAGGACAGTTGTACCATCTCCAAAACATGTATAATTTACTTGACAGAAATATGAAATGTTATGGGAGAGGACAGGTGTACCATCTCCAAAACATATATAATTATACTTGACAGAAATATGAAATGTTATGGGAGAGGACAGGTGTACCATCTCCAAAACATGTATAATTATACTTCACAGAAATATGAAATGGAATGGGAGAGGACAGGTGTACCATCTCCAAAACATGTATAATTATACTTGACAGAAATATGAAATGTTATGGGAGAGGACAGGTGTACCATCTCCAAAACATGTATAATTATACTTGACAGAAATATGAAATGTTATGGGAGAGGACAGGTGTACCATCTCCAAAACATGTATAATTATACTTGACAGAAATATGAAATGGTATGGGAGAGGACAGGTGTACCATCTCCAAAACATGTATAATTATACTTGACAGAAATATGAAATGGTATGGGAGAGGACAGGTGTACCATCTCCAAAACATGTATAATTATACTTGACAGAAATATGAAATGTTATGGGAGAGGACAGGTGTACCATCTCCAAAACATGTATAATTATACTTGACAGAAATATGAAATGTTATGGGAGAGGACAGGTGTACCATCTCCAAAACATGTATAATTATACTTGACAGAAATATGAAATGGTATGGGAGAGGACAGGTGTACCATCTCCAAAACATGTATAATTATACTTGACAGAAATATGAAATGTTATGGGAGAGGACAGGTGTACCATCTCCAAAACATGTATAATTATACTTGACAGAAATATGAAATGGTATGGGAGAGGACAGATGTACCATCTCCAAAACATGTATAATTATAATTGACATAAATATGAAATGTTATGGGAGAGGACAGGTGTACCATCTCCAAAACATGTATAATTATACTTGACAGAAATATGAAATGTTATGGGAGAGGACAGGTGTACCATCTGCAAAACATGTATAATTTACTTGACAGAAATATGAAATGTTATGGGAGAGGACAGGTGTACCATCTCCAAAACATGTATAATTATAATTGACAGAAATATGAAATGTTATGGGAGAGGACAGGTGTACCATCTCCAAAACATGTATAATTATACTTGACAGAAATATGAAATGTTATGGGAGAGGACAGGTGTACCATCTCCAAAACATGTATAATTATACTTGACAGAAATATGAAATGTTATGGGAGAGGACAGGTGTACCATCTCCAAAACATGTATAATTATACTTGACAGAAATATGAAATGGTATGGGAGAGGACAGGTGTACCATCTCCAAAACATGTATAATTATACTTGACAGAAATATGAAATGGTATGGGAGAGGACAGGTGTACCATCTCCAAAACATGTATAATTATACTTGACAGAAATATGAAATGGTATGGGAGAGGACAGGTGTACCATCTCCAAAACATGTATAATTATACTTGACAGAAATATGAAATGTTATGGGAGAGGACAGGTGTACCATCTCCAAAACATGTATAATTATAATTGACAGAAATATGAAATGGTATGGGAGAGGACAGGTGTACCATCTCCAAAACATGTATAATTATACTTGACAGAAATATGAAATGGTATGGGAGAGGACAGGTGTACCATCTCCAAAACATGTATAATTATACTTGACAGAAATATGAAATGGTATGGGAGAGGACAGGTGTACCATCTCCAAAACATGTATAATTATACTTGACAGAAATATGAAATGTTATGGGAGAGGACAGGTGTACCATCTCCAAAACATGTATAATTATACTTGACAGAAATATGAAATGGTATGGGAGAGGACAGGTGTACCATCTCCAAAACATGTATAATTATACTTGACAGAAATATGAAATGGTATGGGAGAGGACAGGTGTACCATCTCCAAAACATGTATAATTATACTTGACAGAAATATGAAATGTTATGGGAGAGGACAGGTGTACCATCTCCAAAACATGTATAATTATACTTGACAGAAATATGAAATGTTATGGGAGAGGACAGGTGTACCATCTCCAAAACATGTATAATTATACTTGACAGAAATATGAAATGTTATGGGAGAGGACAGTTGTACCATCTCCAAAACATGTATAATTTACTTGACAGAAATATGAAATGTTATGGGAGAGGACAGGTGTACCATCTCCAAAACATATATAATTATACTTGACAGAAATATGAAATGTTATGGGAGAGGACAGGTGTACCATCTCCAAAACATGTATAATTATACTTGACAGAAATATGAAATGTTATGGGAGAGGACAGGTGTACCATCTCCAAAACATGTATAATTATACATGACAGAAATATGAAATGTTATGGGAGAGGACAGGTGTACCATCTCCAAAACATGTATAATTATACTTGACAGAAATATGAAATGTTATGGGAGAGGACAGGTGTACCATCTCCAAAACATGTATAATTATACTTGACAGAAATATGAAATGTTATGGGAGAGGACAGGTGTACCATCTCCAAAACATGTATAATTATACTTGACAGAAATATGAAATGGTATGGGAGAGGACAGGTGTACCATCTCCAAAACATGTATAATTATACTTGACAGAAATATGAAATGGTATGGGAGAGGACAGGTGTACCATCTCCAAAACATGTATAATTATACTTGACAGAAATATGAAATGTTATGGGAGAGGACAGGTGTACCATCTCCAAAACATGTATAATTATACTTGACAGAAATATGAAATGTTATGGGAGAGGACAGGTGTACCATCTCCAAAACATGTATAATTATACTTGACAGAAATATGAAATGGTATGGGAGAGGACAGGTGTACCATCTCCAAAACATGTATAATTATACTTGACAGAAATATGAAATGGTATGGGAGAGGACAGGTGTACCATCTCCAAAACATGTATAATTATACTTGACAGAAATATGAAATGGTATGGGAGAGGACAGGTGTACCATCTCCAAAACATGTATAATTATACTTGACAGAAATATGAAATGTTATGGGAGAGGACAGGTGTACCATCTCCAAAACATGTATAATTATAATTGACAGAAATATGAAATGGTATGGGAGAGGACAGGTGTACCATCTCCAAAACATGTATAATTATACTTGACAGAAATATGAAATGGTATGGGAGAGGACAGGTGTACCATCTCCAAAACATGTATAATTATACTTGACAGAAATATGAAATGGTATGGGAGAGGACAGGTGTACCATCTCCAAAACATGTATAATTATACTTCACAGAAATATGAAATGTTATGGGAGAGGACAGGTGTACCATCTCCAAAACATGTATAATTATACTTGACAGAAATATGAAATGGTATGGGAGAGGACAGGTGTACCATCTCCAAAACATGTATAATTATACTTGACAGAAATATGAAATGGTATGGGAGAGGACAGGTGTACCATCTCCAAAACATGTATAATTATACTTGACAGAAATATGAAATGTTATGGGAGAGGACAGGTGTACCATCTCCAAAACATGTATAATTATACTTGACAGAAATATGAAATGGTATGGGAGAGGACAGGTGTACCATCTCCAAAACATGTACAATTATACTTGACAGAAATATGAAATGTTATGGGAGAGGACAGGTGTACCATCTCCAAAACATGTATAATTATACTTGACAGAAATATGAAATGGTATGGGAGAGGACAGATGTACCATCTCCAAAACATGTATAATTATAATTGACATAAATATGAAATGTTATGGGAGAGGACAGGTGTACCATCTCCAAAACATGTATAATTATACTTGACAGAAATATGAAATGTTATGGGAGAGGACAGGTGTACCATCTCCAAAACATGTATAATTTACTTGACAGAAATATGAAATGTTATAGGAGAGGACAGGTGTACCATCTCCAAAACATGTATAATTATACTTGACAGAAATATGAAATGTTATGGGAGAGGACAGGTGTACCATCTCCAAAACATGTATAATTATACTTGACAGAAATATGAAATGTTATGGGAGAGGACAGGTGTACCATCTCCAAAACATGTATAATTATACTTGACAGAAATATGAAATGGTATGGGAGAGGACAGGTGTACCATCTCCAAAACATGTATAATTATACTTGACAGAAATATGAAATGGTATGGGAGAGGACAGGTGTACCATCTCCAAAACATGCATAATTATACTTGACAGAAATATGAAATGGTATGGGAGAGGACAGGTGTACCATCTCCAAAACATGTATAATTATACTTGACAGAAATATGAAATGGTATGGGAGAGGACAGGTGTACCATCTCCAAAACATGTATAATTATACGTGACAGAAATATGAAATGTTATGAGAGAGGACAGGTGTACCATCTCCAAAACATGTATAATTATACTTGACAGAAATATGAAATGTTATGGGAGAGGACAGGTGTACCATCTCCAAAACATGTATAATTATACTTGACAGAAATATGAAATGTTATGGGAGAGGACGGTTGTACCATCTCCAAAACATGTATAATTTACTTGACAGAAATATGAAATGTTATGGGAGAGGACAGGTGTACCATCTCCAAAACATATATAATTATACTTGACAGAAATATGAAATGTTATGGGAGAGGACAGGTGTACCATCTCCAAAACATGTATAATTATACTTGACAGAAATATGAAATGGTATGGGAGAGGACAGGTGTACCATCTCCAAAACATGTATAATTATACTTGACAGAAATATGAAATGTTATGGGAGAGGACAGGTGTACCATCTCCAAAACATGTATAATTATACTTGACAGAAATATGAAATGTTATGGGAGAGGACAGGTGTACCATCTCCAAAACATGTATAATTATACTTGACAGAAATATGAAATGGTATGGGAGAGGACAGGTGTACCATCTCCAAAACATGTATAGATATATTTGACAGAAATATGAAATGGTATGGGAGAGGACAGGTGTACCATCTCCAAAACATGTATAATTATACTTGACAGAAATATGAAATGTTATGGGAGAGGACAGGTGTACCATCTCCAAAACATGTATAATTATACTTGGTAGAAATATGAAATGTTATGGGAGAGGACAGGTGTACCATCTCCAAAACATGTATAATTATACTTGACAGAAATATGAAATGTTATGGGAGAGGACAGGTGTACCATCTCCAAAACATGTATAATTATACTTGGCAGAAATATGAAATGTTATGGGAGAGGACAGGTGTACCATCTCCAAAACATGTATAATTATACTTGACAGAAATATGAAATGTTATGGGAGAGGACAGGTGTACCATCTCAAAAACATGTATAATTATACTTGACAGAAATATGAAATGTTATGGGAGAGGACAGGTGTACCATCTCCAAAACATGTATAATTATACTTGACAGAAATATGAAATGTTATGGGAGAGGACAGGTGTACCATCTCCAAAACATGTATAATTTACTTGACAGAAATATGAAATGTTATGGGAGAGGACAGGTGTACCATCTCCAAAACATGTATAATTATACTTGACAGAAATATGAAATGTTATGGGAGAGGACAGGTGTACCATCTCCAAAACATGTATAATTATACATGACAGAAATATGAAATGTTATGGGAGAGGACAGGTGTACCATCTCCAAAACATGTATAATTATACTTGACAGAAATATGAAATGTTATGGGAGAGGACAGGTGTACCATCTCCAAAACATGTATAATTATACTTGACAGAGATATGAAATGTTATGGGAGAGGACAGGTGTACCATCTCCAAAACATGTATAATTATACTTGACAGAAATATGAAATGGTATGGGAGAAGACAGGTGTACCATCTCCAAAACATGTATAATTATACTTGATAGAAATATGAAATGTTATGGGAGAGGACAGGTGTACCATCTCCAAAACATGTATAATTATACTTGACAGAAATATGAAATGGTATGGGAGAGGACAGGTGTACCATCTCCAAAACATGTATAATTATACTTGACAGAAATATGAAATGGTATGCGAGAGGACAGGTGTACCATCTCCAAAACATGTATAATTATACTTGACAGAAATATGAAATGTTATGGGAAAGGAAAGGTGTACCATCTCCAAAACATGTATAATTATACTTGACAGAAATATGAAATGGTATGGGAGAGGACAGGTGTACCATCTCCAAAACATGTATAATTATACTTGACAGAAATATGAAATGGTATGGGAGAGGACAGGTGTACCATCTCCAAAACATGTATAATTATACTTGACAGAAATATGAAATGGTATGGGAGAGGACAGTTGTACCATCTCCAAAATATGTATAATTATACTTGACAGAAATATGAAATGGTATGGGAGAGGACAGGTGTACCATCTCCAAAACATGTATAATTATACTTGACAGAAATATGAAATGTTATGGGAGAGGACAGGTGTACCATCTCCAAAACATGTATAATTATACTTGACAGAAATATGAAATGTTATGGGAGAGGACAGGTGTACCATCTCCAAAACATGCATAATTATACTTGACAGAAATATGAAATGGTATGTGAGAGGACAGGTGTACCATCTCCAAAACATGTATAATTATACTTGACAGAAATATGAAATGTTATGGGAGAGGACAGGTGTACCATCTCCAAAACATGTATAATTATACTTGACAGAAATATGAAATGGTATGGGAGAGGACAGGTGTACCATCTCCAAAACATGTATAATTATACTTGACAGAAATATGAAATGGTATGGGAGAGGACAGGTGTACCATCTCCAAAACATGTATAATTATACTTGACAGAAATATGAAATGTTATGGGAGAGGACAGGTGTACCATCTCCAAAACATGTATAATTATAATTGACAGAAATATGAAATGTTATGGGAAAGGACAGGTGTACCATCTCCAAAACATGTATAATTATACTTGACAGAAATATGAAATGGTATGGGAGAGGACAGGTGTACCATCTCCAAAACATGTATAATTATACTTGACAGAAATATGAAATGGTATGGGAGAGGACAGGTGTACCATCTCCAAAACATGTATAATTATACTTGACAGAAATATGAAATGGTATGGGAGAGGACAGGTGTACCATCTCCAAAACATGTATTATTATACTTCACAGAAATATGAAATGGTATGGGAGAGGACAGGTGTACCATCTCCAAAACATGTATAATTATACTTGACAGAAATATGAAATGGTATGGGAGAGGACAGGTGTACCATCTCCAAAACATGTATAATTATAATTGACATAAATATGAAATGTTATGGGAGAGGACAGGTGTACCATCTCCAAAACATGTATAATTATACTTGACAGAAATATGAAATGTTATGGGAGAGGACAGGTGTACCATCTCCAAAACATGTATAATTTACTTGACAGAAATATGAAATGTTATGGGAGAGGACAGGTGTACCATCTCCAAAACATGTATAATTATACTTGACAGAAATATGAAATGTTATGGGAGAGGACAGGTGTATACTATGGGAGAGGACAGGTGTATGTTATGTGAGAGGACAGGTATATGTTATGGAAGAGGACAGGTGTATGCTATGGGAGAGGACAGGTGTATGCTATGGGAGAGGACAGGTGTATGTTATGGGAGAGGACAGGTGTATGCTATGGGAGAGGACAGGTGTATGTTATGGGAGAGGACAGGTGTATGTTATGGGAGAGGACAGGTGTATGTTATGGGGAGGACAGGTGTATGTTATGGGAGAGGACAGGTGTATGTTATGGGAGAGGACAGGTGTATGTTATGGGAGAGGACAGGTGTATGTTATGGCAGAAGACAGGTGTATGTTATGGGAGAGGACAGGTGTATGCTATGGGAGAGGACAGGTGTATGTTATGGGAGAGGACAGGTGTATGTTATGGGAGAGGACAGGTGTATGTTATGGCAGAAGACAGGTGTATGTTATGGGAGAGGACAGGTGTATGTTATGGGAGAGGACAGGTGTATGTTATGGCAGAAGACAGGTGTATGTTATGGGAGAGGACAGGTGTATGTTATGTGAGAGGACAGGTGTATGTTATGGGAGAGGACAGGTGTATGTTTTGGGAGAGGACAGGTGTATGTTATGGGAGAGGACAGGTGTATGCTATGGGAGAGGACAGGTGTATGTTATGGGAGAGGACAGGTGTATGTTATGGGAGAGGACAGGTGTATGTTATGGGGAGGACAGGTGTATGTTATGGGAGAGGACAGGTGTATGTTATGGGAGAGGACAGGTGTATGTTATGGGAGAGGACAGGTGTATGTTATGGCAGAAGACAGGTGTATGTTATGGGAGAGGACAGGTGTATGTTATGGGAGAGGACAGGTGTATGTTATGGGAGAGGACAGGTGTATGTTTTGGGAGAGGACAGGTGTATGTTATGGCAGAAGACAGGTGTATGTTATGGGAGAGGACAGGTGTATGTTATGGGAGAGGACAGGTGTATGTTATGGGAGAGGACAGGTGTATGTTATGGGAGAGGACAGGTGTATGTTATGGGAGAGGACAGGTGTATGTTATGGCAGAAGACAGGTGTATGTTATGGGAGAGGACAGGTGTATGTTATGGGAGAGGACAGGTGTATGTTATGGGAGAGGACAGGTGTATGTTATGGGAGAGGACAGGTGTATGTTATGGGAGAGGACAGGTGTATGTTATGGCAGAAGACAGGTGTACCATCTCCAAAACAAAACCATAACAAGAAAAATAACCTGTTGAAACTTGGCTCATATGTATAAGTCACATAACATTGAACAACTGGTTCCTACAATAGTCTGTTGCAAATCGTTTAAAAAGTTGAATGATAAAAGGGTAAATTTGTATATGTTGTGTGAAAGCTATGTCCAAGATGATGGTGCCATTTCATAACGTATGTCATTGTCAGATAGTTTACAAGGTGACCGCTCGATAGTCCGAAGGTTCATTAGTCCGAAGGTTCATTAGTCCGAAGGTCCGTTAGTCCGAATGTTCATTAGTCCGAAGGTCCGTTAGTCCGGCCGAACGTTTTAAGGTCCGTTAATCTTGTTTTTCGACCAAAGGATAGGTATCGAACAGTGTTGAATTGATTTAATATTCAGTCCTTTATCAAATTAAGTAAGAGAAGATACTCATATTCACATCCTGACTAAGCAGTGGCCTATCCAGGTGGGTTGTAGGCTGTACGCACGGCTTTTTCTAGCAAAAAAAATGTGTAATCGGTAAATATAGGTAAAACTTAAAACATTTTGTAGAAAACACGCCAAAAATTGAAACAAACCCCTGTTTTGTAATTATGGATCCAAGCGTGCTAAGTCTAATAAAACGGGAAAAAATTTGTCACCTCTGAAATATATAGAAATCATTCAGAGCTATGGGACTTCATTCGTCAAATTAAAAGCGATTTTTCACATGGCACACTCTATCTTGAGAACCCCTTGGACAGTTCACTTCACACTTTACATCAAAATTATGATCTTTACATTTTCAAATTTTGGAATATAGGTGCAAATTCACTAGGGACGGGCGTATCATGCGCCTATAGCGCAGCTGTTTATTTCATGCTGGTCAACCAAGTCAAGTTATATTTATATTTGATTGTAGGGTTCCACCAGAAATGGAATTCATTAGTGGACAGAAGGCACCCTTCACTTTGGATATTCATTAGAAAGATTAAAGACGAGCAGTCAAATATTGAGGTATCGGCTGCAGTTGCACAGAATGGTAATCTGATCCCCGGCCGAGTCATACCGAAGACTTTAAAATTGGTAGTCGCTACTTCTCCGACAAGCGATGGTAGTGACGACTGGTTGGTTCGGTGTCAGAATAATGTGTCCGAGTGGGGGTGACATGTCTTCCTGCGGGCTGTTGCTTCTGTAGCACATTAAAAGTCCGGCTCAGCGTGTCGGTCTAGTACACAGGGTCTGTACGATTGATTAAATGTTATCCTCCTGAAATGCATGAAATATCTGCCAATGGACGTTAAACTACAATCAATCAATCAATCAATCAATCAATCAATCAATCAATCAATCAATCAATCAATCAATCAATCAATCAATCAATCAATCAATCAATCAAACAATCAATCAATCAATCAATCAATCAATCAATAAATAAATAAATAAATAAATAAATAAATAAATAAATAAATAAATAAATAAATAAATAAATAAATAAATCAATCAATCAATCAATCAATCAATCAATCAATCAATCAATCAATCAATCAATCAATCAATCAATCAATCAATCAATCAATCAATCTTGATCGGTTTCCAACTTAACTAATCACCAGGCAAACAACGTTGGTTCATTACAGGCTCATTTTTCACGTTCCCCGACATGTAACAAAATTACCTTCTAGAACCAGAACAAAGACAGTACTGTATAATTAATCTTTCTTGGAGTAAAGACTTGTGAGAAAAAACGCTTTTTTAAGTTATGTAAATTATTCACACAAGAAAATTTTAAATTGAAACCATGAAAATACAATGTAACTGAATATACACCAGAAACAAATGTCACACTAAGCAGGAAACTCATTAAGCATTGATCTGGAGCTATACTTAATAGCACATACATGTAAGAGTTGAAATTAAGAGAGGATGAGAAGGTAACATGAGGTTTCGGTCACGGGGTATGTTCTGTCTTCAAGAACGTTATTGATGGTTCGGCACTGAAACATCTTAAATAAAAATCATAACTGGACACACACTTGTTTTGAATTGAACATTACTATCGTTGTCATGACATCTTGAGGGTTAATAATTCCTTAGATTAGGATATTAACGACCACTTTATGATACACAAGATTGCTAGACGTAGCGGCTGTATGTCTCCCGCCAAGGCACATTGCAGGAAATTACTAAGTCCCAGAACTCCTAAGAATGTCGAATCAATATGGTGGTATAATATGCACAGCTACAAATCATGTGTAACAATCCTGCAAAGTTACATCAAAATTGATCGAGCGGTTTCAGAGGAGATACGTTCACAAGATTTCCTCATAGTCCACTATAGTGAAAAATGTCCCATAACTCCTACAAAATATGTCGAATCAAAATGGCGGTATAGTATGCACATCTACACATCATGTGTAACAATCCTGCAAAGTTTCATCAAAGTCGGTCAAGCGTTTTTAGAGGAGATGTGTTCACAAAGTTATTCGGACGGACGAACGCAGACCATTACTATGTCACTCCGTCGCTTCGCTGCGGGGGACAATACGGGTTGAATATATACGTTTATTCAAACCAGAAATAACAGAGTTCAAACGTATGGGTGGGCGACATTAGGACAAACGGACCTTCGGACTAACGGACCTTCGGACTAACGAACCTTCGGACTAATGGACCTTCGGACTAACGCCACGGAACCAGTTTACAAAAGCCTGATGATATATGACGGTCTTGGGTTCGCTCCTAAAAGTAAATTTTAGAGGATAATTAACGATTTTAAAACTCCCTTCTTAAATTGTGTTAAATATTAATAGTTTTAACATGGAAATGTGCATTTCATGCTGCTTCAATCGAATAGAAGAGGATTTCAAATATATTTAACCTAAAGCACAAAAAACTACCCAATTTCAGTAGCATATAGTACACTGAGAATTACACAGGGTCATATATATCTCTATTTTTCAGCTGACTTTATCCAATACAAATCATGAACGACATAAATTTAAGAGTATCTAAAAATCAATAAACATGTCTCCGTGGATCTGTAGACTGTAAATTGTGTTTTAATTAATTGTATAATATTATTAATACAGATTCGGTCATTTGAACCGCATCGGTGGTGTAATGGTTAGAGTGCCCGCCTCGAGTGGTGTAATGGTTAGAGTGCCCGCCTCGAGTGGTGTAATGGTTAGAGTGCCCACCTCGAGTGGTGTAATGGTTAGAGTGGCCGCCTCGAGTGGTGTAATGGTTAGAGTGGCCACCTCGAGTGGTGTAATGGTTAGAGTGGCCGCCTCGAGTGGTGTAATGGTTAGAGTGGCCGCCTCGAGTGGTGTAATGGTTAGAGTGCCCGCCTCAAGTGGTGTAATGGTTAGAGTGCCCGCCTCGAGTGGTGTAATGGTTAGAGTGCCCGCCTCGAGTGGTGTAATGGTTAGAGTGCCCGCCTCGAGTGGTGTAATGGTTAGAGTGCCCGCCTCGAGTGGTGTAATGGTTAGAGTGCCCGCCTCCAGTGGTGTAATGGTTAGAGTGCCCGCCTCGAGTAGTGTAATGGTTAGAGTGCCCGCCTCGAGTGGTGTAATGGTTAGAGTGCCCACCTCGAGTGGTGTAATGGTTATAGTGCCCGCCTCAAGTGGTGTAATGGTTAGAGTGCCCGCCTCGAGTGGTGTAATGGTTAGAGTGCCTGCCTCCAGTGGTGTAATGGCTAGAGTGCCCGCCTCGAGTGATGTAATGGTTAGAGTGCCCACCTCGAGTGGTGTAATGGTTAGAGTGGCCGCCTCCAGTGGTGTAATGGTTAGAGTGCCTGCCTCGAGTGGTGTAATGGTTAGAGTGCCCGCCTCGAGTGTGGTTAATAGTGGGTTCCAACCCCGATCGGATGAAACTAAAGACTATAAAATTGGTATTTGTTACTTCTCCGCTAAGCATGCAGCAGTAAGGAGAAAAAGCAAAGACTGGTTGGTTCGGAATCAGGATAATGTGTCCGAGTGGGGCAACATGTCTATCTGCAGACTGTTGTTTCAGTGAGATAGCACTATAACAAGAACAGTGTTGGTTTAGTGCAAAACAGACTTCATCATCATTTCATTGAAAACTAGTATTACTGTGAGCACAGCTCACTAAGATATACCCCCCCCCCCCCCCCCTATTTCCATAGCCAAAACATTACTGATTGTTCCGACCAAAAATGAAAGGGACCCTCCTCCTCTCTTCACTGGTAAGCTGCTGATAAAATTTCAAAACATTCTGAGAAACACTACTCCAGTTATCATACGACATAGTGTAAAAATCCTATTTTCCGTCATATCAAGTCCAATAACTCTGGAACGGAAAAAGTGAAAATCATCAAAAAAGAAAGCGATCCTCCTCTCTTCACCAGTAAACAGCTGATAAAATTTTAAAAGATTCTAAGAAACGCAACTCAAGTTATCGTACGACATAGGATTTGTCTACAGACGGACGGACGGACATGGTGAAACCAATATACCCCCCTACAACTTCGTTGCAGGGGGTATAATAAACTTGTTCTCACCATGATATAGCTGAAATATTGCTGAGTTGGCGTCAAACAACAATCACTTACTCACTCAGTCCATTTGAACATTTCTTTCTGTTTTCCATTTCCGCCTTTTAGGGACCGACCATTTAACTTGCAGGGGGAGAGTTATGGTTTTCTGTTTCGTTCAGAATTTTTTTTTCGGACAACACAAGATTTAGAATATTTATTTTTTTTGTCGCGCAAAGCGCAATTTTTTTTTCCATAATTTAACATTAGGTTATACGACTAAAACTCTGAATCAGATTATTTTTTTTTTCCTCCACCAAAATCAGAATATTTTTTTCAGCAACATTGGGAATCAGAATATTTTTTTAGAAAAAAACCATAACACCCCTTCAAGTTAAAAGGCCGTCCCTTAGTAACATAACAAAAAAAACCACTATATTCAATATGCTCATAATTATAAATTAACACACACAAACAATGAAACAACCAAAGACTCTCCTTACTATATTTTGGTATTTTGTGTTGTCTGTCACACTCTATAACTTTCTGAAAACTCTACATATGTTTTACTATTGTTGTTCTCTAATAAATAATGAGGCATTTATTGTACATAAAACATTATAATATTTTACCATCATGATCAATTCAACAATGTAATGTTAGTCTTCATTACAAATAGTAGCACAATATACAACAGTTTATTTACAGATTTATTCTGCCACTTTATGTATTTTATTAATCCTTTGAATGATATTGTTTTCCTTTTCTCTCAATTTAACAGCAAGTTCGTTCTAAAAAATAAGAACACATTTTTTATTATATGGTTAAATCAAACGTTTATATAACATATCAGAACAATTCATTTTTAAACAAAATCATATTTCAAGAAAGGAACACTTGCCCCATCTTTTGTTGTGAGAGCCAGAAACTTTTCACTACTGTGATCTGCTGTGGTCACAACTTATGGTGTTTGCATTTACATTTACCTAACATTAACTACGCATTCTATAGAAATACAGGATTTTAACTCTTAGATGCAACCTGATATCAGATACAAAACCTTTTATAATATAAGTATGTTACACAACATGTACTTTAATGTGTTAATTCGTTAATATTGTATTAATTTTTTTTTTTTTTAATTTAGCACTTGTTGGCCATTTCTTGGTCGAGTTTAGCTAAGAAATCTCAGGAAATCTGCCGTCATACTTCCACAGCTCTCTTTAAGACCCCTTTTGAAAAAAAATAGTTAAATCTTTTATATGAACCATCAATAAATAACCCATAAAGATGGTTATTTTGCCCTCCCCCCCCAAAAAAAACTACTTTAAAATAGGATGAATAATAAAAAAGATAAAATTTTGAAATCGCCTCCATTTTGGCCCCTTCTATGTCAAAAACGGTAATAGTTACGTAATAATGTTATACTTTTTTCTGAATTCATTAAAAAAAATCTCATCAAAAACAGATAAACAATTACGAATGTAATTACTTATGCTCATATACATGTATATATATGGAAATACTCTATTTGACCCCTATGTAAAAGTTTACAGACGACATATTCAAGAAACATATCCTACAGTAAAGTGAGTTAAAAATGCAGTGATTGAATGAATATGTGATGTAACATAACACAATCTGTAATGTATATACAAAACTATTTGGAATGTCATCTAAACTTTTTTGTTAAAAAAAATAGATATCTTCATGAAACCCAACAGTATTACCATCATTTGTTCTATAACAATGTTAGATAAACCTATTATATGAATAATATGATGGTACAATTGATTGTATCATGTTTCGTTGGCTGCATCACTACTCATTGTTATCTGTTTCAGTAATTCCGTTTATACAACTTACTTGACATGAAGAAAACAGTAGTACCAACACAATATGCATCAAATGTATATATCTTTTTTAAACAAATAAGTTTTCTAAATATTTCATTAATAATCTTAACAAAAATTGAATAAAATATAAAAAATACACTCTCAAAAATCTATACCACTGTGACATATCTAAGTGATCAGTTCCTACGATCACTACTGATTGTAATGTATATATATCTAAGTAATCAGTTCCTACGATCACTACGGATTGTAATGTATATATATATATATATCGAGACCTCCTTTCAAAAGAAAATTTGGATAGGGGTTCCCCTTATATGTCATTTTTCAGAATGGCTGAAAACAAAAAGCATTTCATTCATTTTGAGCATTTTTACCCTTCTTGAACCCCAAAAACTCATCTACTTTGAGACCAACCTTTATTAAAAAAAAAATGGGCAGGGGAAGAAGAATTTGGGATAAGACAATAGGTCTTCCTTCATTAATACAATATGATAGCCCAAATAATTACACAGAACCCAAATAGATAGATGACTAACTGTGTAATATGATATCTCACTACTCTGTTGTGTGGTGTATAACAAATATACTCCAAATAGGAAATTTCTGTTTAGCAAAATTCCAGAAATGAAGGATTATTAATTAGTACCTGCAGACCTCCCAACATTTCCTTGGCAACACTTTCAATAACTTCTCTGACATCATTCACTGTCAAATCATTAAATGCATCAATATCAGGAACAACAGGACCCTCATCTTCTATTACATCAGTTTCCTATAAGTAGAAACGTTGCACGACGTTTGAGCGCATTGGTCCTACATTTGAGCGCAAAAAATCCTACGTTTGAGCGCAAAAAAATCCACGATTGAGTGCATTTTACCGTAGCTATTTACTTGAGAAAAAAAATTAAAATTATAAAACTTTTAAGAAATTATTCTTTAAAAAATTATTAAAAATGATTTTGATAATGAAAAAAATTTATTATTAAAATGATCTTTAAATTCGAGGTCTTGACAACCCTGCTACAGTCATGCACACAGAGAAGGGAAAACTTGCGTTAGAACAATACCGTAGGTTAGAGACAGGAGAAATTTCTAGAGCAACTTACATGAAGTCAATGGGGTTGAAATTTTCCGCAAGAACCGATTTGTAAGATTTTAGTGCTACTTTTATAGACATTTTTAAACATTCTTAAATCTATTTAATAGAACATTTTAAATAAATCCTATGATGTTTTTATGATGTGTTTTTTAGTGCTGTAATCTTTTATGATAAAGTATATATATTTTTATTTCTATTTTTCACATTTTTAGATATTAAATTCCCCAGGTAAACCATAGGTAAAATGCACTCAAACATAGGAAAGATTTGCACTCAAACGTAACATACCTAAAATTGAAAATGCGCTCAAACGTAGTGCACCCAGTAGAAACACTCACAATTAATGTCTTCTATAGTAAATTCTTGTTTAAGGTGGGGTTACATTAAAATATATTTTAAAATATAAAATTTCTTTATTTCTCTTTTAATAGATACAAATGGATGCTCATCTGAGACTGGACCTATCACCTGTTTATTCAATTATATTCCCATAATTAAACAATGTCTGCATGTGATATATGCTGCCAACATGGATATCAGATCCACATAAAAAATGAAACTTTGTAAGGGATCATCCAATGACTTTTCATAGACATGTACCATTTGTCATTGATGAAGTTTCTACTATCTATTATTCATCTTCTCAAAGGGTCCTAGTATTAGCCTATGTTAAAATGTTGTCCTGTAGTTGTGACCACCTCAGCTTTCCAATCGACACTAAAAGTAAATGTTTAGGAAAGGATTGTCAAAGGAACATTCAATGGAAGTCTGGTTTCAATAATTTCCCACAAATTCTCATGTTAAAGTTATCCTGAGGTGGGAGTCATCTCGGATTTCCATCAACACAATAAATGACTCGCTAGGTCATGTTTCTGAGAATTAATCTTAAAATAGTTTTCTCATATGGTCTTATGTTAAAACTTTGTCCTGCTGTGGCAGGTATCTTGGATTTGTATATTGATAACAAAAAAAACCCCCAAAAAATTGGCCTAGCAGCTATTTGAATGAAACAAAATCATATAAAATGTTGAGGATCACCAAAGTAACATTTATCGTTTCAATTGGTCCAGAGGTTTCAAATTTAAGAAAAAGAATTGAAATGTGGCAGCTGATGATGGCAATAATGCCAAAGATGGATGGAATGTGATGACAATCCTCAGACAAGTATTTTATCCAGGCGAGATAAAAAGTGTGAAATTTTAAATTTTAATTAATCTGTATCAAAATCATACAAATCAAGTTTCTGTCTATATTTTGTATTTTTATTTTAATATGATTTTTCTCCCAAATATAAAATATTAAAATATACAAACAGCCCAAGTATATAGGATATGAGCATGATTCCATACAAGTAAACATTCTAATTAAAACCCTGATTTATTTAAAAAATACCATACAGAAGAAAGTAAACAAAAAGGTAGTTCATGTGCTATATAAAGAGTTAAACTACTAAATTTTGTAAAATACTAAATATACAGGAACTTTGATTATTTTGGCTTAACTACAACATAAATGTAACACCATTAGTACAGTCAAACCTACCTTAAAGGGAACCTCTATATAACAAATCACTGTCTATAAAGGGAACCTCTATATAACAAATCACTGTCTATAAAGAACAGTCTCATTTTTCACATTAATAAATAGTTGCATATAATTTTAACCTGTATATAAAGGGCAACTGCACATAAAGGCCACATTTTCAGATTCCCTTGAGTGGTTTTATACAGGTTTGACTATATACATAACTGTTAATTTGGGATTTTAGTGGGAATAAAAGTAGAAAAAAGCTTCAAGAATGGAAACTTTATGAGAACTATCTGCTAATGAATGAACTTGGCTATATAAAATGAGTATAAACACAATATTTTATATTTTACAATGTTACTAGTTTTACCTTACCCAAAGACACTAAATCACTTTATATTGTAATTTGCAAGTCTTCATTATGAATTCAATGAAAAGAAGGAAACTAAGATGAATGCATAAATCAGGTTTTCTCCTGAACTATTAACTCTCAAATACATTTCAATAAACCTGCAAAAGATCTCAAACAATGAATTGAAATGACCAAAAGACTAGTTTATTTAACAGTGGACAAGTGAACTAAAAATGCTTACCTACCTATACCTACTTCAAATATTATTAGTTCAGTTTAAAAGAAAAGAAATGATTTACTGTATGGTATTGGGGGATGATAACATCAAAATCTGATGTAGAGTACATGTATGTGCTGAAATAGTAAAATCTAATAACATCAAAATCTGATGTAGATTGTGTGCTGAAATAGTAAAGTCTAATAACATCAAAATCTGATGTAGATTGTGTGCTGAAATAGTAAAATCTAATAACATCAAAATCTGATGTAGATTGTGTGCTGAAATAGTAAAATCTAATAACATCAAAATCTGATGTAGATTGTGTGCTGAAATAGTAAAATCTAATAACATCAAAATCTGATGTAGATTGTGTGCTGAAATAGTAAAATCTAATAACATCAAAATCTGATGTAGATTGTGTGCTGAAATAGTAAAATCTAATAACATCAAAATCTGATGTAGATTGTGTGCTGAAATAGTAAAATCTAATAACATCAAAATCTGATGTAGATTGTGTGCTGAAATAGTAAAATCTAATAACATCAAAATCTGATGTAGATTGTGTGCTGAAATAGTAAAATCTAATAACATCAAAATCTGATGTAGATTGTGTGCTGAAATAGTAAAGTCTTAACTAAAAAAGACTGTCTCATAAGAAATGCAGTCAAAATGGTCACATGTCTAGTAAAAAATGATTAAAAATAATAATGGTTGTGCTCACATGGCAATGAATCTTATGTAAATATGTAACTATTTTGTAGCAGTGTATATACATATGTAACTATTTTTTTTTACAGTGTATATACATATGTAACTATTTTTTTTTACAGTGTATATACATATGTAACTATTTTTTTTTACAGTGTATATACATATGTAACTATTTTTTACAGTGTATATATATATACATATGTAACTATTTTTTACAGTGTATATACATATGTAACTATTTTTTACAGTGTATATACATATGTAACTATTTTTTACAGTGTATATACATTATGTAACTAATTTTTACAGTGTATATACATATGTAACTATTTCTTTACAGTATATATACATATGTAACTATTTTTTAGTGTATATATATACACATGTAACTATTTTTTAGTGTATATATATACATTATGTAACTATTTTTTACACTGTATATATATACATATGTAACTATTTTTTACAGTGTATATACATATGTAACTATTTTTTACAGTGTATATATCTATGTAACTATTTTTTACAGTGTATATACATATGTAACTATTTCTTTACAGTATATATACATATGTAACTATTTTGTAACAGTGTATATACATTATGTAACTATTTTTTACAGTGTATATACATATGTAACTATTTTTTACAGTGTATATACATATGTAACTATTTCTTTACAGTATATATACATATGTAACTATTTCTTTACAGTATATATACATATGTAACTATTTTTTTTACAGTGCATATACATATGTAACTATTTCCTTACAGTATATTTTTTATATGTAACTTTTTTTTACAATGTATATACATATGTAACTTTTTGTAACAGTGTATATACATATGTAACTTTTTGTAACAGTGTATATACATATGTAACTTTTTGTAACAGTGTACATACATATGTAACTATATAGCTATTATTTACAGTGTATATACATATGTAACCATTTTGTATAGTGTTTATGTTACAGTAAATTAGTAATTTTGTAAAATTACTGAAATTTTCAGTAATAATGTAAAATTACTGGCCACTTTTGTAATTTTGTAAAATCACTAAAAATTTCAGGAATTTTACAAAATTACTGAAATTTTAATTAGGAATTTGACAAGTTTACTGAAATGTATTTACTTGCTTTAATATTCGAACAACAAGAATAAAGAATAATGTTAACATTAATTTGCTAATACTATATGAAGCAATACTAAAAATGCAACATAAGCTTGTGGTTTTGAGCTTGTTCATGTATTTTTTCATTCAATGACTTATTTGTTTCCTGCTTATCTTGACATTGGATTAATACAATGTCAGTTTAACATTATTTATTAAAGTTATTATGATCATTTATTTTTACAAGACAGGTTTGGGTGACATCTACTGTTGCATGACACGAAAGACCAAAAATAAATAAAAACATGTTTTTAAGCCTAAAACAGTAAAAGGTTAAAGTTCATATATTCAAGAACAAAAGAATAAACTAGATTCTTAAAAATAATCCACTGTTCGAACAATAGTGTGACATAAACGATATCAACCTTGTCCCAAAAATGGGTCAAATTATTAAAGTACATCGGCCACTATTAACGACCTGTATCATCGGCCTGTATGTGATATTAGAAGCTGCATTTACAATAGCTTTGCTGGGGGTATTATTGTACAAGGAAAGATAAGGTTTCACAAATGCATACTGATATTGACTTGAAATTTAAAAAAAAACCAAAAAAAAACTAATGTTTTGTCTTAGTTCATTCTCTGTACAGTATTTAATGTACATGATTTAAAACAGCATGTTTACCACAATGCTATTGAGAGAAGACTATTAGTACAGGAAGTGACATGAATTTGTGTTAATTTTCTGTGGATGATGCAGTTTCAAGTGAAATACAAAAGGGAGATAACATAAGAGATAGGGGTAATAACTGTTACCTGTTCAGTTTTTATGTCTTCACCATCCTGTTTTTAATCAAATACATTACACAAGAACTTCATTGTCAACATGAATTTATAATGTGAATCGTGATGATAGTTGAGGAAATAAATAATTAAAAACAGTTTCAATATTATAAACTATCCTCCAGCCCAGTGTACGTTCAAGGTTTTCAATTTTAATTCTTTATTTGTTTAACGAGGATTGCCAACAGCCAATGGCTACGAGCGGTTCAAGGTTTTATGTTATATGTAAATGATTGAGAGCTGTTTTTTCTTTTGCAACAACCTCATTACCATGGCAATTAATTTACAGTGCTTATACTGCTATATAATATTCTGTAACACAAAACAGTTAAATAGTATAGGAGCATCGTTTTTATTCTTCAATTTTATTTTTTTTTTACAACGGAAACATTTTACAAGTAATAAACATCACAGTTGTGCTAGGTATAAGCGAGTTTGCTTTGGAAATGCTCACATCTGAGAAAAATTAGATCACACCTGTGAAAACATGTAATCCCACAGAGATCACAAATGAAATATCAGTTGAGAACTGGTGTGATTCACCCGTGAAATCAGTGTGATCACAACTGAGATCATGTAAAATAACCATCAAATTGATCACACCTATCACACTAGGATATCAGGTGTGATTCATCTGAGATCATAAGTGTGATCAGAAATGTATCTTCTCTGGGGATCATACAGAAAATATCTTACATCACTTGTCAAACAAACTTACCTGTGGGGGTGGAGTTGGTGGAGGTGTGGCAATAAATGATGCATATAAATCATCTTGAACTCCCTCATGAAGTGGTGGTGGAAATGGCAGTGTAGCTGGTTTGGCAACTTCTATAGAAAGCTAAAAAAAAGTTATCAAAATCACAAGTATTTACATGTACCATATAACATCATGCTGATTTTTTTTTCAGTGTTGAATTTATTATAATTTAATTTCATTATTCCTTTTTTGAAATCAAATATAAATAAAACTAGAAATATATAATAAAGAAATTCAAGGCAAATAGGCATTTTTATAGCTGACAAAGACTTCATGCTAACAACATGTTATTGTTGACATAATTAAATGTTTCTTTTATTGATTTTTTTAATAAATAAAATATTTAATTCACAAGGATTTTCAAGGAACCTGTAATATTCACCTGGTTAATGATGTCATCATCATGACAAATACTTTAAACCAAGTTAATGATGTCATCATCATGACAAATACTTTAAACCAAGTTAATGATGTCATCATCATGACAAATACTTTAAACCAAGTTAATGATGTCATCATCATGACAAATACTTTAAACCAAGTTAATGATGTCATCATCATGACAAATACTTTAAACCAAGTTAATGATGATTGAAATTTTATTTTGAGTTGATACATCTTAATGACTATAAATTACATATAATTTTGTATGCAAGTTTGAGATTCCATACATAATACCTTCTAGTTGAAGCGGCATTTGTGGTAGTGCCTACCGACAAAATTTGTGGGCGGAGCTTATCATCAGATCACCCCGTTGATATGAACAACATATTTATGAAACTGTATGTCACATGACAAACGTCCTCAGAAATTTGAATTTTTGAAGTGATTTTTGTAGTTTTTAGACTGATGAAGAATATTATTTTTAATAAGCCTGAAAGTTTCGAAAGGAGGAACACTAGTAACCATGCCTGTCAAATATTTGCTCCAAAAGTAACTGTGAAACTTTGTATCATTGATTTTTCCTCCTCGAGATAACCGTGGTCAAAATAATGAACAATCTGAATGTTTGCTCCACCCACAGCTATTTATACCCATGGTCACAGTTTAAGATTAGTTAAAATTGATCTAGTGGTTTCATATGTCAATAAAGCCTAACTATTTCACTTTTAATGAAGTAAACTTTGCATTGACCAGTTTGGATGTGTTCCATTGTCACAAATTCAATATCTGCTTCAATGATTAAAATTATTCGTTGCAGTATCAGGGCTCACCACACTTGCAAAACACATGGAGACTTCCAACAGCTTCATGGAGACATGTTTCATCAAAAATGTGTTGTTTCTTTGCATCAATTAAACAAAATTACATTTGAAGTGTGCCTTTGCTAATATCTTGTTAATATCCTTCATATTTAACTTAAATTCATGTTTAGTACTTGTATTATTGTTGTTGATCTTATATTTGTCGATTTTAGATTTGATTCATTTCTCATTAAAATCTGTAATATACATCAAAATGTGAGTTCCTTCCCTTTTTTCCATTAAAATGCCACCATGTTTAAAACTTTGAAAAAGCTACAAATAACTCAGTCTTGTTAAAATAATTAAAATATAACACAATCCAACAACCAATTTGGTACAGGAAGCGTCTGTTTGTATATTTTTAGATTTGGGATTTGATTTTCAATTGGAATTTCGTCAGTACAAATTTAGAAATTTGCTGTGATTCTTGTCTCAACAAGTTAAATTTTCACATTGATTACAATTGCTTTAAATTGTCAATCAGCTTGACCATAAAACGCAGAATATTTGCAAGAAAAGAGAGACTTACAAAAAGAAACAAGGCGACTTTAATTTTGCTTTGCAGTTTAGGGAGGGTGACTTCAGCTCATATAGGGTGAGAATTTTGCCCACTTCGCCTGGTGTGGTGAGCCCTGTGCAGTATTGTTCTTGGGCAATTGGAGAAAGGAAAATGATATAGCTCTTTGGTGATGTTTGCTGAGTATAATTTCATCCTTAAAATAATAAAAAAAAATATATTATATTATATCTAAAAGATGGTATTTGTATTTAAAACTTGTATTCTGCTCCAAGATCCAAATGTAATTTTGGTCATGTTGAAGAAATCCATATTTCTCAAATTTAGTTTCGTAATATTCAGTTTAGAGGAACAAATTGAATTCTTGATAGTACTGTTAACAGTATGTAAGAAATAATACCATATTCTCCAAACAGGGAACAATTTAGATGTGTAGATGTTGTATTGTCTTAGTTTGAGTACAGTAACTTACATCAGTGCCAATAATTTCTTCTGCTTGAGTGTGTGTGAACATAAACTGGTACAAATTATAGTGCTGAAACAAACTAAAATGGCAGACATGTCAACAGAAATATTCATTTTTTGCAGAATAATTAGAATAATTAAATCTATATATATCATACACTAAAAGGAAATAGATTCTAGGCAGTCTGAAGGTTTCCTAATCATCACTATTGTTTTCCATGCACATCTTTACTTACACCATAAAAAAAACAGCATTTGTTTGCTTGTCCTCTGCAAGGAACTGTATTAATATATATGTATGTCTATTTGTCCCTCTTTCCATTAAGGGGGTTTACAAGAAACATATTCATTGAATTAAAACTTGTAAGTGAATGGGGCTATATAACTGTGATTCAATTATCTACCTATACACTCAGTACCTATCACCAATAAGGTTTCAGATTTCAACTTCCCCATTGTTAGGTGCACTTGATCATCAAGTTTGTTAGTGACTTAAGCTTAAGATTGTTGATAAATTTCATTGGGTTCTATGGATTAATTCATCAACCAATAAAACTGACTGAAACATAAGTTTATCTGGATGTTGTGCTTCAAAAAGATAGCCCCCCAACTAATTGTGCATGTATAATACACAGGTGTAATTTGACTATAACTCCTGCATAATTGGTCTGTTAAAAAAATATACTATAATATGTTCCTAATGTACTAAAATATTATACCAAATACAGCAAGTTCCATCAAATGATAAAAGACTAGGTGTATACAAATTGTTTTAATAACAATAACTTCTATATAACTGCTCTGTTTGGGAAATTGCAACAATATACCATTACATATATATTCTTATATAATACCAAGACATATTACAGAATATGAACTTTCCACACAAAAAAAATAAAAATTAATTGTGCAAAACTAAATACTTCATCTCATCAGACTCATGCAACATTCCCGGCTGCTGGCACCAAGACATATTACAGGATATGAACTACTTCATATCAAGACATAATACAGAATATGAACTACTTCATATCAAGACATAATACAGAATATGAACTAGTTCATACCAAGACATAATATAGAATATGAACTAGTTCATACCAAGACATAATACAGAATATGAACTAGTTCATACCAAGACATAATATAGAATATGAACTAGTTCATACCAAGACATAATACAGAATATGAACTAGTTCATACCAAGACATAATACAGGATATGAACTACTTCATACCAAGACATACCAGATATGAACTAGTTCATGCCAAGACATAATACAGGACATGAACTAGTTCATACCAAGACATAATATACAGAATATGAACTAGTTCATACCAAGACATAATACAGAATATGAACTAGTGCATACCAAGACATAATACAGAATATGAACTAGTTCATACCAAGACATAATACAGGATATGAACTAGTTCATACCAAGACATAATACAGAATATGAACTAGTTCATACCAAGACATAATACAGAATATGAACTAGTTCATACCAAGACATAATACAGAATATGAACTAGTTCATACCAAGACATAATACAGAATATGAACTAGTTCATACCAAGACATAATACAGAATATGAACTAGTTCATACCAAGACATAATACAGGATATGAACTACTTCATACCAAGACATAATACAGAATATGAACTAGTTCATACCAAGACATAATACAGAATATGAACTAGTTCATACCAAGACATAATACAGAATATGAACTAGTTCATACCAAGACATAATACAGAATATGAACTAGTTCATACCAAGACATAATACAGAATATGAACTAGTTCATACCAAGACATAATACAGGATATGAACTACTTCATACCAAGACATAATACAGAATATGAACTAGTTCATACCAAGACATAATACAGAATATGAACTAGTTCATACCAAGACATAATACAGGATATGACCTACTTCATACCAAGACATAATACAGAATATGAACTAGTTCATATCAAGACATAATACAGGATATGAACTACTTCATACCAAGACATAATACAGGATATGAACTAGTTCATACCAAGACATAATATAGAATATGAACTAGTACATACCAAGACATAATATTTAGTTCATAAAACAGACTACTTGCCTACATAACAATATAGAATGAATTTATACATGGAATATAGTATTTAATTTTAAGAAGTTGGTTAAGGAACCATAACTCCCATGGAACTAGTCAGTTTGGAAAACCATAATAATATGTTCATGTTCATATCATACAAAGACACCATATCATACTAGTTGAACTTAAAGGTAAAAGACTAGTTGTCTACATAAGACAGTGGGATGGGTGGAAAAATAGATGGATGCAATCCAGTATTACCAACTAGTCTATTATGGTGGGTATAATATTGCTGAAAGCAGGAGTAATCACATACACAAATATCCATCAATTCTAGTCCAATCATAAATGTTAGAGTGAAGGGTGGCTTTTTTCTCATTATTACATTTTGTATATAGAATCCTGTATCATGAAGTTAATGATGGTTATGATTGGAATAATTGTCAATTGATATTTACAAAGTATATATGATAGACTCAGATCGACGTCCGCTCCTCAAATCGGCATCCACTGATGTCATTATCTCAAATCACGGTCCAATTTTAGGATATTCTCAACTCAGCATCCTTTCCAAACTCTCATATCTATAGGCCTGTTTACACGATCAAATTTGCCATCAAAAATAATTGTAAGGACAGTTTTGTTTTTTTAATCTGTTTTTTTCCCCCATCTTTTAATATTATCAATAGAGGTAGAATCTACCTTGGCGGACCACGGAAGTCAGATATTGTAATAAACAAAGCACATGACCCATAACCTTTCATTTTGTTACAATGCAGATATGACAACAAAAGGTTTAGGGTTATAGGGTAAGGGTTAAGGTTAGGGTTAGGGTTAAGGCTAGGGCTAGGTTTAGGGCTAAGGTTAGGGTTAGGGTTAGGATTAAGGTTAGGGCTAGGATTAAGGTTAGGATTAAGGTTAGGGTTAAGATTAAGGTTAGGGTTAAGGTTAGGGTTCGCTATAATGTAGAAGTACTTGTAAACACAATAGGATTTTATCTACAGTAACAATAAAATACGAGGGCTGTCCGTAAAGTTCGTGGACAATCTCTGTAATTTTGTTATTTAATTTGTTGAAAAAAAGAAATTGCAATTTCATTTATAGTAGAGTTTACTTGATAAGTGAACAAAATTTTGTAAATAAAAATGAACTACAAGTATGAATTTTTCTCGATCTTATAAATAAGCATACTCACACGCGGAGCACAGCGGTAAAAGTTTTTGACGTTAAGCAACGTCAAACGCTCAAACCAATTTAACCAAAAGTTCCACACATTTCTTGTGTCGTCTTACCCAGTCATCAAAAATTTGCACAAACTGATCAGTTTTCATGTGAAATATTACATTCATTACGGCTTGTCTTAATTCACTTAAATTGTCAAACCTCATTTTCCGTAAGAAGGATTTGATGTAGGGGAAAACTGCAAAGTGTAAGAATCATTCCTTTCCTATCCATAAAAAGAATAAACATTTTTTCCTAAAGATTTTGTCACTTTTGCTTTTTTTGGCCGAGGAGAGTCGACATTTTTCCATTGACTTGATTGTTGCTTTATTTCCGGGTCATAGTAGTGAAACCAGGTTTCATCTGTGGTTATTATTCTATCCAGAAATCCAATTCCGCTCTGGCTAAACTTTCTAAGAAATTGTCTTGATGCCTCAGTTCTGTTTGTCATATTTTCTTCTGATAACATTCTGGGTACCCATCGTGCACAAATGCGATTCATGTGTAGTTCTTGAACTAAAATTTCATGTACCGTTGTCTTTGATATAACGCACTTGTCCGCAACTTCACGCATTTATCGTCCATTAAACTACCTCTACCGTCAGAAAATCTCTTATGCCTCTTAAACACTAACGAACGACTAACATTGGAATGTGTTACTGACTGTTTGATGAATTTATGCGTTTCAGCTGGCGTTTTTCCTATGTCGACACCAAAATTTTATAACGGCCCTCTGCTCTACCTTATTTGAAAACGTAGTTTTTTCCGATGAATAAGGTTTCATCTTCAAGGTTTGAAAACTGGACTCCACAGCCATCTGAGAGTACTTCCGATTCAAATTTTACAGATGTGACATCGAGAGCACTATCAACGTCACAGTACAAGTTTCATTCAAATTTGCACGATAAAATGAAAAAAAATCATGGCCAACCACAAGTAACTACATAGAAGTTACACGTAATTTATACTGTGCTCAAGGTGCCCTATGATAGACAAAATCGATTTAATTAAGTTAGGAAATTAAAATCTGATACAGATTTTTTATATCTAACATCACATTTAATTACGGAATACAGGTATCACTAAATTTGTTGAAAAACACGTTGTTTTTTAGGAAAATTGGGACCTGTCCACGAACTTTACGGACAGCCCTCGTACATGGTCATTTTTGTCATCAAGAACCCGTCATCTGGAATCTGGTCTTGTCCCTTCTCCATCATTGCTTCAAAAACATTCCCTAACGGGTGTGACGTCATTTGAAATATACGTCAGTGACGTTATTGGATGTCGATTTGAGAAAGTGAAAAACGGCCATATATTTGAGAATTGGACGCCGATTTGAGGATTGGACGTCGATTAGAGACTGGACGTCGATTAGAGACTGGACGTCGATCTGAGTCTTACATATATATAGAATAACAGCAGTTATGAAGGTCGAGACAGATATTTGTCGAGACAGATATTTTCACTAGTATCGATGCGAGTCTGATAGGATGAGCTGTAATACTAGTGATAATGTATGTCTAGACCTTCAAAACCGATGGTATTGCTTTTATTGGTATTAAATGTCATAAAGTGACGTCACATTGACCGATTATGTTCTGCATCATTCGGAAAAATGTCCAATTTACTGATTAACACATGTATTAGCTTTTTTTTAAATTTACAGTTGAACCTAACTGTATTGATGATTTACTTTGAATAACCTGAGTGTTCAAGTTATCTGAAGTAAAGAAATTTATAACTATGACAAAAGAAACACATTTTTACTTCAAGATAGCAAATAAAATGACCTGTCAAACTTAAGATAACAAGATTATATGCAACTTTTAATCACAAAGATGCCAAAACAATATATATAGTGCAGGGATTTCATTGTTTACTCCAAACATAAACCATCACTACAGTAATTACATTTATATTTTTAATCTATTGAATAGTTACCTGCAGTTAATATATTTAGCAATATCCTTAGCTTGTGCTACAGTGAAGAAATCAAGACCTGCTGATTTAACATCAGGATATTCTGGTTCTATACCCATCAGTGATGCTTTAAATTCTTTCAAATTGTCTATTTTGCTCATATGTTGCTCTAATTATAACAGTATAAAAAATAAATTATTGTATGTAATATCAAGATG
Source organism: Bathymodiolus brooksi (assembly GCA_963680875.1). Classification (NCBI taxonomy): domain Eukaryota; kingdom Metazoa; phylum Mollusca; class Bivalvia; order Mytilida; family Modiolidae; genus Bathymodiolus; species Bathymodiolus brooksi. The sequence goes on from OY804577.1 coordinate 40,594,473, forward strand.
ATAATTTTCTATCCATTAAAAAAATAATATGAGACAGAGGACTTCATAATGAAATAGATTACACAGGTTAGTTAAGGCTATTTCAGTTTGCTTTGTTTCGTACTAGTTGCCCCCCTTTTAAGTATTATAGGTCATGATGTTGCATCATTGCAAACATAGAAACATAGCTGGGTCAATGAACTCCTAGAAAGAATAAAGGTGTTTCTGCAAAAGCAAAAGACTAATTCCTTGTCCATTTTGTGACAGTAAGATGAAGATATATTTTTTTCTATATAAAAACCTGGTTTGTCAATTGATCAATATTTTGAATAATTCTTTATTAGTAGGGTTAGGGTTATGGTGTTTAATGCCACTTTCAACAATATTTTGCTATATCGTGGCAGTCAGTTTTATTAATGGAGGAAAACAGAGTGCCCGGAGAAAACCACTGACCTTTCGCACTGACAAACTTTATCAGATAATGTTGTATCGAGTACACCTTGCCATGAACGGAATTCAAACTCACAACTTTAGTGGCGATAGGCACTGATTGCACAGGTATCTGTAAATCCAACTACCATATGATCACGACAACGATGGCCCCTCTATATTAGTAAATTCTATCATGGTAAACAAAGTTCAGATACTGGTTATAACTTGAGGGAAACATATACTCTCCCTACAGACATAATGGTTACATGTCCAAAGAAAACCAACCTAGATACAATATGGACAGACATGAAGGTCAAAATAGGTATCCAAATATAGTTCATAGCAATGGTTATAACACATACAGTAATCAATACACATGTAGAGTAGTTGATAATTCAGCACAAAGAGTAGATAAAGATTAAAGAAAGAATTTTCAGTTTGTTTCAACAAATGCTTAGAGTAATGTAACTTGAGTTATCTCCCTTCTAACAGTAAGTTAGTGAATTAATGTTATATTTGTATTTTTCAATGAAGACTTCTAGTGAATAGCAAAATACCTTTAGATATTGTCTGATTCCTTTGTAAGTTTGAATATGTATATATAATCAATATCATTCAAAACAAAGAGATTTTCACCCCCCCCCCCTCCCCATTCAGATGAATGGGCAGAGCCAAAGATGAAATTTTTTTATATAGATATTTTCAATTTTTGAACATCCCCTTCTCCATTCCAATTAAATGAAAGCCATTAAAAAAAACCCAATGAATTGCACTAGCATGTTACATTTCGCACCCCTCTTTTTTTCTCTCCAAATTTTTGGAAATAGTTAAAAATAACCAAATGGTTGACTTCATACTGTCTTTTTTTTTTCTTATAGTGGAGGAATCATAGTTTACTACAAAAAATCATTGAAAAGGGGAATAATCTATCTCCAAAACGGATCTAATTCAGAAAATTGATGATGGCAGAAACTTGATAAACAGTTTTTCGGATTAGTTGACGATTTATACATTTGTGCTGTTTATATTATATATACCTCCAGTTAACTCCACGCACTTTTAAAATGATCATTTATCTCTTGAAAATGAAATATTTAATTTCTGTCATAAAGGGAAAATTGTTCTGATGGGAGATTTCAACTCAAGAACAGGGCTTTATTGAAAATGATTCTACTGATCTTAACAATTTTGATGATAATGATCTATTATCTGAAGATTACGAAATTGATTATTGTTCTTATAGAAATAGTTGGGACCATACTATAAATAAACAAAGTAAAGACCTTCTTGGTCTGTGTGTGTCCTCCAGGCTGAGAATATTGAATGGTAGATATGTTGGAGACTTATTGGGAAATTATACATGTATCACTAATAATGGTTATAGTCTTGTTGATTATGCTATTGTAAGTCAGGATCTCCTTCTCTCAGTTAAATATTTTCAAACCCATGATTTTAATTATTTATCAGACCATACACAAACAGAACTTTATTTGAGATGTAACTTTGATATTCAAAAAAATGATACCTTTTTAAATCAAAATGGTCTAAATCTTACACATGGGATTCTGAAAAATCAAAACTGAAATTAATGGATTGTCTTTCAAATGAACAAGTTATAAATAGAATTGTCAACTTTGAGACTGAGACTTTTATGGAAGATCAAAAAGGTGTTGATGCGGCAACTAACAATCTAACAAAAAATTTTGAATCACTTATCAGAAAATTCATGTAGGATAGAGAAATTATCTTTGACAAAAATTAGGAAACCAAGAAGACAGTTATGGTCAGATCAATCAGTTCTAGACTTATGTCACAGTGGTGTATATGACTTTAATTTTTCAGATTGTATTTTTTTTTATTTTTTTAAATTTTTGTTAATATTATTAAGAGAAATATTTAGAAAAAATATTTGCTTAAAAGAAAGACATTTATTAATCTGCATTAATTTGTTAAAATTTTTGACACAATTAGGAGTACATGTCATATCCTCATTTGCTAATCAATTTAACTTTTTGACCATTACTTACTATTATTGAAAGTTGTCTTAATTAAGTTTTTCGCATTGAAATTATTTAGATCTGACAGCAGGGGTTTCACTATTTTTTTAGGCTGGAGGTAGTTTCGAGAATGTAGGAGGTACCAAACAATTTCGGCAAGATGTCTGGGAGCCGCTTAAGGCCCCCCAGTGGGTCCAGGGCAAAGCCCTGGTAGGGGGACCAGGGGGGCAAAGCCCCCCGGAAGCTCCTGGATTGTAGAGATTTTGAGACTTAAATGTTTACCTGAAAAAAAAGGACATACTACAATATTTGCTTCAATTTTGTGTATAATAAATGAATTTGAAATTAAGATATAGCATAATCATAATTGATTTAAATCTCGAAAACCCTAAAATCCAGGAGCTTCCAGGTGCTTTGCCCCCTGGTCCCTCCCACCAGGTTCATTTCTAGACTAATAGTAATGCTGATATTTCACATGTTAACTTAACTTAACACTGAAAATTTCCTGCGCTCGTTCACACAAATCACAACAGATATCAGGAAAAAGAACGGGTATGCGGCAATGTCAACGCCGAACAGCATGATTTGACACGTTTTCATAGAATCTTCACCTTTGTTAAGCTTTTTGCTCTGCATAAAATAGTCAGTGATTGCTTTTTTCGTTTAGACATTTTATCGTTTTTCATCAATGATAATACGCCGCTTGAATAGACACTGTTAAATCGTCGTAGTTTAAAGCGCTTTTACGATATATCCAAACTGATCTCCAATACTGGAGGTGAAGAAAGTTCAGATACAGATTCCGACGCGGACCTCGACGAAGGCACTCCCATAAATACTAGATTACGATTTCGAGTCCCACAGAACGATCTTATATTGTATTAACTAGAATTTTGCACATGATTTTTTTTGTTTTTATTTTTTCTGCCGGTACCAGACGCTACCATAGCCGGGTAAAAGTACCGGGTACCGGCTCTTAATGAAAGCACTGTGACAGTGAGTTATATTTTATTGTGTTAATTAGAGTAATTCTTGTATGACATGTTAATATGAGTATTTTTATAATTTGGTATAAATAGAGTAGAAATTTTAGGTCAGGAGTCAGTGTTTGGGAAGCATTTTTGATCACGCTTACCCTGTAGAAATAGTTGGTGTACAAAGGACTGTCGATCAGTCAGCCACTATGATGGACAGAAACATTGATGCAAAATTTTTGTTATTTTGTTTATCTTTGGCTCTTTAATTTATTTGGAATCTTTATTTAATTTTTAGTTACTTTTAAAATTGGGAATATACTTATACTTTTTATTTAAGTATTTGAACTTTGTAAACTATTATATTTATTTGGAACTTGTTTTGAAATTGTTATTATAATTTGAATATATTTGTTATGTAAAATAAATTGTTAAAACTTAATTGCTTGCGTTTTAGCTATGTCTACTATGGTATTTTAAGTCTAGCGATAGACTGACCCCTTGTCCTGTTGTTTGTGCACAAAGCTAGTTCCCCTCTTCGCAACATGCACTGGACTTCGGTGACACTTAAAACATCAAATCAATTTATTGGGAAAAAATATTGGAGCAAAACCATGATACTTCTAATGAAAGTATACACTTTAACCTTATTAAAAACCATGATACTTCTAATGAAAGTAGATACTTTAACCTTATTAAAAACCATGATACTTCTAATGAAAGTATATACTTTAGCCTTATTAAATAAACCATGATACTTCTAATGAAAGTAGATACTTTAACCTTATTAAAAACCATGATACTTCTAATGAAAGTAGATACTTTAGCTTTATTAAAAAAATGAAAAATCTTATCAAACAGAAAAAGGGCAAATCTAAACAAAAGATTTAAACCTAGAAACTGCTTAATTCTGAGAAGAACAAAGAATATTGGAAATTAAAAAAAAAAAAGTATGAAGAAAAAGCCTGTTGAAAATATAAATGAGGAAATATCTTAAAGAGACATTAGCTACGATTTTGACCAAAAAAATTATATGTTTTGGAAATTGGTAAATAGCTTTAAAATGATGAAATAAAGTTAAATATTTCACATTAAGCAGCTTATCGTACCACTTTTCGCCTTTTGAGAACGAAAATTACCATTGATTTGTTATTTCCTTGCAAGCAAATAATTTGACCTTGCTTTCTCCGTATGCAACTGACCTTACTAGTGACAGGTAAAAACGAATAATTTGTATTTTGTCGCTTATTAACTGCAAACTTGCATGGTTCTTTGTCCATAATTAATGCCGACTAAAAGCAGATTCACAAAAAATAAGAAATAAGTGCATTGTTGTACTGATTTAATGACGATTCGGCAAACTCTGTAAACAATGCCGATAATTAATAAGATGGCATCCATTTCTTGATCGATCTCAAAACATGAGCAGTTGCACCTTTTTTCCCTTTTCATAACATTCATAAGTTACAGAAACACGTTTTATTAAGGCATCAATCATATCTGATAGTTTTTATAGGTAACAAAAATTTACGATTTTGTCAGATAATGCCCCTTTAAAATGTATCATTGTTAGAAAACTATTTTAAAAATCAAGGTAATTGTAAAAGCATCAATTTAGAATTTCAAGATCAAATTGAAAAGGAATTAAGTAATATTGAAAAGTATATTGAATATGTAGAAATGACTGATTGTCCCATTACTTGCTCAGAGGTAAATAAAGTATAAAAAAAAATTAAGGTTGGCAAATCCAGTGGGTCTGACAAAATTCTAAGCGAAATTCTCAAATATAGTAAACCAGTTACATTAAAATCATATACTAAATTATTTAATCTGATTCTGAAGTCTGGTTCCTACCCACAATCTTGGGAGCAATCATATATCATAGCTATTCACAAATCAGGTGATAAGTCAAACCTGAACAATTACAGGGGAATTTCACTCATGAATTGACTATCAAAGATATTTAGTGCCATATTAAATGCAAGACATACAAATTTCATGGACAACAAATTTAATAACTCAAAATTTGGTTTCAGAGAAAATCATAGAACTTCATTTTGAAAGCATTGATTAATAAATATTTACATAAGCACAAACAAAAAATATATGTATGCTTTATAGATCTACAAAAAACTTTTGATTCATTGTGGAGAAATTGTTTGCTATACAAATTTGAAAAACTTGGCATAGGAAAAAATATGTTCAATATCATTAAAAATTAATTTGATATTTAGGTTCATTTAAATACCAGAATATGCAATCCAATTTTTTCTGTATGAACAAAGGTGTAAGACCATGATATGCCATTAGTCCTACACTTTTCAACATATTTATAAATGACATTGGTAAAATTTTGGAGCAAAATTGTAATGATCTACTAGAATTAACAGAGTCAAAAATAGGTAGTATAATGTATACACTTTGTAGATGATCTGATTATCCTTTCTAAAAGTAAGACAGGATTACAAAATAGTCTAGATAACCTCTCAGAATATTGTCTAAAAGTAAGACAGGATTACAAAATAGTCTAGATAACCTCTCAGAATATTGTCTAAAAGTAAGACAGGATTACAAAATAGTCTAGATAACCTCTCAGAATATTGTCTAAAAGTAAGACAGGATTACAAAATAGTCTAGATAACCTCTCAGAATATTGTCTAAAAGTAAGACAGGATTACAAAATAGTCTAGATAACCTCTCAGAATATTGTCTAAAAGTAAGACAGGATTACAAAATAGTCTAGATAAACTCTCAGAATATTGTCTAAAAGTAAGACAGGATTACAAAATAGTCTAGATAACCTCTCAGAATATTGTCTAAAAGTAAGACAGGATTACAAAATAGTCTAGATAACCTCTCAGAATATTGTCTAAAAGTAAGACAGGATTACAAAATAGTCTAGATAACCTCTCAGAATATTGTCTAAAAGTAAGACAGGATTACAAAATAGTCTAGATAACCTCTCAGAATATTGTCTAAAAGTAAGACAGGATTACAAAATAGCTTAGATAACCTCTCAGAATATTGTCTAAAAGTAAGACAGGATTACAAAATAGTCTAGATAACCTCTCAGAATATTGTCTAAAAGTAAGACAGGATTACAAAATAGTCTAGATAACCTCTCAGAATATTGTCTAAAAGTAAGACAGGATTACAAAATAGTCTAGATAACCTCTCAGAATATTGTCTAAAAGTAAGACAGGATTACAAAATAGTCTAGATAACCTCTCAGAATATTGTCTAAAAGTAAGACAGGATTACAAAATAGTCTAGATAACCTCTCAGAATATTGTCTAAAAGTAAGACAGGATTACAAAATAGTCTAGATAACCTCTCAGAATATTGTCTAAAAGTAAGACAGGATTACAAAATAGTTTAGATAACCTCTCAGAATATTGTCTAAAAGTAAGACAGGATTACAAAATAGTCTAGATAACCTCTCAGAATATTGTCTAAAAGTAAGACAGGATTACAAAATAGTCTAGATAACCTCTCAGAATATTGTCTAAAAGTAAGACAGGATTACAAAATAGTCTAGATAACCTCTCAGAATATTGTCTAAAAGTAAGATAGGATTACAAAATAGCCTAGATAACCTCTCAGAATATTGTCTAAAAGTAAGACAGGATTACAAAATAGTCTAGATAACCTCTCAGAATATTGTCTAAAAGTAAGACAGGATTACAAAATAGTCTAGATAACCTCTCAGAATATTGTCTAAAAGTAAGACAGGATTACAAAATAGTCTAGATAACCTCTCAGAATATTGTCTAAAAGTAAGACAGGATTACAAAATAGTCTAGATAACCTCTCAGAATATTGTCTAAAAGTAAGACAGGATTACAAAATAGTCTAGATAACCTCTCAGAATATTGTCTAAAAGTAAGACAGGATTACAAAATAGTCTAGATAACCTCTCAGAATATTGTCTAAAAGTAAGACAGGATTACAAAATAGTCTAGATAACCTCTCAGAATATTGTCTAAAAGTAAGACAGGATTACAAAATAGTCTAGATAACCTCTCAGAATATTGTCTAAAAGTAAGACAGGATTACAAAATAGTCTAGATAACCTCTCAGAATATTGTCTAAAAGTAAGACAGGATTACAAAATAGTCTAGATAACCTCTCAGAATATTGTCTAAAAGTAAGACAGGATTACAAAATAGTCTAGATAACCTCTCAGAATATTGTCTAAAAGTAAGACAGGATTACAAAATAGTCTAGATAACCTCTCAGAATATTGTCTAAAAGTAAGACAGGATTACAAAATAGTCTAGATAACCTCTCAGAATATTGTCTAAAAGTAAGACAGGATTACAAAATAGTCTAGATAACCTCTCAGAATATTGTCTAAAAGTAAGACAGGATTACAAAATAGTCTAGATAACCTCTCAGAATATTGTCTAAAAGTAAGACAGGATTACAAAATAGTCTAGATAACCTCTCAGAATATTGTGATCAATGGCAATTGACTGTAAATGTAAAAAAATCTAAGACTATGATTCTTCAAAATAATTGTGGTAAACCAAAAAATTCTTTTGTTAAATTCAAAGATTATTTCCTTGAAAATGTTAAAGAATATAAATATTTAGGTTGCATGATAAATAGTAATGGTAGACTGGTGAACAGCAGTCTTGATTTATCAAAAAAAGCCCAAAAAGTATTATTTTCAATAAAAGCATCTATACATCTGATTTTGGTCAGATTCCAGTTAAGGTATGTAGCATGTAACCCATTTGACACTTTATGTTTTGTTCAGAAATTTTTTTCTTGGACAACACAAGAGTTAGAAAAAACTAATTTTGTTGTGCAAAGCGCGAATTTTTTTTCCAGAAAATAACATTAAGTTATATGACAAAAACTCTGAATCGGATTTTTTTTTTTTCCTCCACCAAAATCAGAATATTTTTTTAGAAAAAAACCATAACCCCCCCCTGGAAGTTAAATGGTCCGTCCCTTATATCTTCTCAGACTTAACAATGATAACATCAACCCACTATTAAAAGAGGCATTTCATTTAAGTAAAATACCGGACAAAGAGGGGTTATACTCTTGGTTTACATATGCTAAAAATATAGTATCTGAAATTGGTTTTGATATTGAATCAACAGAAAAATTTCAACCAATTAAAAAAGTAAAACAATATAAACACATCATAAATGATATTTCAAATGATTATAACAAAAACCTAATTTTAAATAAAATAAAAAACTTAAACAATAAAATATACTTGTATTAAATTCTTAAAACAAAATGAAAATGAAATGGAATATTATTTATCACATCCAGATAGAAATGTTAGACTTATTTTAACAAAATTCAGACTGAGTGAACACAAACTTTTAATAGAAATAGGCAGAAATCTCAAAATACCAAGGGACCAAAGACTATGTGCGATTTGCAATGTCTTGGAAGATGAATTTCATTTTTTCTTTGAATGCAAGAGAAATACCAATAATCGAAATATTTTATACCAATACTTTCACAATAAATATTAAAATTTTCTTGGATTAAACCATGAAGAAAAACTAACAAAAATACTGAACCTGTCAACATCTGAACAAATTAGGTCTTTCATAAGACAGTCATTAGAACTGCGAGAGGGAAACTCATCAGTCATAATTGCAGTTCACGTTATTGTATTTTTTTGTATTTTAATGTCCAACACTAAATTTTCCATGACATGAAACAGAATGTTGTTAGATGTAAGTGAGTCAACAAAGAATAAATGTAAAAAAAGATACAACAAGCAGCTGATTTCAATTAGATTGGACTTGCATTAATTACCTTTTATATTTTCAAAGAGGTTATATACAACAGTAAAGAATCCAGACAATTGTTGCACAGTAAATCCTTGTTCCTTTCCCCACCATACTGCTCCTGTATAGTAATCTAACGTCGATGCATCTTGTAAATCTGTGCTGTAGTTGTGTAATTTAAAAATATCACATAATTCTCTGAAATTAAAATAAAATATATATTGTATATGAATATATCTGCATTACTATACAAATAAAATATGATGACTTATAACAACTTATACTGCTTTACTTTACAAGTGAAACAAAAGTACAGTCAAACCTGACTTATGTGACCTTCCAAGGGAAAAGTGAAATATGGTCACATAAGACAGGTGGTTGCTTAATACAGGTTTAATTGATATGAAATGCACTGTGAAGGGAAATAAAATCTAAGGTCACATAATACAAGATGTTGTTTAATAGAGGTGGTCACTAAAGCGGGTTTGACTGTATAAGGAACACAGTTGTACAGCATTTTCATGACATTACTTTACTGGTGAAACACAATATAAGGAACACAGATATACAGTATTTTCGTGACATTACTTTACTGGTGAAACACAATATAAGCAGTATTTTCATGACATTACTTGACTGGTGAAACACAATATAAACAGTATTTTCATGACATTACTTTACTGGTGAAACACAATATAAGGAACACAGTTGTACAATATTTTCATGACATTACTTTACTGGTGAAACACAATATAAACAGTATTTTCATGACATTACTTTATTGGTGAAACACAATATAAGGAACACAGTTGTACAGTATTTTCATGACATTACTTTATTGGTGAAACACAACATAAGGAACACAGTTGTACAGTATTTTCATGACATTACTTTACTGGTGAAACACAATATAAGGAACACAGTTGTACAGTATTTTCATGACATTACTGGTGAGGTTTCAGGGTTCTAATTTGTATAGTTTTCCAGCAATTGGTCAAAATACATGCTTTTTAACAATATGATGTTACACTTGAATTTTACCTCATTTTTCATAAATGAAATCCCCACAATAGACAGAAACTTTCATAATTTGTATATATTTGAAAGAATATGATTTATAAAGGATTATTTTGGTAGCAGGTTTGTTAAAATTACATGATCGACAATTGGCAAAGATATGGACAGAAATGTAAAAGATGTGGTTTATTATGCATTCTAATATGATGTCCTTTCGCTATATGCAAACAAATGAGCGATTTATTAGATGCCATTAAATCTCATTAGCACATGCGCGTCACACACATATAAGCCAGGTGATAAAATCACAAAATAAAATTATTTACATGGTTGTTAACGTTTTAAACATCTATATTCACTGAAAATAATCAACATATCCCAAATTAATAAATATGCCATGTGCAATTAAAACGTGCAAACAAGATATTATTGCTACAAATAATAATAATAAGACTGACTTTCCTGTCGCAAAAGTACATGTTGATGAGTTATTGTCTGCTCGAATTTAGCAGCATAAATTATGTGCGACATTGTCCGCAAACATAAATATAAACAAGATATGATTATAATCTAACGATTATGGAGTCTCCCAAATCGGCCATATGACAACAGGTTTAAAAAATAAATCAAAAGCTACCTTTGAAATCGAACAATGTTGAATTTTTGCAGAATTGTGGTGGCCATTTTGAAAATGGAGACAGGTAGAAATTTTTCGATGTCGGGAATCATTTCAGGACGTTGAAATCGAACAATGTTGAATTTGTGTGGTATTGTGGTGGCCATTTTGAAAATGGTGACCAGTAGAAATTTTTCAATGTCAGGAATCAATTCGGGACATCATAATCTACCCACATATGAAATGTCATTGAAATCGGACAATGTTGAATTTGTACGGTATTGTGGTGGCCATTTTGAAAATGGCGACCGGTAGAAATTTTTCAATGTCAGGAATCAATTCGGGACATCATAATCTACACACATATGAAATGTCATTGAAATCGGACAATGTTGAATTTGTGCGGTATTGTGGTGGCCATTTTGAAAATGGCAACCGGTAGAAATTTTTCAATGTCGGGAATCAATTCGGGACATCATTATCTACCCCCATTTCAAATTTTGATGAAATCGGACAATGTTGAATTTGTGCGGTATTGTGGTGGCCATTTTGAAAATGGTGACCGGTAGAAATGTTTCAATGTCGGGACATCATTATCTACCCACATTTCAAATTTTGATCAAATCGGACAATGTTGAATTTTTGCGGTATTGTGGCGGCCATTTTAAAAATGGCGACCAGTAGAAATGTTTCAATGTCGGGACATCATTATCTACCAACATATCAAATGTTGATGATATCGGACAATGTTGAATTTTTGCGGTATTGTGGCAGCCATTTTGAAAATGGCGACCGGTAGAAATGTTTCAATGTTGGGAATCAATTCGGGACATCATTATCTACCTACATATCAAATTTTGATGATATCGGACAATGTTGAATTTTTGCGCATTGTGGTGGCCATTTTGAAAATGGCGACATGTAGAAATTTTTCAATGTTGGGAATCAATTTGGTACATCATTATCTACCCACAGATAAAATTTTGATGATATCGGACAATGTTGAATTTTTACCACCCATTTTTTATGCCGTGTTTTGAAAATGGCAGACATCTCGAAAATTTTGAAATGCAGAATTGCTCCTCTGATGGTGACCTATCACTATGTCAAATTTTATGTCTCTATCATTATCCATTTAGAAGTTATCAACATTAATGTACGAAATTTCAACTTTCCCCTTTGAACCCCTCAAAATATGACTTTGACCCCCTTTACCACAAAGCTGAAAACTTTAGGACCAACTAGAAACATATATCTATAACTCCACCAAGTTTCATGAAATTCTGTCCAGTAGTTCCTGAGATCTGCCGTGGACAAGTTCATGTGCCACGGAAAGAAAGAAAGAAAGAAAGAAAGAGGAGGAGGAGAATAATAATAAGTCTCCAAATGTTGTTTGGGAGACTTAATAATTACCGTCTTTCCCATCGAAGGACACTACCGTATTTGTACTATTAGACATATCAGAATCGAAATAATTCATGGAAGCCAGAATGTACGCTTTGAGTTTTAACATGGGTTGGCAGGATATTAGTAAATTTTATCCCTGCTAAAACTCAAAACATATTGTGGCTTCCATGAATTATTTCTTAAATCTTCAGATAAAATACCTCATAATTGCTATGTGACTTTTAAAGCAATAACCATTTCTTTCTTTTTAAAGGTTTATGCACAAACTGATTGCAATGAAATTGCTAAAGAAAAATCAAATCACTGGATAGGATTAATAGCATAATTTTTTTCATGGATTTTTAAATTATTCAAGTCTATTTTTGTTTTAATTTGTACAGTGTGTAACCATTTTGTAAGATAAAACAGTCAAAAGAAAGTATTCTTATAACTAAATACATAAAAGACACTGATAACTTGTGATAAGTTACAAAAATAACTCATTTGGTTCATTGTCCACAATCTGAATGATGATAAAATAGTTCTGGACACTACAAAAGTCATGTAGACTATAACATACTTTTAGGTACTGGTCTAATATTTTTTTACAGTGTAATATTAACCTATTTGTTGATTATCTAATTTTATCTCAGATATTAAAAATTATCATAAGTACATGTCAAAAGTACATTTGTATGAAAATTCTTGATGACTATATTAATAACTGATAATATCTTTTATAACTGTTACCTACTTTTGTATGTCCTCTACTTCCAATGTGAGCAACTTTTTAGACTGTTCTTCTGACAAAACTTTAAAAGCAAGAACTGTATTTTCATCATCTGCATCATCCTACAAATAAAATTTCATTTAAATGTTAAAAATAACAAGAGACATGTAAAGTGTTTACTTCAGTGAAGCAAACGTGATAACAATAGAGACATGACTTATCACTGGGTTTGTAACTAGATTAACACGATGGGTGCCACTAGTGGAGCATGAACTGACTACCCTTCCGGAGCACCTGAGTTCACCCCTGGTTTTTAGTGGGGTTCGTGTTACTTGATCTTTAGTTTTATGTGTATGTTTTGTAGATCATTGCTTGTCCTTTTTCTTTTGGCCATTGTGCTGTCTGTTCTACTTCGATTTACAGATTCCGATTACCCCTTTGGTATCTTCAAACTCTTCCTTGTCAATCAGCTTTACCACAAAATGAAGATTATTTGCAAGAAATGAACAACTTGCAAAATGAAACGAGGTGACTTTAATCTTGCTTTGGAGGGTGACTTCAGCCAAATAGGGCGAGAATTTTGCCCACTTAGCCTGGTTTGGTGAGCCCTGCTGCTGTTTATATACAGTACAGTCAGAGACATACCATGATAAATCACTGTGATAGACGTATCACTCATCTTGGTGATTTGGATATATCTTTTGTTCTATTAAATAAATTTTCACAATTTCTTTTACATTTACAGTGTTACTTACTATCACCCAAAAGGCATATCAAAATAAGTAAATAGATTTAACAGACCAAAAGATATATCAGTATCACTAAGAAGAGTCATATGTCTATCACAGTGATTTATCACGCTATGTCTCTGACTGTACTGTATGATACAATATCTTTCATTTATCTCCATTAGGCCAAAAAAAAATATATGTCTGTTTAAGGTTACGTCCTCCAAAAAAATAGGGTAGGTAGGTAAGTATTTTCATTTTCTTTTTTTCTTTCGAGTATATATATGTATATTTTTTGCAGAAATGTGATCGTTGTATAAATTGAATAAAGATAAATGTGATTTCTGTTAATATATTTATGTTTTTAAATGATTTATATTAGAGTCAGTTTCACTTTCCACACGCCGAAAGTTCACATGTTTAAAATTAAAGTTTTCTTTCACTTCTCCGACTGTCAAAGTTGACAAAACTTCATAAATACTACTGTGTCCCTCTTCATTTAAGACACACTCAATTTTAACGGTGCACTGTTTTGGCACCCCGAGTTCCTCCTCGAAAACCTCAATCAAAGTTCGTCTGCATGTGTTCCAATACAGTTTATTCTTAGCAGGCATATGTTTGCATTTTGCAAACCTTAGTGCAAATAATGAGCTGACTGGCACGGCCATGCCGTTAAAATAAACTTAAGTACATTTTGTACCTTCGCATTGGAGAGCGAGGCTTCTTGTAGTTAAAAAACGATGTCGAAACACTACTTGGTTAAATATAACCAGAATAATCCAGTAGTTATATTACGCTTTGCTATATTAACACCTGAACGACTTTCTCGATAAAATGCGTCAATCGGATGTTTCAAATTAGCAATGCATTCTGGGAATAAACTGCATGTGGTGACTTTTGGCACTGAATGAAGGAGGAGTTTAGGAAATGTTTGTAGACATAGGTCAATGGAGCGTTCAGGTGTCAAATGTTTTCATTGTACCCACGTGTTTGACCTTACTAATCTAAAAGGTGAAAAGAAAAGAAATGTAGGAAAACTAAATAATGAATTAAACATCATAAATCAACTTGTCGATCTCCATTTTTTGTAAACATTACCGGAAATTGAAAGAATCGCCTTGCGCATACTCGGCAAATAATCATCGCTGATTGGCTCTCTCTTTCAGAGAGCAGCTGACGTGTTTTTATCACAAGGAGAGTTCAAGCCCTCGAGTAGCGATAGCAGATAGAGGGCGCTGAATTATTTGAGCTAGGTTAAATATTGCTTTCCGTTAAAACGTTCTGACGACCGTGATGATTTTTTACTTTCACTTTTGATATACCGATAAAAATGAACTAGGGTCGCAGCTGAAAATAGGGTCGGTCAGGTAACCGTAAACAGACATATATTTTTTTTTGACCTTATAGGAAATATCTTGCTACTTGTCGTAAGTCGCAACTCTTAAAATTAGGACTTTATAATAGCTTAGTGAAATGCACATAAGGGTATCATAAGTGTAATCTTAGACTTATGATTTACGATTAGCTTAGTGAAATGGTTGCCTGCTTTTAAATTCATAATAAGCAAGCGATAGCACCCTCGTAACTGTGAAAATGAGGTAAAAAATATAATTAAATAAAAAAGGGTTCAATACTATGTAAAAAAAATTCTTCATCAGGATCGGAAATTAAAAATAGTATATCCACCATTTTTGCTATGTGCAAGAAAAATCAAGATTGCTTCCGCTTCTAAAAAAGCAATAAAAATAACAAAGTTTGTACTTAAATCATTTGTAATAAAAAATTTTTTTTAAATATCATTGGAGTATTCTGAAGTATTTTGACAAATCGATTCTATATTTGAATCGGAAATGTACTCTGGAAGTAAACATGTGACGTCATGTCTTTACTATTTATTGACGTCTACGCAGTAAAGATATCAATGATATTATCATATATATATATACTTAGCAGATTTTAAGTTTATGCTTGTTCTGGACCAATCAAGTCATTATCACAATAAAAACAATTTATTTTCGTAGTACTTACAGTTTTTTTCATGATTCAGTTTTATTAAGATTTTGCATCAAAATGAAAACGGATAACAGAAATATTTGAAACGAAAATGTTTATACATGTATGTTCCTTTTATTTTTAGTGCGACTTTCTACTGGTCGAGGATCAATTATCGCCATCTTTTGCTTGTTTTTGGCAGATTATTTCTATATCATTCAGTACATTATTTTAAATACCCAGTTATTTTAAATGTTACCTAAGAGTAACCTTCGATGGAAATATTTTAAATTTTGCTGTGCACACGCATATAAAGTTGTAAAGTTATTGATTTTAGCCTGTTAGTCAGAAGGGGACAGTACCAACAAGATGAACTGTGAGCTAATGCTCACTTATGATACCCCCGCATATATGTTCAATGTGAATAAAACCAACCAAATTGGAAACAGGAAGTAGGAATCTGATGGGTCAAAAAACGCTTCCCACAAAATGGGGTACCTATATGAAGCTTGTGGCGAAATGTAAGATTTCTGCCATCAATATTTGCTGAGAAAAATGAGCATATATGGGTCCCAAAAATGCTTCCCATATGAAGCTTGTGACCAAATATCAGATTCCTGTCATCAATATTTGCTGAGAAAAATGCGACGAAAAATGTGCATATATGTTCAATGTGTATAAAAATCAACAAAGTCGGCAAACAGGAAGTAGGAATCTGATGGGTCAAAAAACCACTTCCCACGATATGGGGTACCGATATGAAGATTGTGACCAAATATCAGATTTGTGTCATCAATAGTTGCTGAGAAAAATGTGCATATATGTTCAATGTGCATAAAACCAACTAAGTCGGCAAACAGGAAATAGGAATCTGACGGGTCCAAAAACGCTACCCACAATATGGCATACCTATATGAAGCTTGTGACCAAATATCAGATTTCTGTCATCGATAGTTGCTGAGAAAAATGCGACGAAAAATATCTTGGACGGATGGACAGACAGACGGACAGAAGTAAAACAGTATTCCCCACTCCCCCTCCGGGGAGCGGGGATATAATTATCGCCATCTCATTAGATGTAGAAAATGAGATTAAAATTAGCAGCGTAGGTAAAGGAAAAGGTCTTAGAACAAAAAACTAAGGTGTTATCAGTGTTCAGCGATCTTTAGTAGATCCATTTGCTATTTTTTCTTTTCAAAGTAGACTAAAATGCAGAAATGCTCATTACGGTGATTACCACAAAAACGATAATAAATTAGAAATAGAAACCATGAATCAAACATAAGGATGTGTGCATATTTAGGATACATGTGTTAATTTACTGCTAATATTTGGAAAAAAATGATTTTGGAATGTTCCTCAGGTGTTGAGGTAAGGTTTCACTTTCAACATGTATGTTCATTTTTTATATTTTAGATTTTACATCCACATGATCCCCTGTGTTCTTTATATATATAGTTATGGGTTCTGATCAGGTTTTATTTGATTTCTTTGGCATATGCAAAGATACACACACATAATTTTGTTGTTCAGCTCTCAACTTGTCACAAATGCCTTTTTAAAAAATTGGTCCAAAATTTCTCAGGCGTTTGTGCGTGGCATGCAATTTGGCGATAATTGGTCCTCAACCAGTATATATTACATATACAGAGACATGCAAAAAGTATTCGGTCACTATTTTTTACTATATATTTCATATAAAACCACATTTTTTAAAAACATTATTCCTAAGTCGACTCTTTGATGATTTTTTACCAACAAAGGCAGAATTAAATGTAGTTTTACACTGTAAACTCGTGAACTCATAAAATTTATAGATTATAAAATTATGCTTTTTGCATAATTTTATAATATATTTATTTTTTTTGATCAGGAGTTAAACACAAAACTAAATTTCGAATGTCAAAAAACACAATACAATGATAGTACATTTGGGTGATACTAAACAGAGTCGACTAGAGTCGACTACTGAAATAACGCAAAATAAACATGTAAAAGTACTGCATTACTTTGTAGATGATATTAAATGACTTAAATGATATTTTTAAGTTAATTTTATTGATGTTTTAGTTCTCACAGAGTGAAAATATACAAGAAAGATCGGCGCGATTTACTTGCGGTTTACCAAAATAGAGACGAGTAACTTTTATACGCAATACTTTTAAGAACTCAATAAACAAATGCTTTTTTGTTATGAACAAAGGTTTATATTACACAATAGTGATTTTCAGCTTTTTCTGGTCTGAAATTTTAGCTATTTATTTGTCTTTTCTTCAATTGAGCTGTACGACTGTGTGCTAGAGACGACAAATATGGATGGGCTGTTGTTGAGAAGTCTACAAATCATTGTGAAGTAAGATGGGTGTTAAATAGGTTTGATTTTTATTTAATTCAATCAATATCCGGCCGAGGTTAAATAAACAAGACACGATGAAATACATATTGGCCTTTATTTAAAAGATTAAAATACTCAAATCAAAACAAAAGTTCAGGAAAAAAATGTATAAAATATGATTAATAAGGATAAAGAAAATTGTGCATGTGTAAAACTTGTCAGTCTTTCATAATTAAAATATTTGGCTTTAAAAAAAACCCCTATACATTGATTTTGTATCTTATGTATGTATCATCATCTCATGTGTTCATTTAGTGAACTTCAGATACGTCAAGCATTTTCATGCCCTAGACCGATAATGATTTTAAATTTATAAGCACTTTTATTTGGCTTTGACAAACATGAATCTGACCTGAATTTCAACATGCATGTGCTTTAAAAATATGATTTAATACTCAAATACTATTTATGACTTATTTGGCAAAAATAATATTTCAGATCTCAGTCGAAAAGAACTATAAAAGTTACTCATCTCTATTTTGGTAAACCGGAAGTAAATTGTGCCGATATTTCTTGTATATTTTCACTCCGTGAGAACTAAAACATCAATAAAATTAACTGATAAATATCATTTAAGTCATTTAATATCATCTACAAAGTAATGCAATACTTTTACATGTTTATTTTGCGTTATTTCAGTAGTCGACTCTAGTAGACTCTAATCGACTCTGTTTAGTATCACCGGTACATTTAAAGACAAATAATTTAAGTTTGTGTTTAAATCATGAATATTTCAAATCTGTGCTTCAAAAAAATATTTTAAAATAATCACCGAAAACTACATACATTCTCGCTTCTGTTGGTAAAAATATCATCAAAATCGAACAAGAATTCACTTTGGAATAATGTTTTGAAAAATTGTGATTTTATATGAAATATACAGTAAAAAATTAGTGACCGAATACTTTTTGCACGTCTCTGTACATTGTATTTCGGTATAAACGAAAGTCTTATGATGCAATGACTAGCCTATCTATCAATCGCTTCTCAGGTCGCACCTGCTCTTAGTCTTAAATTAATTAAGAAAGAGAAATATAGAATCTAACACTGGCAAAAGTGCAAGACAGGGAAATCTTTCCAGAGGGTGTCGGAGATTTCCCTGTCTTGCACTCTTTGCAGGTGTTTGATTTTATTTCTCACTTTTATCAGCTGTTTTTAGTTTTGTGTTTGTTTGACAGCTATGTACTTTTAGCAGACGATCATGTAAACATTGTGAGTTATTTCCCCTTCATGTCAATCAAAAAAAAAATCTTTTGTGTATTGCATGAAGATTATTATGTAATAATATGGCTGATTGCTAGGATTTGGTGTTTATAAAAGATTGAAAACTTATATATCGGATACAGTGAATTGTTTATTTTAAAAAGGAAAAGCATAGTATTAGAGAATTGGGGGATCAGTTGACATAAACTGTACAGGATGCATTTGCCGGTAAAACGCACGTGATTTTTTCGTTTTGCACTAGTGCAAAAAAAGAAAATCTCACATCGCTAAAAATAGGAACTGGTCTGTCTCAAAGTCAAAAGTGAGAAACATAAATTCCATAATCGTCATATCTCACAAATTTGAATTTCATTTGAATATTGATCTGAACACGATATAAAAATACACACTTCTTCTACTGTAACCTTTTTCTTCCCCTTTATGTCTCCTTTTCCTCCTGTAGATGCACTAGATTTATTTGATTTTCCAGAACTAGATTTCGATTGACTTTTTGTGGCCATGTTGTTTGTTGCTATGGATTAAATGACGATTTTTATTTCTTTCACAAAAGAGTGGTGAATGTATGGTCTCACTATAGACCAAAAATTCAAATAAATAACATATGATTGACACTTACGACTCCTTTCTTTCCTTTTTTCTGAAAAATAAAGACGAATAGTCATTACGAATCACAATTAATCATGTTTTCTCAGTTAAACATATGAGAAATACAAGAGAGTTCGCTAAAAAATAATCAACATTTTTTTCTAAAAACAAAAATGAAATTGATATTCACATGATTGACAGCGACCAATGGCCTAAAGTACCATTGCATTTGGCAAATCAATGAGTTTCATTTGTTTAAACAAAAAGATTATATTTCCGAAAATTTCATATGCATTTATAATGATATAATCACAGCTGATTATTGATATATGGGTAAACTATTAATGATTTATCAAAAATAGCCATTAAAAAATCAGGATCCCGAAAAACCGATTTGAAACAGATTTGACAAACATTCATTACAGGAGTTTTTCAGATTTTAACGCTTCTGGATCTATCGTACTATCAAGACGATCATGTATAGTCTCATATATGTTTTGGTAGTAAAGGAATGGATTTCCATTATCATCAATGAAAAAGACTTTTAGTTCAGGTCTTGTGGCGCGGCATGTCACGCAAGAGGATTTTCTTCCGTAAAAATTTCCAATGCAATCCTAATCATTTTAAGGTCTACCAGGATCACTTGGCTTCCTTTTCAAAGACATCTTGATTTGCTGATTTTCCAGTTACCTGTCATCCGGCATTCCGATGAGAATGTTCACTGGATTGCCATTGTATCATCAAATTTCAATCTAGTATTAATAGTTCTTAGATGTACACTTCGACCAAGACATAGCCTATGACTAGTCATACAGTTGTATTTAAATTACTTTACAGATACCAGACACTAAATAAATATTAATGCTATAAAGTCAAAGATAAGAAGATAAAGAGAAGGCTTCCAATGCGGAAAAATCGTGAAAAAAATAAGCAATACGGTTTATCTGTGTGGACGAATTTCGCTTTCAAAATTGTGGCATTTTTGGACGTAGGGCTACCTAATTGTAATGATTTGCCTCCCTTCTCTTTCTATATTACCCTTTGACACTAGTTTTCGACCACTGACACAGTTGTGAAATTGTTCATGTATTTACTGAGTAATCTCAGATAGTAAGCGGTACAGTGATGGTTCGTTGATTTGCATTTGCATATCTCAGTAATTGAGATAAAAATATTTGCACAAATGAAGCAGTTGTTAATCATAAAATTTGCCTAAATGTAATGCGCTTATTGAAAGAACAATTTTGACGATGAAATAGTTAGCAGGTCGCATCTAGTATTGCGGACGAATGAAACTGAAGATTTGATCCGGAAACCGCACGTTCTGCCATTTCTTGCATTATTATTAGTGATGAATACGATACAGTAAATATGCTCAAAATCCAAAACTTTCCCTAGGCACGGTGTCGCTGGAGCTAATTTGAAAGACACCCATTCATATATTCCTTCATGAAAACCATGCCCATTCATATATTCAATGTAGGTAAAGGAAAACTAGACTCTTTCATTCTTCAGTTTAATACTTGTGACCAATTCATATAATGATTATTTTTGACTAAAATCCAAAATAAATATGCATAGATAAATTGTTGCACCTTATCATGTTAAATTATCTTAAAATTGTCGAAGAATTTGTCTTCGGAATAAATAAGCTTCATGGGATTGTAGAAATATGAAATATTGATATAGTACGGTATAGTCTAAAAAATCCTCACTCTGGAACTGAGATATTGAAATGAAACATTTACGACTCGATCACATATTTGAAAGTCCAAGTTGTCTCATTCTGGCGGCACGATTGTATATAGCTATACATAGTAAGTGACCCCCGTGACCTGATGTAACCGAGGTGCATAGAAATAAGATCTGGTTTCTCTGCTGGGAGGTACGTACAACTTGCCCAAAACCAGCTAACTGTGCTGGACGAATCAAATACACAGGGACAGGGACATGCACGAGTGCCTCGTAGAAGACAAGATAAGATTAGAGAAGATATGTTTAATTACCCACAGACGGCCTACAAGGGGCAAACTAATTACAGTGATTTGACAGAAAGTAAAATACAATAAATAAATCTAAGATCCAGAATACAACGTCAGTTAGTTGTAGTCGTATTAGTCTGTTATTGTCTTCTCCTGATCACGAGGAACTGTTTTCCTCAATATAGTCAGTGTTTAATGAGGTATAGTTCCCGAGCCAACAACGAGAGCATCGTCACTATATAGCCTACGTTATACCTCACCAGGCAACACTATAGGAAAACTGTTATCGAGAGAGAAGACAATAATTTGCTTAGTACATAACATCTCATTCTGATAAAGCATAGATCGTCCACAAATAATAAACGCTAATCATCCATTCAAAAATAAAGCATTTTCACATAATATGTACTAAATTTATAAAAAATATCAAATATAAAAAAGAAAAAAAATAACGTGGGAACATCTATTCCACTGACATAGTTCCACCGGGAAATCGTTTCAAATCGCTAGATATAGTCACTCGTTGCCAAGGTTAAACACAAACTCCGGACAGTTTTCGTATCCGCCTCCGAATATGATTCTTCCGCTGGATACTAGTGGAGAGAAGTGTGCGGATCGGAGAGGAACGGCAAGGGAGTTTGATTTAAACATAGACCGCTAAAGGTGTGAAACCACTAATTAATTTCTTTAAGGTTTTCTACTAAATTTGTGTTTTTTCGAGCCTACCTGGCCATTTTATCTTAAGTTTAACCTTTCCAAGACCATATATTTTCTGAAACGTACATGATTCCTCTACGTCCTGTCAACATATCAGGGAATGTTTAAAATCTTGCAGTGAAATGCCAGGCTACGGAAAACACCTACTCTAAAAATAGTTCGGTCATCTCCCAAAAATTCAGTATTTATAGGTCATGCATCAAAGACTCCATAGAGGTATTAAAATACAACTAATGATAAGTCCATCAAATTTGGGCTCAAAATAATCCCTATATATTTAACCTCAATTATCAGTTTTAATCATTCCATTCCATTCAGTAGTTTTCACAATACAACAGAGTGAAAGGAACTTTTTCTTGAAAAGCTCTGATTGGTGAATTAGTGGTTTTACACCTAACCCCCCTCCGCCCCACTAATCATCCAATCAAAATAACGCATATTCATATGTTACGTACTAAATTTATATATTATGCAAGGGAAGTAACACCAGTGCCCTTACCATACGGCGAGGGTATATGTAGAATAATACGATATTTGCATTTAAGGCATATTGTAGCATCTCCTAAGGAGAAACAGTTTGTTAGGAGTGGTCGTTACTGACTCGTTCCTAAAGAGAAACAGTTTGTTAGGAGTGGTCGTTCCTGACTCGTTACAAGGTATTGTAGCATCTCCTAAGGAGAAACAGTTTGTTAGGAGTGGTCGTTCCTGACTCGTTCCTAAGGAGAAACAGTTTGTTAGGAGTGGTCGTTCCTGACTATCTCATAAGGAGAAACAGTTTGTTAGGAGTGGTCGTTCCTGACTATCTCCTAAGGAGAAACAGTTTGTTAGAAGTGGTCGTTCCTGACTCGTTCCTCAGGAGAAACAGTTTGTTAGGAGTGGTCGTTCCTGACTATCTCCTAAGGAGAAACAGTTTGTTAGGAGTGGTCGTTCCTGACTATCTCCTAAGGAGAAACAGTTTGTTAGGAGTGGTCGTTCCTGACTATCCCCTAAGGAGAAACAGTTTGTTAGGAGTGGTCGTTCCTGACTATCTCCTAAGGAGAAACAGTTTATTAGGAGTGGTCGTTCCTGACTATCTCCTAAGGAGAAACAGTTTGTTAGGAGTGGTCGTTCCTGACTATCTCCTAAGGAGAAACAGTTTGTTAGAAGTGGTCGTTCCTGACTCGTTCCTAAGAAGAAACAGTTTATTAGGAGTGGTCGTTCCTGACTATCTCCTAAGGAGAAACAGTTTGTTAGAAGTGGTCGTTCCTGACTCGTTCCTAAGGAGAAACAGTTTGCTAGGAGTGGTCGTTCCTGACTCGTTACAAGGCATGTTTTTCGATCCTATCCACTATTTCCTGTCACTCAATCTAAACAAGTTTACAAAGAGACCACCCTTTTTGCCAATCTGATGAAAGTCACATCTCTCACGTGCTCCACTTTACTGATATGTCGCGGAGTTGGAGATCTGAACGAAGACCATTACAAGATCTGATTTGAGTAAAGGGGAGCAAGTGCAAGATGTGAATTTAATCAGATTGATATTTTGCTCACTAGACAATCAAGGAATAATTGTTCAATCGTAGTCAAAACCGAACTTGATTGAATAGACAGAAATATATCATTAAAGTTATCTCCTGAAAACTATCAAAATTTGCATAGTTTCACACATAAATTATGTCACAGTCAACTACGTCAAGTAGCATCGTACAAAAATGACGAAAACCAAGAAACAAAAATATGCATTATAAATCAAAACTCATAATTTGTGATTTTCTTCGATTCTAAATGATATTTTTGCTCAATTAATTTTCCTATAACAGTGAAATTTGACATTCTAGTGAAATTCAAATGGATGTTCAAATGAACTTTCTGCCAGCAAAATTGGTTCATTGGAAATACGCATGCAAAAATACGACTGATAATAATATCAATCATTTCTTCTACTGACGACTTTCAAAGTTGTATCATAAGTTGTACAGGACTACTGAAAAGGTAGTTCTTGTTTGTTAAATATTGTTTAAAAAATTGGCTATGCATGTCATTTACAAATACAAAACTTTTTTTAATGTCCTGTCCTAAGTGATCTTTGATATGATACATTTTCTCTACTTCTGGTTGAAATATTGAATGTATTCTGACTGAATTTCTTTCAGTAAATAGAATAACAATAAAAGGCATTATAATCTTACCTTGCCTCCTTTCTTTGACATTTTGATATATAAATATATTTGTTTTTAATTTATCGGTCCAATCACGTTTTCAATCCCTAAACTTGACTTAGTTTATTCCGCAAAAAATATATATCTATATAAAAACAAAGAACACCATAGATGTTCTTACACTACAACAAAGAGACCGTGTTTATCAACACAGTGATCGGTTGATGAATGTTGAGATTGTGCTTTATTCTTCAGTTCTACAACCTCTACAATGGATCTTAAAAAAGCATTTAATTTTAAATCAGATTGTTTTGACATGTAAATTGACCTAAATTAAATAATAGTAGTTATAAGTATGTTATAATTTAATCCATTGCATGTTTTATGTATTTAGTTTTTCAGTTGTTACAGGTAGATAACAATTTCGTAAAGAAGTTATAAATGTTGTATTTATTCTGATACCCAAACTATGTAAATGGATTTTAAAAATAGATTTAATTATGGAATTCAAAGATACTCCACATCACTATTAGTCATATTTTATTTGCATAAAAAGTAGCAAATGGGATTGGACACAAGTTATTACAATATTAGTAGCTAGAATGTGTGCTTCCTGGGGTAGCCCTTGAGTTTTCCCACACCCCCACCCACTCAGCTATACACACGTTTAAACCCAAATTACAACACATTGAACAGACACCGTGACTCCATCTTCAAGTTATATAAATACATATATGAACTGGTTTGTGTATCATTTATATAATAATAATAGTTTCTCCAGATATTTATGCTTGTGCATTACAATGCTTTTGCGAAATTACTTCAAGAAATGTATTTTAAAAATTGTTTTATGACGTTCATAACATTAGGCGCTAAAAGGTTAATAAAAAAAACTCAGTGCCGCCCAGGGAACGTGCCTTGCATGCTATACTCTATATACGCCACTGCCTTTTACCAATATATTAACAATAATGATATAGAAGATGAGCATCACTTTATTTTAGAGTGTAGTAAATATGTGGAAATTCGTAGAAAATATATAAAACCCTATTATTGTAGCAATACATCTGCTTTTAAACTAACACAGTTATTATCTGTTCAAAATATTAAAGAACTTAACAATCTTGGAAAGTATTTGTATGTGGCTGAAAAAAAATCGTAATTCCTAAATTTATATCATGCTCCGCTATAATTATGCATTGTGTATAATGTATCATGTATTGTTTGTAATTTGTATTTATATACCTATAAGCTGTATTGCTTTTGGAATAAAGTATTACCAGCAATGACATTGGGCATGGTTATAGTAAATAATGGTAATAACAAAATTACCGAACTCCGAACAATCTTACAAAGGGAAAGTCAAAACTCATAAGTATATAAACAGACAAAATCAGTCAACAACCGGAAAACTGTGAAAACCGTAATGACCCTGACTTGGTACAGGCATTTCTAAAGAAATGGTGGGTTGAATCAGATTTTAAAGCGCCAAACCTCCCGATTTCATTACGGCTCAAAGGTTCCGGCTGTCACTATAACAGTATTTATAACAATACTGGAACAAAATAGGTAAAATAGTTATCAAAGCAGCACCAAATTCAGTGAAGTAAATGTCAAAAACACTTTTACGTCACACATTGATAAAAAAATATATTTGACATTTTTTTTGACTTCCTTATATTTATACATTTTCACTATATGAAAATGCATCGTTTATTATCGTCTCTGCAGAGACGGAATATATTTCGACAAGATCTTGGTATCGGAATATAAACTTTTTAAGAGATCGGATAAGGCAAATCTTTTTATAGCCCTGGTCCAGTAGCCTGTTTCTCAGATGGAGATGACGTTTCAGGAAATCAGAATAATTGATACTGGCCCTTGCATAGCGAATCAATTGCGAGATATAAACACCATATACAGGAGAAGCTGGTATATTGCTGCACATATTTGGAAAATTTATGATTTTAAAATTGAAGTCGTCCCGTTTATCATAAATTTTAGTACTGAGTTGACAACTGTCGTCAAATTCGAGGTATACGTCCAAAAATGATGCGGACGAAGCTGTATCTGTGGTCTCTTTAGCTTCCAGCTCTGGAGGATATATCAATGGAAGAAATTCTGCAAATCTAGAATTATTGATTGATAAAATGTCATCAATATATCTGTATGTGAAATAAAAGGCTCTAGCCTCATGAATCTTCTTATCTTTTACAAGCTTTTGAAGAAACTCCGACTCATATGAGTATAAAAATAAATCAGTTAGAAGAGGGGCACAATTCGTACCCATTGGTATGCCGACGACCTGCCGAAACAGTGTCCCTCCAAAGGAGACAAATATGTTATCGATGAGGAACTCCAGCATACTGATCACTTGTTCATCGGAGGAGCATGTTTAACCTTTTTGAATTTTGTTTGAAAAATATGTGGAATTGTAGCCTAACACAACAAATTTTGAGCCATAGTTTCTATAGCTGAAAGCTTTGTGAATTGTTTCTTTTAAGCGGGTTTTTAATTTGTCATGTGGTAGGGTGGTATATAGAGTTGAACAATCAAAAGTTTTGATGGAGGATACATGAGAGAAAGATCTTGATTTAAGGTTATCCAAAAGATCTTTAGAGTTTTTTCAAAATCCACATGTGATTTATGCCACTACGCGAGTAAACAGTTTCACAATATTTCTGTTGTCCCTCTTTTACTGCATACAGAATCTTTGTCAGGTGAATAGACAATTCTTTCGTCGAACAAGTTGATGATCCCGCTATCTACCTTTCTTTGTATGGTGTCTTATGAAGATTAGGTATCCAATATAAATAGGGTAAATCCTCAGACTCTTTACCAGTGGGAATGTTTAAAGAGGTCATGAATGATCTGTGGTAAGCTAGGATTTCATCTTTGTCGAACGAAGTTGGTTTGTATGTGGTATTACTAGAGGTGTTGTTATTTATGCCTATATTCCTTGATTAGGCATTCGAATGTAATATGATTTACATACAAACACGATATTGTTGGAAGCCTTGTCCGCAGGAACGATAACATATTTGTCATGAAGAGAGGAAAGACACTTAACAGCTTCTTGGTCTTTAAATACAGACTTAGGTCGACTATTAACACAATTTTTGAGTTTGTGAATCCGACCTTGTACTAGAGACCTAATTGTTCTAACCCAGTCTGACAAGGACTCTAACTCAGGATGTTGGTCTACTTCTCTCTTTATCCACCTTCTGGCATAATCTTCAACAGCATCCATAATTATCTTGAAATTATGTTTCCAATTGATGTGTTGAGGTTCTCTGAATTTAGGACCATGAGAAATCACCTATCGGAGACTCTCATGTTGAATGATATTCAGATCACCAGTGATTACATGTCCAGATGGGTTGTATTGAAAAGGAGAGTGGGAGCAGTCACAAGTCAGAGGGTTCATAAGGTACTCTTCTATATTAATATCTTGCAATGTTTCTTTGTAGCTGAGAATTTTACGGCCAATGCTGTTAGTGTAGCTATAGGAGACAATGGGAACAGATTGATTTTTGAAATATGGTGGAATTTCTTTTACGACCTCTTTTCTATTAAAAATGTTGCTGATGTTAATAGCATCAATTCCTTTGTTAGCAAACGGAATATGGAGGAATTTTCTGTTGTTATCATGAAGAGGTTCAGATCGAACTGGTTTGAAAAGACGAAAGGACGCCACGTCACATATACTACTAGACAATCTGTACTTAGGAGAAAAAGGATCTACGCCTCCTTTGTCAAGTCCAAAATCCCTAAGATCTTTGAGGTAGTTTACAGGTAGTGAAAATAAGATTGTACGAATGTGATGAATTCCAAGAGGCTTCTGTATATTAGAAAGTAAATCATTAAAAGTATATTGTAACGTTCTTGGTTTAGAGGACTTTTTAACATTTGGATGTTGAATTCTTTTATGACCATGGCTACGTTTAGTTCTTGGAATAGTATTAAAAAGGCTCATCACGTTGATTTCGCTGCATCCAGGACTTGACAAATTTCCCACTCCTTTGATGTTATCATTGCAACCGTAAGGCATTACAGTACCTAACTCTTTAATCCAAAACAACTCTCTATCGGTACGGTAAGGTGTACTAAGTATAGGACTGTTTGTATGATGGTAAATCTTCTCGGTGATTCGAACTTTCATCGTCAAACAGCGGTCATGACCCGGTTGATTGAAATGATTATACAAAATCCTGTATTTGGGATCTCTTGCATCATATCGATGTTGGCTCATTCTACTTCGCGATGTTTGACGAGTTTCACCAACATACAAAAGTATTCATAAATGCTTAAGTAAATCTACCAAGTTGCAATGACCTCGGGGAAAAAAAATTCCACCAGCAGTGACATTGGGCATGGTTATAGTAAATAAGAGTAATAACAAAATTACCGAACTCCGAACAATCTTACAAAGGGAAAGTCAAAACTCATGAGTATATAAACAGACAAAATCAGTCAACAACCGGAAAACTGTGAAAACCGTAATGACCCTGACTTGGTACAGGCATTTCTAAAGAAATGGTGGGTTGAATCAGATTTTAAAGCACCAAACCTCCTGCTTTCATTACGGCTCAAAGGTTCCGGCTGTCACTATAACATTATTTATAACAATACTGGAACAAAATAGGTAAAATAGTTGTCAAAGCAGCACCAAATTCAGTGAAGTAAATGTCAAAAACACTTTTACGTCACACACTGAAAAGAAATTATTTTTGACATTTTTTTTGACTTCCTTATCTTTATACATTTTCACTATATGAAAATGCATCGTTTATTATCGTCTCTGCAGAGACGGAATATATTTCGACAAGATCTTGGTATCGGAATATAAACTTTTTAAGAGATCGGATAAGGCAAATCTTTTTATAGCTCCGGTCCAGTAGCCTGTTTCTCAGATGAAGATGACGTTTCAGGAAATCAGAATAATTGCTACTGGCCCTTGCATAGCGAATCAATTGCGAGATGTAAGCACCATATGCAGGAGAAGCTGGTATATTGCTGCACATATTTGGAAAATTTATGATTTTAAGATTGAAGTCGTCCCGTTTATCATAAATTTTAGTACTGAGTTGACCACTGTCGTCAAATTCGAGGAATAAGTCCAAATATGATGCGGACGAAGCTGTATCTGTGGTCTCTTTAACTTCCAGCTCTGGAGGATATATCAATGGAAGAAATTCTGCAAATCTAAAATTATTGATAGATAAAACGTCATCAATATACCTGTATGTGAAATTAAAGGCTCTAATCTGATGAATCTTCTTATCTTTTACAAGCTTTTGAAGAAACTCCGACTCATATGAGTATAAAAATAAATGGGCTAGAAGAGGGGCACAATTCGTACCCATTGGTATGCCGACGACCTGCTGAAACAGTGTCCCTCCAAAGGAGACAAATATGTTATCGATGAGGAACTCCAGCATACTGATCACTTGTTCATCGGAGGAGCATGTTTAACCTTTTTGAATTTTGTTTGAAAAATATGTGGAATTGTAGCCTAACACAACAAATTTTGAGCCATAGTTTCTATAGCTGAAAGCTTTGTGAATTGTTTCTTTTAAGCGGGTTTTTAATTTGTCATGTGGTAGGGTGGTATATAGAGTTGAACAATCAAAAGTTTTGATGGAGGATACATGAGAGAAAGATCTTGATTTAAGGTTATCCAAAAGATCTTTAGAGTTTTTTCAAAATCCACATGTGATTTATGCCACTACGCGAGTAAACAGTTTCACAATATTTCTGTTGTCCCTCTTTTACTGCATACAGAATCTTTGTCAGGTGAATAGACAATTCTTTCGTCGAACAAGTTGATGATCCCGCTATCTACCTTTCTTTGTATGGTGTCTTATGAAGTTTAGGTATCCAATATAAATAGGGTAAATCCTCAGACTCTTTACCAGTGGGAATGTTTAAAGAGGTCATGAATGATCTGTGGTTAGCTAGGATTTCATCTTTGTCGAACGAAGTTGGTTTGTATGTGGTATTACTAGAGGTGTTGTTATTTATGCCTATATTCCTTGATTAGGCATTCGAATGTAATATGATTTACATACAAACACGATATTGTTGGAAGCCTTGTCCGCAGGAACGATAGCATATTTGTCATGAAGAGAGGAAAGACACTTAACAGCTTCTTGGTCTTTAAATACAGACTTAGGTCGACTATTAACACAATTTTTGAGTTTGTGAATCCGACCTTGTACTAGAGACCTAATTGTTCTAACCCAGTCTGACAAGGACTCTAACTCAGGATGTTGGTCTACTTC
This sequence comes from Bathymodiolus brooksi, assembly GCA_963680875.1. Classification (NCBI taxonomy): domain Eukaryota; kingdom Metazoa; phylum Mollusca; class Bivalvia; order Mytilida; family Modiolidae; genus Bathymodiolus; species Bathymodiolus brooksi. Next base: position 40,625,411 of record OY804577.1, read on the forward strand.
TCTCTTTATCCACCTTCTGGCATAATCTTCAACAGCATCCATAATTATCTTGAAATTATGTTTCCAATTGATGTGTTGAGGTTCTCTGAATTTAGGACCATGAGAAATCACCTATCGGAGACTCTCATGTTGAATGATATTCAGATCACCAGTGATTACATGTCCAGATGGGTTGTATTGAAAAGGAGAGTGGGAACAGTCACAAGTCAGAGGGTTCATAAGGTACTCTTCTATATTAATATCTTGCAATGTTTCTTTGTAGCTGAGAATTTTACGGCCAATGCTGTTAGTGTAGCTATAGGAGACAATGGGAACAGATTGATTTTTGAAATATGGTGGAATTTCTTTTACGACCTCTTTTCTATTAAAAATGTTGCTGATGTTAATAGCATCAATTCCTTTGTTAGCAAACGGAATATGGAGGAATTTTCTGTTGTTATCATGAAGAGGTTCAGATCGAACTGGTTTGAAAAGACGAAAGGACGCCACGTCACATATACTACTAGACAATCTGTACTTAGGAGAAAAAGGATCTACGCCTCCTTTGTCAAGTCCAAAATCCCTAAGATCTTTGAGGTAGTTTACAGGTAGTGAAAATAAGATTGTACGAATGTGATGAATTCCAAGAGGCTTCTGTATATTAGAAAGTAAATCATTAAAAGTATATTGTAACGTTCTTGGTTTAGAGGACTTTTTAACATTTGGATGTTGAATTCTTTTATGACCATGGCTACGTTTAGTTCTTGGAATAGTATTAAAAAGGCTCATCACGTTGATTTCGCTGCATCCAGGACTTGACAAATTTCCCACTCCTTTGATGTTATCATTGCAACCGTAAGGCATTACAGTACCTAACTCTTTAATCCAAAACAACTCTCTATCGGTACGGTAAGGTGTACTAAGTATAGGACTGTTTGTATGATGGTAAATCTTCTCGGTGATTCGAACTTTCATCGTCAAACAGCGGTCATGACCCGGTTGATTGAAATGATTATACAAAATCCTGTATTTGGGATCTCTTGCATCATATCGATGTTGGCTCATTCTACTTCGCGATGTTTGACGAGTTTCACCAGCATACAAAAGTATTCATAAATGCTTAAGTAAATCTACCAAGTTGCAATGACCTCGGGGGAAAAAAATTCCACCAGCAGTGACATTGGGCATGGTTATAGTAAATAAGAGTAATAACAAAATTACCGAACTCCGAACAATCTTACAAAGGGAAAGTCAAAACTCATGAGTATATAAACAGACAAAATCAGTCAACAACCGGAAAACTGTGAAAACCGTAATGACCCTGACTTGGTACAGGCATTTCTAAAGAAATGGTGGGTTGAATCAGATTTTAAAGCACCAAACCTCCTGCTTTCATTACGGCTCAAAGGTTCCGGCTGTCACTATAACATTATTTATAACAATACTGGAACAAAATAGGTAAAATAGTTGTCAAAGCAGCACCAAATTCAGTGAAGTAAATGTCAAAAACACTTTTACGTCACACACTGAAAAGAAATTATTTTTGACATTTTTTTTGACTTCCTTATCTTTATACATTTTCACTATATGAAAATGCATCGTTTATTATCGTCTCTGCAGAGACGGAATATATTTCGACAAGATCTTGGTATCGGAATATAAACTTTTTAAGAGATCGGATAAGGCAAATCTTTTTATAGCTCCGGTCCAGTAGCCTGTTTCTCAGATGAAGATGACGTTTCAGGAAATCAGAATAATTGCTACTGGCCCTTGCATAGCGAATCAATTGCGAGATGTAAACACCATATGCAGGAGAAGCTGGTATATTGCTGCACATATTTGGAAAATTTATGATTTTAAGATTGAAGTCGTCCCGTTTATCATAAATTTTAGTACTGAGTTGACCACTGTCGTCAAATTCGAGGAATAAGTCCAAATATGATGCGGACGAAGCTGTATCTGTGGTTTCTTTAACTTCCAGCTCTGGAGGATATATCAATGGAAGAAATTCTGCAAATCTAGAATTATTGATAGATAAAACGTCATCAATATACCTGTATGTGAAATTAAAGGCTCTAATCTGATGAATCTTCTTATCTTTTACAAGCTTTTGAAGAAACTCCGACTCATATGAGTATAAAAATAAATGGGCTAGAAGAGGGGCACAATTCGTACCCATTGGTATGCCGACGACCTGCTGAAACAGTGTCCCTCCAAAGGAGACAAATATGTTATCGATGAGGAACTCCAGCATACTGATCACTTGTTCATCGGAGGAGCATGTTTAACCTTTTTGAATTTTGTTTGAAAAATATGTGGAATTGTAGCCTAACACAACAAATTTTGAGCCATAGTTTCTATAGCTGAAAGCTTTGTGAATTGTTTCTTTTAAGCGGGTTTTTAATTTGTCATGTGGTAGGGTGGTATATAGAGTTGAACAATCAAAAGTTTTGATGGAGGATACATGAGAGAAAGATCTTGATTTAAGGTTATCCAAAAGATCTTTAGAGTTTTTTCAAAATCCACATGTGATTTATGCCACTACGCGAGTAAACAGTTTCACAATATTTCTGTTGTCCCTCTTTTACTGCATACAGAATCTTTGTCAGGTGAATAGACAATTCTTTCGTCGAACAAGTTGATGATCCCGCTATCTACCTTTCTTTGTATGGTGTCTTATGAAGTTTAGGTATCCAATATAAATAGGGTAAATCCTCAGACTCTTTACCAGTGGGAATGTTTAAAGAGGTCATGAATGATCTGTGGTTAGCTAGGATTTCATCTTTGTCGAACGAAGTTGGTTTGTATGTGGTATTACTAGAGGTGTTGTTATTTATGCCTATATTCCTTGATTAGGCATTCGAATGTAATATGATTTACATACAAACACGATATTGTTGGAAGCCTTGTCCGCAGGAACGATAGCATATTTGTCATGAAGAGAGGAAAGACACTTAACAGCTTCTTGGTCTTTAAATACAGACTTAGGTCGACTATTAACACAATTTTTGAGTTTGTGAATCCGACCTTGTACTAGAGACCTAATTGTTCTAACCCAGTCTGACAAGGACTCTAACTCAGGATGTTGGTCTACTTCTCTCTTTATCCACCTTCTGGCATAATCTTCAACAGCATCCATAATTATCTTGAAATTATGTTTCCAATTGATGTGTTGAGGTTCTCTGAATTTAGGACCATGAGAAATCACCTATCGGAGACTCTCATGTTGAATGATATTCAGATCACCAGTGATTACATGTCCAGATGGGTTGTATTGAAAAGGAGAGTGGGAACAGTCACAAGTCAGAGGGTTCATAAGGTACTCTTCTATATTAATATCTTGCAATGTTTCTTTGTAGCTGAGAATTTTACGGCCAATGCTGTTAGTGTAGCTATAGGAGACAATGGGAACAGATTGATTTTTGAAATATGGTGGAATTTCTTTTACGACCTCTTTTCTATTAAAAATGTTGCTGATGTTAATAGCATCAATTCCTTTGTTAGCAAACGGAATATGGAGGAATTTTCTGTTGTTATCATGAAGAGGTTCAGATCGAACTGGTTTGAAAAGACGAAAGGACGCCACGTCACATATACTACTAGACAATCTGTACTTAGGAGAAAAAGGATCTACGCCTCCTTTGTCAAGTCCAAAATCCCTAAGATCTTTGAGGTAGTTTACAGGTAGTGAAAATAAGATTGTACGAATGTGATGAATTCCAAGAGGCTTCTGTATATTAGAAAGTAAATCATTAAAAGTATATTGTAACGTTCTTGGTTTAGAGGACTTTTTAACATTTGGATGTTGAATTCTTTTATGACCATGGCTACGTTTAGTTCTTGGAATAGTATTAAAAAGGCTCATCACGTTGATTTCGCTGCATCCAGGACTTGACAAATTTCCCACTCCTTTGATGTTATCATTGCAACCGTAAGGCATTACAGTACCTAACTCTTTAATCCAAAACAACTCTCTATCGGTACGGTAAGGTGTACTAAGTATAGGACTGTTTGTATGATGGTAAATCTTCTCGGTGATTCGAACTTTCATCGTCAAACAGCGGTCATGACCCGGTTGATTGAAATGATTATACAAAATCCTGTATTTGGGATCTTTTGCATCATATCGATGTTGGCTCATTCTACTTCGCGATGTTTGACGAGTTTCACCAACATACAAAAGTATTCATAAATGCTTAAGTAAATCTACCAAGTTGCAATGACCTCGGGGGAAAAAAATTCCACCAGCAGTGACATTGGGCATGGTTATAGTAAATAAGAGTAATAACAAAATTACCGAACTCCGAACAATCTTACAAAGGGAAAGTCAAAACTCATGAGTATATAAACAGACAAAATCAGTCAACAACCGGAAAACTGTGAAAACCGTAATGACCCTGACTTGGTACAGGCATTTCTAAAGAAATGGTGGGTTGAATCAGATTTTAAAGCACCAAACCTCCTGCTTTCATTACGGCTCAAAGGTTCCGGCTGTCACTATAACATTATTTATAACAATACTGGAACAAAATAGGTAAAATAGTTGTCAAAGCAGCACCAAATTCAGTGAAGTAAATGTCAAAAACACTTTTACGTCACACACTGAAAAGAAATTATTTTTGACATTTTTTTTGACTTCCTTATCTTTATACATTTTCACTATATGAAAATGCATCGTTTATTATCGTCTCTGCAGAGACGGAATATATTTCGACAAGATCTTGGTATCGGAATATAAACTTTTTAAGAGATCGGATAAGGCAAATCTTTTTATAGCTCCGGTCCAGTAGCCTGTTTCTCAGATGAAGATGACGTTTCAGGAAATCAGAATAATTGCTACTGGCCCTTGCATAGCGAATCAATTGCGAGATGTAAACACCATATGCAGGAGAAGCTGGTATATTGCTGCACATATTTGGAAAATTTATGATTTTAAGATTGAAGTCGTCCCGTTTATCATAAATTTTAGTACTGAGTTGACCACTGTCGTCAAATTCGAGGAATAAGTCCAAATATGATGCGGACGAAGCTGTATCTGTGGTTTCTTTAACTTCCAGCTCTGGAGGATATATCAATGGAAGAAATTCTGCAAATCTAGAATTATTGATAGATAAAACGTCATCAATATACCTGTATGTGAAATTAAAGGCTCTAATCTGATGAATCTTCTTATCTTTTACAAGCTTTTGAAGAAACTCCGACTCATATGAGTATAAAAATAAATGGGCTAGAAGAGGGGCACAATTCGTACCCATTGGTATGCCGACGACCTGCTGAAACAGTGTCCCTCCAAAGGAGACAAATATGTTATCGATGAGGAACTCCAGCATACTGATCACTTGTTCATCGGAGGAGCATGTTTAACCTTTTTGAATTTTGTTTGAAAAATATGTGGAATTGTAGCCTAACACAACAAATTTTGAGCCATAGTTTCTATAGCTGAAAGCTTTGTGAATTGTTTCTTTTAAGCGGGTTTTTAATTTGTCATGTGGTAGGGTGGTATATAGAGTTGAACAATCAAAAGTTTTGATGGAGGATACATGAGAGAAAGATCTTGATTTAAGGTTATCCAAAAGATCTTTAGAGTTTTTTCAAAATCCACATGTGATTTATGCCACTACGCGAGTAAACAGTTTCACAATATTTCTGTTGTCCCTCTTTTACTGCATACAGAATCTTTGTCAGGTGAATAGACAATTCTTTCGTCGAACAAGTTGATGATCCCGCTATCTACCTTTCTTTGTATGGTGTCTTATGAAGTTTAGGTATCCAATATAAATAGGGTAAATCCTCAGACTCTTTACCAGTGGGAATGTTTAAAGAGGTCATGAATGATCTGTGGTTAGCTAGGATTTCATCTTTGTCGAACGAAGTTGGTTTGTATGTGGTATTACTAGAGGTGTTGTTATTTATGCCTATATTCCTTGATTAGGCATTCGAATGTAATATGATTTACATACAAACACGATATTGTTGGAAGCCTTGTCCGCAGGAACGATAGCATATTTGTCATGAAGAGAGGAAAGACACTTAACAGCTTCTTGGTCTTTAAATACAGACTTAGGTCGACTATTAACACAATTTTTGAGTTTGTGAATCCGACCTTGTACTAGAGACCTAATTGTTCTAACCCAGTCTGACAAGGACTCTAACTCAGGATGTTGGTCTACTTCTCTCTTTATCCACCTTCTGGCATAATCTTCAACAGCATCCATAATTATCTTGAAATTATGTTTCCAATTGATGTGTTGAGGTTCTCTGAATTTAGGACCATGAGAAATCACCTATCGGAGACTCTCATGTTGAATGATATTCAGATCACCAGTGATTACATGTCCAGATGGGTTGTATTGAAAAGGAGAGTGGGAACAGTCACAAGTCAGAGGGTTCATAAGGTACTCTTCTATATTAATATCTTGCAATGTTTCTTTGTAGCTGAGAATTTTACGGCCAATGCTGTTAGTGTAGCTATAGGAGACAATGGGAACAGATTGATTTTTGAAATATGGTGGAATTTCTTTTACGACCTCTTTTCTATTAAAAATGTTGCTGATGTTAATAGCATCAATTCCTTTGTTAGCAAACGGAATATGGAGGAATTTTCTGTTGTTATCATGAAGAGGTTCAGATCGAACTGGTTTGAAAAGACGAAAGGACGCCACGTCACATATACTACTAGACAATCTGTACTTAGGAGAAAAAGGATCTACGCCTCCTTTGTCAAGTCCAAAATCCCTAAGATCTTTGAGGTAGTTTACAGGTAGTGAAAATAAGATTGTACGAATGTGATGAATTCCAAGAGGCTTCTGTATATTAGAAAGTAAATCATTAAAAGTATATTGTAACGTTCTTGGTTTAGAGGACTTTTTAACATTTGGATGTTGAATTCTTTTATGACCATGGCTACGTTTAGTTCTTGGAATAGTATTAAAAAGGCTCATCACGTTGATTTCGCTGCATCCAGGACTTGACAAATTTCCCACTCCTTTGATGTTATCATTGCAACCGTAAGGCATTACAGTACCTAACTCTTTAATCCAAAACAACTCTCTATCGGTACGGTAAGGTGTACTAAGTATAGGACTGTTTGTATGATGGTAAATCTTCTCGGTGATTCGAACTTTCATCGTCAAACAGCGGTCATGACCCGGTTGATTGAAATGATTATACAAAATCCTGTATTTGGGATCTTTTGCATCATATCGATGTTGGCTCATTCTACTTCGCGATGTTTGACGAGTTTCACCAACATACAAAAGTATTCATAAATGCTTAAGTAAATCTACCAAGTTGCAATGACCTCGGGGGAAAAAAATTCCACCAGCAGTGACATTGGGCATGGTTATAGTAAATAAGAGTAATAACAAAATTACCGAACTCCGAACAATCTTACAAAGGGAAAGTCAAAACTCATGAGTATATAAACAGACAAAATCAGTCAACAACCGGAAAACTGTGAAAACCGTAATGACCCTGACTTGGTACAGGCATTTCTAAAGAAATGGTGGGTTGAATCAGATTTTAAAGCACCAAACCTCCTGCTTTCATTACGGCTCAAAGGTTCCGGCTGTCACTATAACATTATTTATAACAATACTGGAACAAAATAGGTAAAATAGTTGTCAAAGCAGCACCAAATTCAGTGAAGTAAATGTCAAAAACACTTTTACGTCACACACTGAAAAGAAATTATTTTTGACATTTTTTTTGACTTCCTTATCTTTATACATTTTCACTATATGAAAATGCATCGTTTATTATCGTCTCTGCAGAGACGGAATATATTTCGACAAGATCTTGGTATCGGAATATAAACTTTTTAAGAGATCGGATAAGGCAAATCTTTTTATAGCTCCGGTCCAGTAGCCTGTTTCTCAGATGAAGATGACGTTTCAGGAAATCAGAATAATTGCTACTGGCCCTTGCATAGCGAATCAATTGCGAGATGTAAACACCATATGCAGGAGAAGCTGGTATATTGCTGCACATATTTGGAAAATTTATGATTTTAAGATTGAAGTCGTCCCGTTTATCATAAATTTTAGTACTGAGTTGACCACTGTCGTCAAATTCGAGGAATAAGTCCAAATATGATGCGGACGAAGCTGTATCTGTGGTTTCTTTAACTTCCAGCTCTGGAGGATATATCAATGGAAGAAATTCTGCAAATCTAGAATTATTGATAGATAAAACGTCATCAATATACCTGTATGTGAAATTAAAGGCTCTAATCTGATGAATCTTCTTATCTTTTACAAGCTTTTGAAGAAACTCCGACTCATATGAGTATAAAAATAAATGGGCTAGAAGAGGGGCACAATTCGTACCCATTGGTATGCCGACGACCTGCTGAAACAGTGTCCCTCCAAAGGAGACAAATATGTTATCGATGAGGAACTCCAGCATACTGATCACTTGTTCATCGGAGGAGCATGTTTAACCTTTTTGAATTTTGTTTGAAAAATATGTGGAATTGTAGCCTAACACAACAAATTTTGAGCCATAGTTTCTATAGCTGAAAGCTTTGTGAATTGTTTCTTTTAAGCGGGTTTTTAATTTGTCATGTGGTAGGGTGGTATATAGAGTTGAACAATCAAAAGTTTTGATGGAGGATACATGAGAGAAAGATCTTGATTTAAGGTTATCCAAAAGATCTTTAGAGTTTTTTCAAAATCCACATGTGATTTATGCCACTACGCGAGTAAACAGTTTCACAATATTTCTGTTGTCCCTCTTTTACTGCATACAGAATCTTTGTCAGGTGAATAGACAATTCTTTCGTCGAACAAGTTGATGATCCCGCTATCTACCTTTCTTTGTATGGTGTCTTATGAAGTTTAGGTATCCAATATAAATAGGGTAAATCCTCAGACTCTTTACCAGTGGGAATGTTTAAAGAGGTCATGAATGATCTGTGGTTAGCTAGGATTTCATCTTTGTCGAACGAAGTTGGTTTGTATGTGGTATTACTAGAGGTGTTGTTATTTATGCCTATATTCCTTGATTAGGCATTCGAATGTAATATGATTTACATACAAACACGATATTGTTGGAAGCCTTGTCCGCAGGAACGATAACATATTTGTCATGAAGAGAGGAAAGACACTTAACAGCTTCTTGGTCTTTAAATACAGACTTAGGTCGACTATTAACACAATTTTTGAGTTTGTGAATCCGACCTTGTACTAGAGACCTAATTGTTCTAACCCAGTCTGACAAGGACTCTAACTCAGGATGTTGGTCTACTTCTCTCTTTATCCACCTTCTGGCATAATCTTCAACAGCATCCATAATTATCTTGAAATTATGTTTCCAATTGATGTGTTGAGGTTCTCTGAATTTAGGACCATGAGAAATCACCTATCGGAGACTCTCATGTTGAATGATATTCAGATCACCAGTGATTACATGTCCAGATGGGTTGTATTGAAAAGGAGAGTGGGAGCAGTCACAAGTCAGAGGGTTCATAAGGTACTCTTCTATATTAATATCTTGCAATGTTTCTTTGTAGCTGAGAATTTTACGGCCAATGCTGTTAGTGTAGCTATAGGAGACAATGGGAACAGATTGATTTTTGAAATATGGTGGAATTTCTTTTACGACCTCTTTTCTATTAAAAATGTTGCTGATGTTAATAGCATCAATTCCTTTGTTAGCAAACGGAATATGGAGGAATTTTCTGTTGTTATCATGAAGAGGTTCAGATCGAACTGGTTTGAAAAGACGAAAGGACGCCACGTCACATATACTACTAGACAATCTGTACTTAGGAGAAAAAGGATCTACGCCTCCTTTGTCAAGTCCAAAATCCCTAAGATCTTTGAGGTAGTTTACAGGTAGTGAAAATAAGATTGTACGAATGTGATGAATTCCAAGAGGCTTCTGTATATTAGAAAGTAAATCTTTAAAAGTATATTGTAACGTTCTTGGTTTAGAGGACTTTTTAACATTTGGATGTTGAATTCTTTTATGACCATGGCTACGTTTAGTTCTTGGAATAGTATTAAAAAGGCTCATCACGTTGATTTCGCTGCATCCAGGACTTGACAAATTTCCCACTCCTTTGATGTTATCATTGCAACCGTAAGGCATTGCAGTACCTAACTCTTTAATCCAAAACAACTCTCTATCGGTACGGTAAGGTGTACTAAGTATAGGACTGTTTGTATGATGGTAAATCTTCTCGGTGATTCGAACTTTCATCGTCAAACAGCGGTCATGACCCGGTTGATTGAAATGATTATACAAAATCCTGTATTTGGGATCTCTTGCATCATATCGATGTTGGCTCATTCTACTTCGCGATGTTTGACGAGTTTCACCAACATACAAAAGTATTCATAAATGCTTAAGTAAATCTACCAAGTTGCAATGACCTCGGGGGAAAAAAATTCCACCAGCAGTGACATTGGGCATGGTTATAGTAAATAAGAGTAATAACACAATTACCGAACTCCGAACAATCTTACAAAGGGAAAGTCAAAACTCATGAGTATATAAACAGACAAAATCAGTCAACAACCGGAAAACTGTGAAAACCGTAATGACCCTGACTTGGTACAGGCATTTCTAAAGAAATGGTGGGTTGAATCAGATTTTAAAGCACCAAACCTCCTGCTTTCATTACGGCTCAAAGGTTCCGGCTGTCACTATAACATTATTTATAACAATACTGGAACAAAATAGGTAAAATAGTTGTCAAAGCAGCACCAAATTCAGTGAAGTAAATGTCAAAAACACTTACGTCACACACTGAAAAGAAATTATTTTTGACATTTTTTTTGACTTCCTTATCTTTATACATTTTCACTATATGAAAATGCATCGTTTATTATCGTCTCTGCAGAGACGGAATATATTTCGACAAGATCTTGGTATCGGAATATAAACTTTTTAAGAGATCGGATAAGGCAAATCTTTTTATAGCTCCGGTCCAGTAGCCTGTTTCTCAGATGAAGATGACGTTTCAGGAAATCAGAATAATTGCTACTGGCCCTTGCATAGCGAATCAATTGCGAGATGTAAACACCATATGCAGGAGAAGCTGGTATATTGCTGCACATATTTGGAAAATTTATGATTTTAAGATTGAAGTCGTCCCGTTTATCATAAATTTTAGTACTGAGTTGACCACTGTCGTCAAATTCGAGGAATAAGTCCAAATATGATGCGGACGAAGCTGTATCTGTGGTTTCTTTAACTTCCAGCTCTGGAGGATATATCAATGGAAGAAATTCTGCAAATCTAGAATTATTGATAGATAAAACGTCATCAATATACCTGTATGTGAAATTAAAGGCTCTAATCTGATGAATCTTCTTATCTTTTACAAGCTTTTGAAGAAACTCCGACTCATATGAGTATAAAAATAAATGTGCTAGAAGAGGGGCACAATTCGTACCCATTGGTATGCCGACGACCTGCTGAAACAGTGTCCCTCCAAAGGAGACAAATATGTTATCGATGAGGAACTCCAGCATACTGATCACTTGTTCATCGGAGGAGCATGTTTAACCTTTTTGAATTTTGTTTGAAAAATATGTGGAATTGTAGCCTAACACAACAAATTTTGAGCCATAGTTTCTATAGCTGAAAGCTTTGTGAATTGTTTCTTTTAAGCGGGTTTTTAATTTGTCATGTGGTAGGGTGGTATATAGAGTTGAACAATCAAAAGTTTTGATGGAGGATACATGAGAGAAAGATCTTGATTTAAGGTTATCCAAAAGATCTTTAGAGTTTTTTCAAAATCCACATGTGATTTATGCCACTACGCGAGTAAACAGTTTCACAATATTTCTGTTGTCCCTCTTTTACTGCATACAGAATCTTTGTCAGGTGAATAGACAATTCTTTCGTCGAACAAGTTGATGATCCCGCTATCTACCTTTCTTTGTATGGTGTCTTATGAAGTTTAGGTATCCAATATAAATAGGGTAAATCCTCAGACTCTTTACCAGTGGGAATGTTTAAAGAGGTCATGAATGATCTGTGGTTAGCTAGGATTTCATCTTTGTCGAACGAAGTTGGTTTGTATGTGGTATTACTAGAGGTGTTGTTATTTATGCCTATATTCCTTGATTAGGCATTCGAATGTAATATGATTTACATACAAACACGATATTGTTGGAAGCCTTGTCCGCAGGAACGATAACATATTTGTCATGAAGAGAGGAAAGACACTTAACAGCTTCTTGGTCTTTAAATACAGACTTAGGTCGACTATTAACACAATTTTTGAGTTTGTGAATCCGACCTTGTACTAGAGACCTAATTGTTCTAACCCAGTCTGACAAGGACTCTAACTCAGGATGTTGGTCTACTTCTCTCTTTATCCACCTTCTGGCATAATCTTCAACAGCATCCATAATTATCTTGAAATTATGTTTCCAATTGATGTGTTGAGGTTCTCTGAATTTAGGACCATGAGAAATCACCTATCGGAGACTCTCATGTTGAATGATATTCAGATCACCAGTGATTACATGTCCAGATGGGTTGTATTGAAAAGGAGAGTGGGAGCAGTCACAAGTCAGAGGGTTCATAAGGTACTCTTCTATATTAATATCTTGCAATGTTTCTTTGTAGCTGAGAATTTTACGGCCAATGCTGTTAGTGTAGCTATAGGAGACAATGGGAACAGATTGATTTTTGAAATATGGTGGAATTTCTTTTACGACCTCTTTTCTATTAAAAATGTTGCTGATGTTAATAGCATCAATTCCTTTGTTAGCAAACGGAATATGGAGGAATTTTCTGTTGTTATCATGTAGAGGTTCAGATCGAACTGGTTTGAAAAGACGAAAGGACGCCACGTCACATATACTACTAGACAATCTGTACTTAGGAGAAAAAGGATATACGCCTCCTTTGTCAAGTCCAAAATCCCTAAGATCTTTGAGGTAGTTTACAGGTAGTGAAAATAAGATTGTACGAATGTGATGAATTCCAAGAGGCTTCTGTATATTAGAAAGTAAATCATTAAAAGTATATTGTAACGTTCTTGGTTTAGAGGACTTTTTAACATTTGGATGTTGAATTCTTTTATGACCATGGCTACGTTTAGTTCTTGGAATAGTATTAAAAAGGCTCATCACGTTGATTTCGCTGCATCCAGGACTTGACAAATTTCCCACTCCTTTGATGTTATCATTGCAACCGTAAGGCATTACAGTACCTAACTCTTTAATCCAAAACAACTCTCTATCGGTACGGTAAGGTGTACTAAGTATAGGACTGTTTGTATGATGGTAAATCTTCTCGGTGATTCGAACTTTCATCGTCAAACAGCGGTCATGACCCGGTTGATTGAAATGATTATACAAAATCCTGTATTTGGGATCTCTTGCATCATATCGATGTTGGCTCATTCTACTTCGCGATGTTTGACGAGTTTCACCAACATACAAAAGTATTCATAAATGCTTAAGTAAATCTACCAAGTTGCAATGACCTCGGGGAAAAAAAATTCCACCAGCAGTGACATTGGGCATGGTTATAGTAAATAAGAGTAATAACAAAATTACCGAACTCCGAACAATCTTACAAAGGGAAAGTCAAAACTCATGAGTATATAAACAGACAAAATCAGTCAACAACCGGAAAACTGTGAAAACAGTAATGACCCTGACTTGGTACAGGCATTTCTAAAGAAATGGTGGGTTGAATCAGATTTTAAAGCACCAAACCTCCTGCTTTCATTACGGCTCAAAGCTTCCGGCTGTCACTATAACATTATTTATAACAATACTGGAACAAAATAGGTAAAATAGTTGTCAAAGCAGCACCAAATTCAGTGAAGTAAATGTCAAAAACACTTACGTCACACACTGAAAAGAAATTATTTTTGACATTTTTTTTGACTTCCTTATCTTTATACATTTTCACTATATGAAAATGCATCGTTTATTATCGTCTCTGCAGAGACGGAATATATTTCGACAAGATCTTGGTATCGGAATATAAACTTTTTAAGAGATCGGATAAGGCAAATCTTTTTATAGCTCCGGTCCAGTAGCCTGTTTCTCAGATGAAGATGACGTTTCAGGAAATCAGAATAATTGCTACTGGCCCTTGCATAGCGAATCAATTGCGAGATGTAAACACCATATGCAGGAGAAGCTGGTATATTGCTGCACATATTTGGAAAATTTATGATTTTAAGATTGAAGTCGTCCCGTTTATCATAAATTTTAGTACTGAGTTGACCACTGTCGTCAAATTCGAGGAATAAGTCCAAATATGATGCGGACGAAGCTGTATCTGTGGTCTCTTTAACTTCCAGCTCTGGAGGATATATCAATGGAAGAAATTCTGCAAATCTAGAATTATTGATAGATAAAACGTCATCAATATACCTGTATGTGAAATTAAAGGCTCTAATCTGATGAATCTTCTTATCTTTTACAAGCTTTTGAAGAAACTCCGACTCATATGAGTATAAAAATAAATGGGCTAGAAGAGGGGCACAATTCGTACCCATTGGTATGCCGACGACCTGCTGAAACAGTGTCCCTCCAAAGGAGACAAATATGTTATCGATGAGGAACTCCAGCATACTGATCACTTGTTCATCGGAGGAGCATGTTTAACCTTTTTGAATTTTGTTTGAAAAATATGTGGAATTGTAGCCTAACACAACAAATTTTGAGCCATAGTTTCTATAGCTGAAAGCTTTGTGAATTGTTTCTTTTAAGCGGGTTTTTAATTTGTCATGTGGTAGGGTGGTATATAGAGTTGAACAATCAAAAGTTTTGATGGAGGATACATGAGAGAAAGATCTTGATTTAAGGTTATCCAAAAGATCTTTAGAGTTTTTTCAAAATCCACATGTGATTTATGCCACTACGCGAGTAAACAGTTTCACAATATTTCTGTTGTCCCTCTTTTACTGCATACAGAATCTTTGTCAGGTGAATAGACAATTCTTTCGTCGAACAAGTTGATGATCCCGCTATCTACCTTTCTTTGTATGGTGTCTTATGAAGTTTAGGTATCCAATATAAATAGGGTAAATCCTCAGACTCTTTACCAGTGGGAATGTTTAAAGAGGTCATGAATGATCTGTGGTTAGCTAGGATTTCATCTTTGTCGAACGAAGTTGGTTTGTATGTGGTATTACTAGAGGTGTTGTTATTTATGCCTATATTCCTTGATTAGGCATTCGAATGTAATATGATTTACATACAAACACGATATTGTTGGAAGCCTTGTCCGCAGGAACGATAACATATTTGTCATGAAGAGAGGAAAGACACTTAACAGCTTCTTGGTCTTTAAATACAGACTTAGGTCGACTATTAACACAATTTTTGAGTTTGTGAATCCGACCTTGTACTAGAGACCTAATTGTTCTAACCCAGTCTGACAAGGACTCTAACTCAGGATGTTGGTCTACTTCTCTCTTTATCCACCTTCTGGCATAATCTTCAACAGCATCCATAATTATCTTGAAATTATGTTTCCAATTGATGTGTTGAGGTTCTCTGAATTTAGGACCATGAGAAATCACCTATCGGAGACTCTCATGTTGAATGATATTCAGATCACCAGTGATTACATGTCCAGATGGGTTGTATTGAAAAGGAGAGTGGGAGCAGTCACAAGCCAGAGGGTTCATAAGGTACTCTTCTATATTAATATCTTGCAATGTTTCTTTGTAGCTGAGAATTTTACGGCCAATGCTGTTAGTGTAGCTATAGGAGACAATGGGAACAGATTGATTTTTGAAATATGGTGGAATTTCTTTTACGACCTCTTTTCTATTAAAAATGTTGCTGATGTTAATAGCATCAATTCCTTTGTTAGCAAACGGAATGTGGAGGAATTTTCTGTTGTTATCATGAAGAGGTTCAGACCGAACTGGTTTGAAAAGACGAAAGGACGCCACGTCACATATACTACTAGACAATCTGTACTTAGGAGAAAAAGAATCTACGCCTCCTTTGTCAAGTCCAAAATCCCTAAGATCTTTGAGGTAGTTTACAGGTAGTGAAAATAAGATTGTACGAATGTGATGAATTCCAAGAGGCTTCTGTATATTAGAAAGTAAATCATTAAAAGTATATTGTAACGTTCTTGGTTTAGAGGACTTTTTAACATTTGGATGTTGAATTCTTTTATGACCATGGCTACGTTTAGTTCTTGGAATAGTATTAAAAAGGCTCATCACGTTGATTTCGCTGCATCCAGGACTTGACAAATTTCCCACTCCTTTGATGTTATCATTGCAACCGTAAGGCATTACAGTACCTAACTCTTTAATCCAAAACAACTCTCTATCGGTACGGTAAGGTGTACTAAGTATAGGACTGTTTGTATGATGGTAAATCTTCTCGGTGATTCGAACTTTCATCGTCAAACAGCGGTCATGACCCGGTTGATTGAAATGATTATACAAAATCCTGTATTTGGGATCTCTTGCATCATATCGATGTTGGCTCATTCTACTTCGCGATGTTTGACGAGTTTCACCAACATACAAAAGTATTCATAAATGCTTAAGTAAATCTACCAAGTTGCAATGACCTCGGGGAAAAACATTCCACCAGCAGTGACATTGGGCATGGTTATAGTAAATAAGAGTAATAACAAAATTACCGAACTCCGAACAATCTTACAAAGGGAAAGTCAAAACTCATGAGTATATAAACAGACAAAATCAGTCAACAACCGAAAACTGTGAAAACCGTAATGACCCTGACTTGGTACAGGCATTTCTAAAGAAATGGTGGGTTGAATCAGATTTTAAAGCACCAAACCTCCTGCTTTCATTACGGCTCAAAGGTTCCGGCTGTCACTATAACATTATTTATAACAATACTGGAACAAAATAGGTAAAATAGTTGTCAAAGCAGCACCAAATTCAGTGAAGTAAATGTCAAAAACACTTTTACGTCACACACTGAAAAGAAATTATTTTTGACATTTTTTTTTACTTCCTTATCTTTATACATTTTCACTATATGAAAATGCATCGTTTATTATCGTCTCTGCAGAGACGGAATATATTTCGACAAGATCTTGGTATCGGAATATAAACTTTTTAAGAGATCGGATAAGGCAAATCTTTTTATAGCTCCGGTCCAGTAGCCTGTTTCTCAGATGAAGATGACGTTTCAGGAAATCAGAATAATTGCTACTGGCCCTTGCATAGCGAATCAATTGCGAGATGTAAACACCATATGCAGGAGAAGCTGGTATATTGCTGCACATATTTGGAAAATTTATGATTTTAAGATTGAAGTCGTCCCGTTTATCATAAATTTTAGTACTGAGTTGACCACTGTCGTCAAATTCGAGGAATAAGTCCAAATATGATGCGGACGAAGCTGTATCTGTGGTCTCTTTTAACTTCCAGCTCTGGAGGATATATCAATGGAAGAAATTCTGCAAATCTAGAATTATTGATAGATAAAACGTCATCAATATACCTGTATGTGAAATTAAAGGCTCTAATCTGATGAATCTTCTTATCTTTTACAAGCTTTTGAAGAAACTCTGACTCATATGAGTATAAAAATAAATGGGCTAGAAGAGGGGCACAATTCGTACCCACTGGTATGCCGACGACCTGCTGAAACAGTGTCCCTCCAAAGGAGACAAATATGTTATCGATGAGGAACTCCAGCATACTGATCACGTGTTCCTCGGAGTAGCATGTTTTACCTTTTTGAATTTTGTTTGAAAAATATGTGGAATTGTTACAAAAAGATGCATATATTTAACTCTTAGATCCATTGTTAAGTGGTATTGATCATTTACATTTCATTGGTTTGTATATAACTGTTGACTTGTGCCGCATGTATCTTTGATCGCTCATACGATAAAACATATTCAGCTATGTTAAGCAGAGTTAGTCGTACCCAGGTGGAAATCGGCTATAATTTGGCCTATGATGGTTTGTCCTGAAAATTTAGATTTGATTAGTATTGTAAAAGATTATAAAGAGTACGAGACTCTATCTAGATATTTTGTAAGAGGTTCAGCTGATAATTCTGTATATTCTGAAAACAATTTATTTCAAATTTATTAGTGTTGCATTTAGATGCCAGATATTGAATGATGCGGACGTTGCCGCTATGTTGTGTGATGGCTATTTTCGTATTATGTAGATATTTTCTTTTTTTCAAGCGGTTTGTACCGCTATTATTATTTATATAATTGTGAGATTTTGCTATGAATCCTGCATGCTCCGAGATTATTTATCACTAACGTTCAACATGTTTTTCATTATGTGCAATATATTGGGTTTGCAAATTATAATATTTTTTTACAGGCGACTTTAAAGCCTTAGTGGTGGGAAATTCATAATTTATCAAGGGTCCTTGGATTGCACGATACAGCCTTTGGAGTCATGGACATAGTAAAAAAGAGCAAGTCGAATGGAACTATCAAGAAATATGATATTCACTTTAATAAGTTGAAGTCATGGTGTTTTCAATTTAAGCTAAGTCACTTGCTTGCCTTACCTTCTACAGTTTCTATGTATTTGACTAGTTTGATTCAAACGGGTGTTACTGTCGCAGTTCTTAATTCAATTTTTTATGCAGTAAAATGGTATCATACCATATTTTTATTTGAAGATCCATGTGCTTTGGAAGGAGGAAAAATAATTTTGACGAAACCTATAAAAAAGAAAGAACAGTTGATGTCATCGTTAAATTATTTAATTTTTCATAAAGGTACACTCGACTTGTTTAATTCGAGATCTCTATGCAAGTTCGTACTCTTATATTCGGTAATACAGTTACTATAGCAAAAGCAAATACTGATACTTGTTCTGTCAAGTTACTGGCACATTATTGTAAGATTGCTGATTTGAGAGCTAACAGCGACGAATACAGTTTCCGTTCTCTACAATTTAATGAAAATTTAAATAAAAACACGCTTATTGGAATAAACAAACCATTATCTTATACTCGGGCAAGAGAACTTCTCTTGAAAACTTTGGGTTCGATTCGATGTGATAAAAGTATGTTTGGGTTGCATAGCTTAAGAAGTGGAGGATCTACACAAGCTGCAAACAACAATGTTTCTGATAGATTATCTAAAGCTCATGGTCGTTGGCGTTCGGAAAACGCAAAGGACGGTTATGTACAGGACAGTTTAACCGTTAAACTATCCGTAAAAAAAATCTGGGATTATAATATCCTTTCACCTTTCGACTCGACTGTTTTTTGTAAGCTTGCCGTCCCAAAAGTATATTTTTGTATATTTGTCTTTGTTATTTAGCCCAGTAAAGAAAAGAAATGTTTTATGTTCGGATGAACATGTGAAATAGAACATAAATAGATTGCTTTATGCTCTCTGTCTATACAAACCTATTCCAAAAACTACCCTTATGTGTACGACAACAGACCCAAACATAATAAATTTCATCTGCAGCTTGCTCCGTTTGCCTCGCATGCTTACTGGCTTATACATATATACAGCTTAACTATGACTGGAATTTTCTGGGCCACCTGTTGTGGCCATTTAATTTCCTTTTTATATAACTATTTACAATATGAGCTACATCAGGCAAGGGTGGGTAACAACATGGGCCACATGATCATTACCTGACCCCCCACCCACCCAAGCTGCATAAACCAGATTTCCAGATTATAGCCTTTCATAAAAACAATATATATGACATTCAAAATCTTAGATATACATGTGTATTGCACAAACAGTTATCAAAATGCGTATCTAATCATAACTAGCAAATCAAATAACCTACATGATGACTGCTCCTGCTCGTCATACATGTTCTGAACAGTATCCAATTTTTCATTTAAAAGGAACCACAATAACCAAGGAATATAGCAAAACAATTTTATTACTGCTCCTGCTCGTCATAAACAATTAATAATTGAAATTCACATGGGTAAAATGTATTTCAATACGTAATCTTACACATAAATTATGACTGCTCCTGCTCGTCATAGATTAATTTTCCTACAAAGTATTATGTACTGTATTTTTAGCAAGAATTGTCAGGGCGAATATATTTCAAAAAGCATTTGAGTGCCAGCGCCCTGAACTTCTTATCTGAGCATCACTCTTTCCCAATTGCATTGCCCAAGTTGCCGCCCCTATTCGAAAACTGTGACCTTTATATTTCATCGGAGAGAGACCAACAAAGGATAAAGCCCCATGTAGTGCCTCTGTAAACTGAGATCTTGCTACTGGAGTTCCACTAGGGTTGATAAACAAACATCCTTTTTGTGCACCCCTTACAGCCAGAAAATTTTGGAGATGATAAACCTGACAAGCGTTACCCGGTTGGGGACTTATAGAAATTTGTTCCACAACACCTGGAACTGAATGTTTGTAAGACCTAAATTTAATTACAAAACCATTCAACGACCATCCAATGTCAGATACATGTATTTGTAAACAATGACTTTCTTTTTTCGTAGATACAACTGTAAATTCTCCAACGCTCAAAAACCCATAACATGCTATTAAAACATAGCTTTGTATATTAACCTATGATAATCTGAACTGCATGCATGATCTACTGCAAGAACTAGTTTGCTTAAAACTGAAAGGGTAATAGGAAGTCTACAATCCACTGAGGGACATGTAAGTTTTGCCCCTTTAGTAACTTTAAAATAAAGAACGAATTTGATGGATCAGGGTAATTTCCCAGTTTATGCAAATACCCAATAGCAGAATTATATGAGCATAGCGTAGAGGCAGCAAAACCTGTTTCATGAAGATATGCTTAGTATAACGATCAAGTTGATATGAACACTGGTAACTGGGCATCAGATATTGTCAACACATGTGAACAAAACACTTTGAAATCTGTCCATATTCTGTCATACATTTTTCTCGTGTCTGCTGCCAATGAAGCCCCCATTAACCGGCCTACTGTGTTATTTAATTCGGTAGCTGTGGTAGTAATTGTACTGAAGTCGGCACTTTTTCTGCTTCTGGAATCATGTGTAAAAATTTCTGAATCTGTAAATGTGAAAGTGCATCACTTAAAACATTCTTCTTGCCAGGTATATGTTCAGATTTATACAGAATGTTAAAATTCAAACTCAACAAAACTAATTTCCTAATTAAAAAAATAATGTTACTCTCTTTTCTACTATGTTTATTCACATAAACCAAGGCTTCATTATCACACTGAAAACATATACAGCTATTTGCCATTCTTTTTCCCCATACTTCCACAGCCAAAACTATCGGATAAAGCTCCTTAACAGTAATGTTAATGTCCCTCCATTCGGCATCCGTAAAACCAGGATTTACCAAATACTGCTCCATAACCGTGACTACCTGAGGCAACAGTATAAAGTTGAATAGTTTCGTTATCCAAAAATGTTTCCCCTAAGAAAAAGTATTTCCCATTAAAAGTATGCAAACATTCCTTCAATACCAATAAATCGTCTTTACAACCCCATTTAATTTTACATGATGATGTGGTTTCTCCAGACCTCTCGTTAATTCAAACAATCGACGAAGAAATGCCCACCCTGGAAGTACTACCTGACAAGCAAAATTTAACAGTCCACAGAGGCATTGTATTTCTTCCAGGGTTACCTTCTTCCTACGCAAAAACATATCAACCATACTCAGGCATTTTTGTATTTTTTCCAGGGGTAAGCGGGCTTCTTGCCTAACAGTATCTAGTTCAATACCCAGAAAAGTTAACAAAGTACTTGGACCGACTGTTTTTTCAGGAGCTATTTTGCTACAAATCTCTAAAAATATTTCTAAATAGGTTTTGCATAGTTGTTCGGTTTGCGCTATGATTAGAAAATCATCCAAAATGTGAAATATAAGTCCTTCTGGCATACAAAATTTTCTCAATCCATTCTAGAGCAGTGCTAAATCGTTCAAAGATTTGGCATGCAGATGAGTACCCCATTGCCAGGCATTTGTCATAATAGAATAGATTTTTCCACTTAAAACCAAAATAGATGATAGTCAGACGGACTAAGGGGTAAATTTCTGTATGCCATTTCAATATCACACTTTACAAGATAGCAGGGAGATTTAAATTGTTTTATTCCCATAATAGCATCTTGGACCTTTGTATATTGGACTGAAGTAAATTCAGGGGGAATAAAATCATTAACTGATAATCCTTTAGGGTAAGATAAGTGATGTGTCATACGAAATTTGTTGGGGTCCTTCTTTGGGCACAAGCCCAATGGAGAAATGTGAAAATTTGGAAACGGATGGTCATAGAAAGGTCCTGCAATACGACCCCTCAATAACTCTTTTGCAATCTTGTCTAAAACAATCTCAGGTCTGGCTACTGCTGAAGGCAAATTATGACATGTTAAATTAGTTTGAAATTCGTCACATGATACAGTAAACCCTTGCTTAAAACCAGAAACCACATAATTTTTATTTTCCTCATCATAACCCTGTAAATATTTAAATAAAATTTCTGGGTGTATGGGTGTTGGGAGTTTTAAATCTGAATGCTGGTGGGTTGCCTATAATACACACTTGAAACCTTGGCGGTCTGGGTAGATTTGACCTGTGTCGAGGAAATTGATTCCTTGAGGGACGAAAATTGTTGAATTCCTGTGTTTGATATGTAAATGGTTGGTTTACTTGCATTTAAGCATCTGAAAAGGAACCCCTTGTATATCAACACTTTGTTGCAGGATGAAATTGGTTGCATATGTAACAGTTATGACTGTATTTGCATGGGACCAAACACAGTTTTCCTATGTGGTAACCTATTCAATACCATGCAGGAACATTTACATTTGGAAGTTTCATACTATTAACACTGCTTTTACTAGCTTCGTCATAAGATTCTTTTACACCACACAAAGCCCTAAAATACATTTCCTGATGAGACACCCCCATCCCAGTTTCTGTTGCATTTTCATTTTTCGAAATTTTTGATCGTAACCTTTCCAATCCCCATTATTTCTTGCCAATTCCCTTATTACATCCATGTATTTCAACATTCCTGCCGTTGCCCCCTTAAATTTTTCAGTGTAAATGGCCATGTTGACTGAAAAAGCTGATACCCACTCATCTAAAGATTTTAAAGATTTAGGGGTCTCTTGGACACCCAGGGTTTTGAATGCTTTCCAAATAAACAGGCATAGCCTTACTCTTTTTCTTATCTGGGTCTTCTGGTAGAAGAGCAGTAAATTCAATGTAGTCATCGTCCCAGATTTTCTTTTTCAAGGAGTCTGAAACTGCAGCACCCAAGGGCAATGCATGGTGTAAATTATATTTCTCCAAACTTTCATACATTATATCATTATTTACAATTGTACAATCTGCGGACTGTGCTACATGTATCATGTTTTGAGAGTGCTCCACATCTGAGATATCTGGAAACGAATCTGGCACTTGTACTGTTCCGATTGATACATTTGCACTGTCGTGTACCCGATACGGAATGGTCATTTCAAGATGGCGGATTGTACATCGTCAAAAAGGTAGGTGTGAAGATGTTGACTATTATCGTTCTTTATAGCTTATCTTAGTGTCTATGAGTTACACGTTTAGATAGGGCAGTCTTTTTTCTACTTCACCATTATGTCAGTAAAGCTCGATCCTTTTGTTTTTATTGTAAACTGCCTTCGCTAGTTGATCAATGCAGCGACAAAGATATCGAAGCGTAGAATCCAATTTATTTCACCAATTCCTACCGCCTAGTGACTTTTTATATTAATACGTTGATGCCAAAATTATTCAAACATGTGAATTGTCCAACAAATGTCATTTCAGCCTTTGGCAAGCCTTGTATCCCTCTTAAAACGTCTATGAAAACTTTGTTTATGTCACGGAACGGTCACGACAAAAACATGACAAAAATGTATGGGAATGGTCTCATGTTTTGGGTGTAGGAATGGACTTTCAAGCAAAGGAATGGTCTTTTTTGTTTAGGAATGGTCTCCATCATATAAGATATGCTTATTAATAATATTATTGAAGTTCATTTCCGTTTGTGGTCTTTAATGTAAATCTTCTTATTTCATATGATCAATCTTGCCTTAAAATACCCGAAATGCCTTATTTGCTATTAAATTGTTATAATCTTTTCCATTTTATTATGCAATGTTTCTTTTATCTATAGGTACAAGTGTTACTACTGCCAATTTGATACTTCCAATCACCAAGCCATAGTGGACCACTGCTGCCACAATTATTGGGATGAAACATTAAAATTTAGATCTTTTGAATTTAACACTAATGTGGGTAAATTCTTTCAGCAATTGTACTCATATTGTAATGGTTTATACTTTGTGATATTGACAGGGAGTCATTTTTTACATAAAAATATTTTTGTTAAAAGAAATATTCATTGCTATTTAAATAAATTTTATGAAATCAACTCTTTATATCTTTATTATCAATTTGCAAACAATTACAATTATAGTCATTTGATCCAGAGAAAAATGTGAGTAGTCCTGAAGATATAATCCTCTCCGAACATGTGGAAGAATCTCTGCCTCATGAGCTCTGTGATATTCCCTGACAGTTTGTTGTTACAGTAATCACATGTGATACGTTTTTGTTCACCATGGCTGGTCTGATGAGCCAATAGCTCCCCCTTTTCACAAAATGCTGTTGTGCAAGAATCAGTGGTACATTTAAATTTCATCTCTTGTTTTAAATGTTGTCTCAGGCGATGTCGTCTGAGACCACTTCTACTTTTCAGACATTTTCCACAGTCCTAGCATATAAAATCATTCTCTGAGACGTGGAAAGATGTATCCATCACAGTAAACCTGTAAAAATGAGAAATACACGATATATCTATTGAAGATTTAAATAACCTCGTATATTTTTGTTTTCATGAAGTAAATACATGTACTGATTTTAAACACAGGAAGATTAAAATAATATATGTGAACTGAAGCACCTATGTACGAAAAAACTAATACATAAACCTAACAGTGGTCTAGACTTAGGTAAGAAAACCGAAGATCCAAAAAGTAATAGAAAAGAAGAAAAAAATAATAATAAAAGTTGAGAACATCGGTCCAAATAAAATCGTGGTGTGTACTGAAATGGTGATGTATTATACATAACTGCCGGGGTCCGGGTGGCTCAATGAGTTAGGTCGTTGGATATAACAACTCATACAAGCCTATCACCAATACACGCCCGGCTTTGTAAATTACAAAAAAGGGTGCACTCGACTCGCAGCCGCAAGTGATAACAGTTTACTAGTTGCTTGCCCATGGTCGATGGTTCTCTCCGGGTACTCCGACTTCCTCCACCACTAAAACTGGTCACCATGATATAGCTGAAATATTGTTGAAAGTGGCGTTAAGCACCAACAATTTAAAAAAAAATCAATACATAACTGCCTGTAGTTGAAGAGTTTTGCTAGATTACCATACGAAGAAAATATCACTTGAGACGAACTAGGGTAGGAATTCCACGACAGAAATACACTAGTGTATTGACAGAAATACACTAGTGTATTTCTTCTGACGGAATAAACACACTAGTGCATACTGCAAGGTAGAAATACACTAGGTTATTTACGTTCCCGAACATTCTACACATCGGAAAGAAAGTACGCTTACAGTATATCAGAGAAGCGAGTGGTATGTCGTCATATTGACAAACCAATTGAAATACATAACAGTGAATGTAGTAAGACAAGAAAATTTAGATTTTATGCGAGTGTGAACACTGGATGAACGACAAAGCCATTGCTCCCTCTTTACATCCGATATGTTCAATCAGACCATTCCTAAGCAAAAAAAGACCATTCCTTTGCTTGAAAGTCCATTCCTACACCCAAAACATGAGACCATTCCCATACATTTTTGTCATGTTTTTGTCGTGACCGTTCCGTGACATAAACAAAGTTTTCATAGACGTTTTAAGGGGGATACAAGGCTTGTCAAAGGCTGAAATGACATTTGTTGGACAATTCACATGTTTGAATAACTTTGGCATCTACATATTAATATACAAAGTCACTAGGCGGTAGGAATTGGTGAAATAAATTGGATTCTACGCCTCGATATTTTTGTCGCTGCATTGATCAAATAGCGAAGGCAGTTTACGATAAAAACAAAAGGATCGAGCTTTCCTGACATAATGGTGAAGTAGAAAAAAGACTGCCCTATCTAAACGTGTAACTCATAGACACTAAGATAAGCTATAAAGAACGATAATAGTCAAAATCTTCACACCTACCTTTTTGACGATGTACAATCCGCCATCTTGAAATGACCATTCCGTATCGGGTACACGACAGTGGTTTGGGTCCCTGGATAATAACGGTGGCTCTTCTTGCATTGTCAATGGTTTATTCAAGTTCGTCAGAGCTGTAGCAACCTCCGACATCTGCTTCTGCATGGTATGTACACACTGCGTCAGAACTGACACGGCGGTTAACATGTTCGATTCATTATTGGCATTATTGTCTGCAGCGACAACGGCATTGTTTGTCTGGGTAGTACCTTCAGCAGCCTGAACAACATTGTTTCTCTCCTTAATCCTGCTGGAACGACGTTCCTGTTGTGGTCTAATAGATGGCATCCTACAAAATAAATAGTGACCTCTCCCAATAATGTGTATAATATACGCAGATTATTCATAGCACAACGCATGCAAGCACAACGTATGCTTCAATCTGTGCAGAATTTTAATAAACACAACGTATGCTTTAATATATGCAGGTTTTTGATAAACATAACATCTGCAAGCACAACGTATGCTTCAACATGTGCAGATTTTTAATAAAGCACAATGTATGCTTTTATATATGCAGGTATTTGGTAAGCACAACATCTGCAAGCACAACGTATGCTTCAATATATGCAGATCTTTGATAAACACAACGTATGCATTATATATACATATATATATATTTCTAATTTTCAATAAACAGTAACGTTTCCAGTATCACGGGCACTGCAATTCTTAATAGCCACAACGTAAAACATGTACATGTATTTAGTTATAGAGAATTTCCTACTAATAGAACTGATTTATTGTTACAATTGTGCAACATATGCATAATTTCAAGCACCACGTATGCAAAATATACTTTTTTGGTACCATGTATGCCTTGTATCATTTTCATTACAACTAACTTACAATTAAGCATTATATGCAATTGAAAATTAAATAGGTAATCATTTCATACTGAGGTAATATAACAAATTGTGTTGTTCAAGTAGCACAACGTACACATGTACATTTTAAATTGTTTGTATAAGGCATGCATCCTAAATTATGACCTTTACACATCTCATACCCCAATTAAATTTCTCCTGTAGTGTATAATATGTATGTCTATTAGACGGGTTTATATTATAACAATTAATGACTGTTACAACTAGGTGCTTCTTCAACATCTGAAATCAAAAACAGCCATTAATACACTGTAAAGATTTACTTCAATTTGTACATAAATAATTTACCCATATTATTCTTTCAGTGTACAAAACTATTCCTCTTATGCTGGTTGCTAAACGATGATTTCCCTCCCTATTCAAATGGACACCATCTTTATCTAAAATCCTAACATTTTGATATTGAAGGCCTCTGTGTATCCAAAATGACATATGATGCAGTCGTAATGACATATCATATAACAACAAACTTAAACTGTCAACTCTAGCATTGTACTCATTCACGGACAAACCCCTTCGCATCATCACCTGACTTCTATCAAATAACAAGCTTACTACTACAAGCTTGACATTTATAGACATTAAGACATCATACAGGCACTCGATGGACAAGACAACATTTTCAACTGATGTGTGTATGTCCCCAATGTCATTACTGCCTATTTGTAAAATAATAGTGTCCGGATTAAATTCATGTATCTCGACTAATGATCTGTATAACGTGTTTACTTTTCCTCCACTGTAGCCCTTTATTTTTATTGTATGGTGTTGTAAATTCAAATCAAAATCAGATTCCATGAACTTGTTTAAACGAGAAATATGAGAGCTGCCTATAATCATCGTTTTCATTGTCTCTGTGTATGTTTATCTAATTTATTTACGAATTACCTTATCTTAAATTGTATGTACCAAATAGTTCTTGTTTACATTCCACTTGCGCCCTCTACAAACAGCTATGCGTCACAACAAGCATACGTCACAACTGACCAATCTTCGTCACAGTTCTAATTATAAAGGGCGAAGCCCTTTTAACTATAGGCTATGCGAATTTCCGTCACGTGACTATTGTATTCATAGCCAAATATCTTTTCACCGGAAGTGAAAATATATTGAACAAAATAGTATTTAAAATCGCAATAAAATTTATTTCAATGAGAAATCCTGAAATCTCTTATTGTTTATATTCTGAAAAATTCAAATAAACTCAAATGAAAATTCTAAAAGAAAACTTATAATATCTACACAAAGCGTTATGTGTAGTACGTCATTTGTTAGTGTGTACTGATCATGAAATACATACTTGTGCCAGGTCGTATGCAACACTGGGATGAATTTCATGAAAGTCCATGCATTTCTCCTGAAAGGATGATTCTCCTCTGAATACTTTGTGTGAGCTGGTGTCAAATAGAAAGAGCAGCTCGCCTTCGTCTTCGGCTAGGGAATCTGTTACATCTACATGCTATCCGCGATTCAAAAACATGAAAAGATTCTGACAAGACAAGCATGACAGCAGGGAATTATAAAAAAAATTCCCTGATGACAGGTAAGTTTTTTCTTTTTATGGCAAGCAGCTTTGCTTGAAAAACCTTGATTGCATTTAAAATTATTGCATTTTCGTTTGACCCTCATTCCCCTTTTGATTAGCCCAAAACCCTTAAATATATAAAATAACATTTTTGTTGACATTATGTCGATTCTAGGTCCTGCAAAAATACATTCATATCTGCTGGACCTGGTCTTACCCTTTATCTTGCACACTCACATTGTGACAAAATATATGTAAATCTGAGCAAATGACTTTGATATATATCAGAATTTTTATTTTCGACAAAAGAGTCAACTAATTCTGGGTCAAAATATTTCAAGCCCCCTTCTCAAAAACAAATGGTGACCCCATCATGTTTTGAGACTTCATGCTATGAGAAAAATCTAAATGGTAAAAACCTCAGAAAACGATTTTCAGACATTGCAACATACATGCATAGGAACATTCAATAACCCCCTAAGCCCCTTCAGAAACCTTTCCTCCCACATCGTTTTTTATCCCCCCTTTAGGCATCAACTTCCTGTTAGGCGGGGGCATACGTCTACTATGGAAACATTTCTTCTAGTTATTCAATTTTAGGAGGCATACCATTCGCCTCTCATGCCTCTCTTTTAAGACAGCCAAATGTTGGATATAGACTTCGCCCTTAAACATATTAGATTACTGACCATTCATGTCACTCGTGATCACTGGTATTAACAATAGTATTACGTAAACTTTCGTAGTGTTTTCAAAATCAAAATATCTGCATTTCCAACAATTTGTAACATAAAAACTGTTTCAGTCACTCGAATTATTCTCCCGTTCAACTCCAACGAAAAATCAATAATAAAACAAATATCCCTTCTGATCGCCACTGAGTTCATTCGCCATTGTCCACCAGAAGGCGACGCACATGGAGGGGTACTAATTGCATCGAAATCTGAATATGGATTGACACAAGTGAATGTCAGTAAAGAGGCAGAGATGATAACTGGTAGCATTAAACTTGGAAATAAGCAACTCATGATCACCAGCTACTATAGACCTCCTAATAAACAAGACATTGAATACGTCGAGAGCACCATCACAGAAATACAGAACCCCAAGAGCAAAAACAAAAACCACATTTTCCTACTTGGAGGCGACTTCCACTTGCCAGATATAAACTGGAAAATGAATGATGTAACTGGAAACCAAGTCCCTAAAACCATCAGTAAAGCTTTCCTCCACATGTCAGCAGACCTTTCAATACAACAAGTAAATGACCATCCAACTCGAGAAAACAACATATTAGACCTCCTATTCACTAGCCATCCTGGACATGTTGAAAGATGTAAAACTCTACCACCAATTGGAAACAGCGACCATGACATCTTGATGGTCGACATATCAACAAATGCATACAAACCAAGACCAACTAGAAGAAAGATATTCCTTTGGAACAAAGCGGATTTAGAGAACATGGGAAAACAATTAGATACAGAATTCAGCAAATTCAACACAACAGAATTCAAAGATATTAACTCTATGTGGTCATCAATTAAACAACTTATAACAAACATGTACCAACAAAAAGAACTCTTGCTCGCCATAGTCACCCTTGGATGAACACACGTCTGCGTCGCCTGTGCAAACATGCAGGACATAGTAAGTGAAGATTTACATAAGAACCCAAAGCGATTTTGGTCCTATATCAAAAGCCGCAAACAGGAATCTTCGGGAATAACATCTCTAAAGATCAAAGATGGTTACCTACACAGTGACACAGTATCTAAGGCAGACATCCTAAATAAGCAGTTCCATTCAGTTTATACTAAGGAAGATTATACAAACATGCCAGACAAAAGCCCAAGTCCCTACCCATCAATGATGAAGATTCAAGTCAACAACCAAGGTGTAGTAAAATTACTAAGAGGACTGAGACCATTCAAGGCTACCGGTCCTGATGAAATCCCAGCATACATACTTAAGAACATGGCTGACCACTTGGCACCTTATCTAACTAAACTGTACCAGATCTCATTAGACCGGGGATTGGTACCAGACGACTGGAAGAAAGCCAACATTGCCCCAGTCTTCAAGAAAGGAGAGAAACATATGGCATCCAATTACCGACCAGTGTCACTGACTTCAATCGCATGCAAAATATTGGAGCACATTGTCCATAGTTCCATCATGGACCACTTCGATCGCCACCAGGTCCTTTATGATGAGCAGCATGGATTCAGAGTCAAACGATCTTGCGAATCCCAGTTACTTATTACTATTGATGACATCACACGAAACATGGAAGAGGGTGACCAGACAAACATCATATTGCTAGATTTCGCCAAAGCTTTCGACAAGGTCCCACATGACAGGTTATGGCATAAAATGGAATTCTACGGAGTACGACAGAATACCCTTGAATGGATCAAGCAATTCCTGACCAACAGAACTCAGTCCGTAATACTTGAGAACCACAAGTCAGATCCACTTGACGTTGTCTCCGGAGTTCCTCAAGGTACCGTGATGGGTCCGCTATTGTTCCTGGCATACATAAATGACTTACCTGAAGCAACATCTTCAAGTGCCAGACTTTTTGCAGATGATTGTCTACTATTCCGTCGCATCAGAAAGATCCAAGATGCAGTAGACCTACAAAACGACCTAGCATCACTAGAAGAATGGGAGAGAAAATGACAAATGTGTTTCCATCCTGAAAAATGCATTGTAATCAGAGTTCCTGGCAGTGGGAAATACCTTGGAGTCACCATCAACAAAGACCTGACCTGGACGAAACACATCAACCAGACAATAGGGAAAGCCTCTAAGACCCTTGGCTTCCTCAGGAGACATCTGGGAAGATGCACTACCAAAACCAAAGCAACAGCCTACACCACTCTAGTACGACCTGTTTTGGAGTATGCTTCCCCAGTATGGGACCCACACCAGATTACCACCACAAGAGACATAGAGCAAGTACAAAGGCGGGCAGCTCGCTTTGCCTATAACTGTTACCAGGACAACTCCCCAGGCTGTGTAACAAACCTGCTAAACAGTCTTCAATGGGAATTCCTCCAGCAAAGACGATGGAAACAATCCCTTGTAATGTGCTACAAGATCCACCATCAGCTGATTGCCATTGAACCAGCCAACTATTACACAGCAGGGGACTCCAGAACAAGAGGAAACCATAGACTCAGACAGATCAGAGCCAAGAACGACACATACCAACATTCCTTCTTCCCGAGATCCATCAGGGAATGAAACCAAGTACCATCTTCAGTTGTAGATGCTGGTTCCCTAGAGGACTTTAAGGTCAGGTTGAATTCCATCCCCTGGCTTTCATCACAACACAGATAAACGACAGGGCAGCCGTACGATGTATATATTGTACATGATTTTTATTTGTATATACCATCCATCTCTTTGGACTTTTACCTGTCTTGGAGGGGCACCCTGTCTGATTGTTTATGCGCCCGAATCACACACACTCAGTAACTACAGAGTCCGACTCGTATCCGGGAAGAAGAAGAATTCTCTCGTGATGATCTATCACTTATGCACGATCGACTCCAACTAATCTAGGTTTATAAACACCGTAAACGAGTAAATTTTTGACACCAATCATAAATTGAAATTGATCAACTTGTAATAATATTAAAATCCTCGAATAACTACAAGAAAATAGTTTTCTTAATATGTGATATTTTCTTTCCCTCTGAAATTGATCTGTCACGTGACTGCACGTCCAACCCGAGGCCTAATTAATTATTCATGAGCATGAGGATCCGTACAAAAAGGGGGAGTTCTCTTTATCGTTAATAGCGAACGAAAATTAATAGTTCGCATAAATCATGTTATTCTAGATAATAACCCACTTTTTTGGTACAGGGCTAAATAATTCTAGCTATAGGCGTATGAATATGCACGTCTTTTTACGTGGTAGAAAGTCTACGAAATTTTTGAAAGGATACATTTGAAATTCTGTAAGCTACTTCTACATCTAAAAACTTCAACTCCCGATT
Organism: Bathymodiolus brooksi; assembly: GCA_963680875.1. NCBI lineage: Eukaryota > Metazoa > Mollusca > Bivalvia > Mytilida > Modiolidae > Bathymodiolus > Bathymodiolus brooksi. The sequence goes on from OY804577.1 coordinate 40,658,005, forward strand.
ATGGTCTATGGTGAACTTGGAAGATATCCCATTAGTATTGATAATAAAGTTAAAATGATAAAATTCTAGTGTAAACTTATTATGAGAAAACAAAGTAAGCTTTCTCACATATGTCATAAATTACTTTACAACAATAATGTTTTAAGAGATGGTTTTTCATTATGGATAAAAAATATCCAAGATATTCTAAATAAGAGTGGTTTATCATATATATGGTTATACCAGAATTGTATATCAGAAAAATGGTTGAGCGATGTTGTTAAGATGAATTTAATAGATCAATTTAAACAGACTTGGAGTACATCTGTAGATAATTCACACAAGGCTTTGAATTATAGATCATAGAAAAAGGGGGTATCTTTTGAAAATTACTTGGAAATTTTAAAGATAAGGACTTATTCTTACTTTGTCGTTTCCGTACCACTAATCACAGACTACCCATTGAAATCGGTTGGTGGCAAAATATAAATCGAGAGAATAGAGTTTGTAATTTGTGTCAGGGTAGAGAGTTGGGAGACGAGTTTCATTATTTATTCGAATGCACTGAATTTATTCATGACAGAGCCAGGTTGATTCCCCAAAAATACAGATGTAGTCCAAATACTGTAAAATATTGTGCCTTGATGTGTTCAAATTCAGTTGTTGAATTAAGTAAATTATGTAAATTCATTAAAATAGTTAACAGTAAAGTGTGTCCTTAGGTAGATATTGTTTTAACACTGATTTGTTTACTTCCTTTCGGAAACTGATGTAAATATGTTTGTACTTTTGATATTTATCTCTTTACCATGTAATTTGGTTATGAGAAATAAAGATATATATACATGATTCCTCCATGATATGTTTCAATAAAGACAATGTCTAGCAGGTACATGGCGGGAATTTAGTCATTCGAGAGCTTACACTTGAACAGAAAACATCTGCCAACGTTGCTATAAATATACAATTTTAACAATAAATAGATATAGCAAAATTATAGTATTTAGTAAATAAATGTGGAATGCAGATGCAGGGTTTAGATTTTGTTGTTTTTGTTTGTTTTTTTTTAGTCGTTTTTTTTTATAGTGAAACATTATACCAGGCTCAAGCTAGTGACCAATAAAATATAAGGCGAAACATGTCTCAAAACCAAAAAACAAAAACAAAAATGATAGGAGTAAAATCTACTAATAAAGATTTCTAGTGACCAATAACAAATATATTACTGTAAATACACATTCAACACAGTGAATCGACATCTGGGCATACAGGAAATATTTCTAGACCCCCCCCCCCCCCCTCCCCACCGAACCCGCCCAAACAATACAAAGTTAACATTTGACACCCGACTGTGGACCTGATGTGCAGAATCCCACACAGGCACTCAGGTGAATAAAAGACCCGGGAGATACATTTTACGTTCTATTTCACATGTTCTCCCGAACATAAAATATTTCTTTTCTTTAGTGGGTTAAATAACGAAGACATAAATATTTTTCGGATGGCGAGCTTACAAAAAAACTTTAAATAAACACAGATTAAACAAATAATTTACTTTCATGTAAACCAGTAAATAATTTGGACAACATTTTGTCAAACAAAATAAAGTCCTAAGATTCCGGTTCACATTAAAACATCTCCTCAATCTAAAAATAATGTAAATATAGAACATTTGAAAAATATAATAATAACTTTTATGAAAAAGAAACAAAATCTAAATCCTGCATATCCGTGTCACATTAATTTTTTTTTATATTTTCCTGTTTACATACGACCTCCGATCAGGAGTCCTGGGGCCGTGTTAATGTAAGTATCCTAAGCTATGTCACTGATAGGACTATCCTAGGACATGTCTGAGATTGTATATCAAAGCTGTCTTAGCACTATCTTCGCTTAGGATGTCCTAGACATAATCGTAAATATGAATACGAACTGATTTGTGTACATATGACTTTTTCGTTGTATATTTATTCCCATTTATTTTGGCATTTTGGTTCCAACGTTTTGTTTAATAGTTTTTTTTAATAGTTTTTAATTTAACATCTTTATGCTGAAATTTTTTATTTTTACTGTCACAAAAAATAGATTGTTATCAATATATAACTTACATTTTCTCTTATTTGTGCAAGTATCTAGAGTCTTATTTTTTTCAACTAACTGTTTTGGAACTGAGGTCTTAATTTTAGACCATTCCGAAATCCAGTTTCTCTTATTTTGTAATTTATTATATATAGTTATGTTGTCTAGAAACGTTTTATTTTGATAATCCCATATATCCGATATTCTTTTTAGTTCACTCTTACTAAATGATTTGAAAAATAAAGGTTTACTGTTGAAAAGGAGGCGAGCATTTCCACATATATCTAGCATTTCCACATTCATCTAATATTTTATCTATTTATTTTTAAAATGTGTATTTAAACGTGTCAAATCACCAATTTAATTCACCAATCAGAGCTTAGAACATTTAATAAAGAAACATTTTCATTTCGCTTTGTTGTATTTTGATATTTTTTTTTTAAAATGGAAAGACATAAACAATGATACCCTTTGTTTTGTAGTTGCAGGTAAATATGTAAGAATTATTTTTAGCCCAAATTCAGTTACATTTCGTTGTATTCGAATGCATGACCTATAAATACGTAAATTGCGGGAATGACGTTGCTATTTGTAGAGTAGGGAATGTCCCAGAGCAAGGCATTTATAAATATAAATATCCCATGAAAATCCCAACGGCAAAGGTCTTGCCCACTTGGGATTTAAATCAAAGGTATTGTCCGAGCCTTTAACTGACATAAGAGTTTGGGTGGGCTTCTGCACCTCAAGGATTCAAATACAACTGAATGCGATCAAAGTTGGCCTAAAAATAATCCTTCTATATTTACCTTCAACTATCATTGTTTATGCCATTCCATTTGATATTTTTTTTAAATACAACAAAGCGAAAGGAACTTTTTTCTTTAAAAAACATTTGTATATGTTCTAATCTCTGATTGGTGAATTAAATTAAGTAGTTTGGCACCTACAAAATGTATCAATACACAATTCAAAAATAAATAGATAAAACAAAATAATGCTATTTATCAAATAAATGTGACACGCATATAATTATGCAAGGTTTATATTTTGTTTATTTTTATAAAACATATTGTTATATTTTTCTAATGTTCTTTATTTACATTTTTTAGGTTTATGAGATGTCTTCATGTGAACCGGAATCTTAAGACCTTATTTTGTTTGACAATACGCTGGCAAATCCAAATTATTTACCGGTTTACATGAAAGTAAATTATTTGTTTAAGGCTGTGTTTATTTAAAGTTGGCCGACTGTTTTGTACGCTCGCCATCCCAAAAAAATAATTGTGTCTTCGTTATTTAGTCCATTAAAGAGAAAACATATTCTATGTTCGGGTGAACATGTGAAATAGAACATAAAACGTATTGTCTTTTACTCACCTGAGTGTCTGTGTGGGATACTGCACGTCAGGTCAGGTAAACATGTGAAATAGAACATAAAACGTATTGTCTTTTACGCACCTGAGTGTCTGTGTGGGATTCTGCACGTCAGGTCAACAGTCGGTGTTAAATATAGAACATAAAACGTATTGTCTTTTACGCACCTGAGTGTCTGTGTGGGATTCTGCACGTCAGGTCAACAGACGGGTGTCAAATGTTAAAGTTGTATCGTGTGGGGGCTCCAGAAATATTTCCAGTACACCCAGATGTCGATTCATTGTGTTGAATATGCATTTACAGTAATATATTTATTATTGGTCGCTAGAAATCTTTAAAAGTACGTTTTACTCCTATTAATTAGTGTTTCTTGGTTTTGAGACATATCGCCATATTGGTCACTAGCTTGAGCCTGATTGATTTTGTTGATCGTCTCTATCCCATTGAACTTGATTGTTTGTTTGATGGTGTTTAACGCCACTTTCAACAATATATGATGGATATAACACATATTGCTAGGTCTGCTTCATACCTTGACATAGAAATTGACAGTGAGGGCTGATTAAGAACGAAAAATTACGACAGATATGATTTCAATTTTCAACCTACAGTTTATATGTATAGCAACATTCCTTCAGCACCTGCAAAAAAGAGTAATACGACGGGTGCCACTAGTGGAGTAGGAACTGCTTACCATTCCGGAGTTCTACCCCGGTTTTAAGTGGAGTTCGTGGTGCTCAATATGGTTTTCTGTGTAATGTTTTATAGATCATTGTTATATTTGTCCCTTTTTGGTCATTGTATTGTCTGTATGTCCTCTTCAATCCACGACTTCTGATTAAATCCCTTTGTTATCTTTAAACTTTCCTTGCATGATTCTTGCTATTGTAGTTCTTTCTTTTACCATTTAAGAATTTTGAAATTTTCTTGAAGCGACCTTTTCATTTTCATATAAACAGTTTTATTATATGCCTTGGGCTAAGCAAACATATTTTCGAACTATCATAGCTGTGATTGTACTTGTACTGTTAGGGAACGATAATAGGAAATCATGTTGCAATGAGCCTCTTGTTATTATAAGAGTTAATCAATTGATTTTAATATAAATAAGTCTGGTGTTATCTGCATGAGATCACTTTAAGTGTTGAAAATAATAATCGATCAATTCCCTGGGATTGTTAAATTGCTGATGTTTGTCTTCCAATTGAAAATGTTACCTTTTGTATAAATAAAAATATGAAATATTAAACAATTGTTTGAAATGTCGATATCTAGGTCGATATATAGGTTGCGAATTGATATAACAATTGTAAATTAATCACATTGGATATTCTTGCGTCAATTATTTCATTTATTATTGATATGATTATACTATAGAAAACCAATCACCGTTTAATTCTTCCAATGAGTTTTGCTTCTGTTATTTCAATATTCCATCGATTCAAAGCCACGAAAACGAGATTTCATTGGAACAAGATAAAGGAACAAGATATGTAGTTGATCGATGTGCGTAATCACATATTGATCGTTTGTTAAGTTAAACGCCTGTAATGCAGACTCTGTAATGACAAGGGAGATAACTAGGGACATTTTTAGATATTTGTTTTTATCTCAGGTAAAACCTGTATTGATTGGTTGTCTTCATCACTGACATAGGTACGACCATGTGGTGTTGCTAATATTGATAACGCTCAGTATAATGATATATCGTTTGTTTTTGTTTGAGCTGGTTACTCATCCATGATGATTAAATAATAAAATAAACACTATTATAGATTCTAGGATTTTACCTGCGAACGTTTTTCTATTTGTTCTAATAATAATAATACCGTTTTTGGAAACCATTATTTTGTTAATTTATATATTTTTCCAGCGAAATAAATCTATCTTGTCGGATTGTGACAAACATCATATTACTTTTCTCATTTTGGAAAAAAATCTCTACGAGAAGAAATTGAATATGCCTTAAAAATATGTGTGATTACTCAAATGGGATGCACGATTACAGTTAGTTCAAGAAAAACACATGAAATTATTAAATCTAATTTAGCTACTGAAAAAAATTGTGATCTTCAATCTGTCCGGAAGGAAAAGTTAACACCACGAAACTGGACAAGTGTTGTCAAGGCAGGAGGCATCGGTGGAGGTGGCGGGGTATGTTTCTTTTAGTATTTTTTTTACTTCCAAAGAATAATAATATTCTTTGATACACGTTATAGACTCGTCTTTAAATTGAATATTCCCGTATTCTGTTATATTCTTACAGTATTTTGTTCGTATCTTTTCAGATTGTGTATCTATGTTATTCACGTCAAACAGATCTCATAAATATTACGGGCATAATGAATCCGAAAAGAGCAAAACAAATAATTCTGCTGTAACTTTTTAAGTTTAATAATGAACACACAAACACAACCAAATAAAAATCCCAAAAGAACTAATATAAAGCAGCACCACGCAATAAATCACCCCTATCGGCACTGAGAATCAGTAATGCTGTCATTTTGTCATATGTACAATGGTGAGACTCTTAATGGATCGTCATACTTCATACTGTGATGTAATGTCCTCTTCTCACTGTAATGTCCTGTTCTTACTGTCATGTAATGTCCTCTTCTTACTGTCATGTAATGTCTTCTTCTTACTGTCATGTAATGTCTTCTTCTTACTGTCATGTAATGTCCTCTTCTCACTGTAATGTCCTGTTCTTACTGTCATGTAATGTCCTCTTCTCACTGTAATGTCCTGTTCTTACTGTCATGTAATGTCCTCTTCTTACTGTCATGTAATGTCCTCTTCTCACTGTAATGTCCTCTTCTTACTGTCATGTAATGTCCTCTTCTCACTGTAATGTCCTGTTCTTACTGTCATGTAATGTCCTCTTCTTACTGTCATGTAATGTCCTCTTCTCACTGTAATGTCCTGTTCTTACTGTCATGTAATGTCCTCTTCTTACTGTCATGTAATGTCCTCTTCTCACTGTAATGTCCTGTTCTTACTGTCATGTAATGTCCTCTTCTTACTGTCATGTAATGTCCTCTTCTCACTGTAATGTCCTGTTCTTACTGTCATGTAATGTCCTCTTCTTACTGTCATGTAATGTCCTCTTCTCACTGTAATGTCCTGTTCTTACTGTCATGTAATGTCCTCTTCTTACTGTCATGTAATGTCCTCTTCTCACTGTAATGTCCTGTTCTTACTGTCATGTAATGTCATACTTCATACTGTGATGTAATGTCCTCTTCTCACTGTAATGTCCTGTTCTTACTGTCATGTAATGTCCTCTTCTCACTGTAATGTCCTGTTCTTACTGTCATGTAATGTCCTCTTCTTACTGTCATGTAATGTCCTCTTCTCACTGTAATGTCCTGTTCTTACTGTCATGTAATGTCCTCTTCTTACTGTCATGTAATGTCCTCTTCTCACTGAAATGTCCTGTTCTTACTGTCATGTAATGTCCTCTTCTTACTGTCATGTAATGTCCTCTTCTCACTGTAATGTCCTGTTCTTACTGTCATGTAATGTCCTCTTCTCACTGTAATGTCCTGTTCTTACTGTCATGTAATGTCCTCTTCTTACTGTCATGTAATGTCCTCTTCTCACTGTAATGTCCTGTTCTTACTGTCATGTAATGTCTTCTTCTTACTGTCATGTAATGTCTTCTTTTTACTGTCATGTAATGTCCTCTTCTTACTGTCATGCAATGTCTTCTTCTTACTGTCATGTAATGTCCTCTTATTAATGTCATGTAATGTCCTCTTCTTATTGTCATGTAATGTCTTCTTCTTACTGTGATGTAATGTTCTCTTCTTACTGTCATGTGTAATGTTCTCTTCTTACTATCATGTAATGTGCTCTTCTTACTGTCATGTAATGTGCTCTTCTTACTGTCATGTAATGTGCTCTTCTTACTGTCATGTAATGTGCTCTTCTTACTGTCATGTAGTGTCCTCTTCTTACTGTCATGTAATGTCCTCTTCTTACTGTCATGTGTAATGTTCTCTTCTTACTGTCATGTAGTGTCCTCTTCTTACTGTCATGTGTAATGTTCTCTTCTTACTGTCATGTACTGTCCTCTTCTTACTGTCATGTGTAATGTTCTCTTCTTACTGTCATGTACTGTCCTCTTCTTACTGTCATGTGTAACGTTCTCTTCTTACTGTCATGTAGTGTCCTCTTCTTACTGTCATGTAATGTGCTCTTCTTACTGTCATGTAGTGTCCTCTTCTTACTGTGATGTAATGTCTTCTTCTTACTGTCATGCAATGTCCTCTTCTTACTGTCATACAATGTCTTCTTCTTACTGTCATGTAATGTCCTCTTCTGTCATACAACGTCCTCTTCGTACTGTCATGTAATGTCTTCGTCTGTCATACAACGTCCTCTTCTTTACTGTCATGTGTAATGTCCTCTTTTACTGTCATGTAATGTCCTCTTACTGTGATGTAATGTCCTCTTACTGTGATGTAATGTCCTCTTCTGTCATACAACGTCCTCTTCGTACTGTCATGTAATGTCCTCTTCTGTTATACAACTTCCTCTTCTTTACTGTCATGTAATGTCCTCTTTTATTGTCATGTAATGTCCTCTTCTTACTGTCATGTAATGTCCTCTTTTACTGTGATGTAATGTCCTCTTCTTACTGTCATGTAATCTCCTCTTCTTACTGTCATGTAATGTCTTCTTCTTACTGTAATGTCCTGTTCTTACTGTCATGTAATGTCCTCTTCTTACTGTCATGTAATGTCCTCTTCTCACTGTAATGTCCTGTTCTTACTGTCATGTAATGTCTTCTTCTTACTGTCATGTAATGTCTTCTTTTTACTGTCATGTAATGTCCTCTTCTTACTGTCATGTAATGTTCTTCTTCTTACTGTGATGTAATGTTCTCTTCTTACTGTCATGTGTAATGTTCTCTTCTTACTGTCATGTAATGTGCTCTTCTTACTGTCATGTAATGTGCTCTTCTTACTGTCATGTAATGTGCTCTTCTTACTGTCATGTAGTGTCCTCTTCTTACTGTGATGTAATGTCTTCTTCTTACTGTCATGCAATGTCCTGTTCTTACTGTCATGCAATGTCTTCTTCTTACTGTCATGTAATGTCTTCTTCTGTCATACAACGTCCTCTTCTTTACTGTCATGTGTAATGTCCTCTTTTACTGTCATGTAATGTCCTCCTCTTACTGTGATGTAATGTCCTCTTCTGTCATACAACGTCCTCTTCGTACTGTCATGTAATGTCCTCTTCTGTTATACAACTTCCTCTTCTTTACTGTCATGTAATGTCCTCTTTTATTGTCATGTAATGTCCTCTTCTTACTGTCATGTAATGTCCTCTTTTACTGTGATGTAATGTCCTCTTCTTACTGTCATGTAATGTCCTCTTCTTACTGTCATGTAATGTCTTCTTCTTACTGTGATGTAATGTCATCTTCTCACTGTAATGTCCTGTTCTTACTGTCATGTAATGTCCTGGTCTTACTATCATGTAACGTCATCTTCTTACTGTTATGTAATGTCCTCTTTTACTGTCACGTACACATCAACGAGTAGCGGAGAACAATTCGTACCCATTGGAATACCAGTGAATGGAGTGATGACTTCAACTTATGAGCACACGTAGACTTGATTGAGTAGCATTTGCATCAGCAGCTGAACTCTGCCCAGAAAATCACTGTACTGTGTACAAGCTCTAGAATAACGTATGAGTTGTGAAATGTAAACTCTATACGCTGGTGAAGTTGGAATATTGTTTCTGATAAAAGGGAAGTCGACTATTGGAAAAGTGAAGTCATAACGTTTGTCGTAGAGTTTTGTTTTTAATCTTCCTCCCATGTCGATTTCAATGTGAAGGTCAAGGTAAGAAGCAGACTTTTGGCTGTCAGTAGTATCCTTTACTTCAAGCTACTTGGGATATATGCAATGCAGATAATTACCGAGTCGATAATTGTTCTGTGACAAAACATCATCTATATATGGAGGAAGCTGGAATTAGAGGTCTGGACTAATTTTCTATCTTTAATCTTGAGAAACCCTTGAAGGAAGTCTGCCTCATAAACGAGTAGAAACACATCGACGAGTAGCGGAGCACAATTCGTACCCATTGGAATACCAAAGGGCTACCTTAAATATTTCAGTATTTTGCAATTTAAATAATGTAACATTACTTATATTCATTGTAAACTATATTAAGTCAAATTCAATTTTTTAATAAGATATGAGAGAATCAGTATAACTAATTATTCAATAAACAATATATAAAACGATATCAACGCCAGATTAATTACTGTATAGATATGCAAATAAATATAATTGTCATATCTATTAATAATTTATATTTCATAATACTTGATAAAGTTCTATTAGACTGAAATGTTAATTTGAAGCCCTACCCCAAACCATATGACGAGTATTGATCATGAAACGGCAAAAGTTAACTGTAGATAAAGACGAATAAGTATGTACAATGCTTGGTCTCCCATTGTGGTGTGAATTATTGGATATGAATTTTGGAAAAATATCTAAAGATATGCTATAGTACATTCAATCAAGACCTTTCTCTTCTTACAATATAATTAAAGCATTTGACTTTTCTAACCTTCACACCATTATCCCCCTATAAAAAGAAAAAAAAGAAAAAAAAGACATATTTAAAGAATGACATGAAGCTAAGCTTTATTCCATTAAAATTAAAAACAATTGCCAACGTAGGTAAACAAAAACCCACATTGATTCTAATAAAAAGTTCTCTGAAATTGACACTCAAAATGCTTTAATTTTTTATTGAAAACATTTTTCTTGTGTTTTGTGGATTTGTTCTTCAAATATACAGTCGGCATTAATTGTTGAATTGTTCCGTTGTTCGTCTGAAGCAGACCTAAGGCAAAATAAGTAAAAGAAACTAACCAGCGTCTTTAATTTCATATGTTCCGCTACATAAATGATGTCCTTTTATCGAATTATTCAAAGTTTGGTGATTGTTGATCACGTCTATCCCATTAAACATGAGAAAAAAACGATAGCACAGATACAACTAGGTATGCTTCATACCTTCACCTACACTAAGAAACTGATAGACAGAGCGGACTGGAAACGAAACAAGAGAGGCGATTTTAATTTTCCTATTGTGAATATAATGTATATAACAACCCTTTATATGGAGTATATTAGCATATTGCACAGTAGATACAATATTGCAGAGCTTGTGTTATCTATCAAGATTTTCCTATATTTCTTAATAGAAGGTTACTGTTAATAAGAAGGCTTTATGAGCAACGTAGACTTGTTTAAGTAGCATTTGCATTTCCTGTTGGTAAAGTAGAAGCCATCACTTCGAAAGTTTTAGGGTCGCCATCATGACTTGGTCTTTTCATCGTTTACGATATGTCACCGAATATGACTTGTGATTATATGTTTATCGTGAATAACACGATGGGTGTCACTAGTGGAGAATGAACTGCTTACGCTTCCAGGGTATATATACTTTGCACGCATATACATTCTGCTAAAATGTAAGCGTTATCATGCAAAATAGTTCATCCACTGATAGATAAACTGTAACGAGAAAACAAAGGTGAACACTTACCGGAAATCAACTGCTGTTCCAATGTTGTCTCTTAAGCTTGTTCCCCATATGTTAAATTGCTATGACGTCACTTATATTTTGGCCAACCACATTGTATTTTTGCATTCATTCTTAAAGTAAACAAACAATGGTAAAAAAAGATCAAAATTTAACTGAATACACGTTAAATCAAGCGATGCAATGTCCAACAAGCTAAAGTAATAAAACAATGTAGCAAATCTATATTTCATGTCCTCATAATGAATGCAATAGAATTGAGTGTCCCTCCTCACAGCTCTCAAATTAGTACAATATTTCAGATGTGTCCAGTGTTTACGTCTATAATTGTCACACTGGACTCATTTTGTAAGTTCTATATCAACTCCTAGTCTGATTTTATTAGGGATGAACTGTCTACAAAGGCAACATAATTCTGTCTCTGGAATTTCTTCACCAACTGTGTCTGCATCCGTAAAATCAAATGAATCTTCAATTAATATGTAACTAGGTCCAGGGTTTTGGTGGTTATACCAGATTAAAATCTTTTCTTGTATATGTTGATGGTTTCAGTTTCCTTTGATTATGTTTCTGATTTGTTTTTGTTTGTATGAACACCTCTGATGGATCCAGCTGATATCATTACTATCTAGGGGGTATATTTCACATTTTATAAAAGCATCCTGTAGGTTTTCAGGAGATGGTGCTTTCTGGTATGTATTGTAAGCTAGCTCACATACATTATATCTTGTAATGACCGAAGAGTTCTGACGGATGTTGTTTTTGTGACATTCATTTATCATAAATGTGCTGTTGTGGACCATAACATCGAATATCAATTGGCTGCAATATATGTGAGGTATCATCGGACTTTCACATACACACAAAACGTAAACACCGATGGAGAACGAATTTGCGATGTTGACGAACTTAGGGAGTTGAAAAATATTTGTATTTATTTACGTATGATCCAAAATAAGTTTCCACATTTGTCTGTAAGAACCCTGGCAATAATACGTACAAACGGGAAAAATAGCAACCATTCTTGTATCCGTGAATAGTGTATATCTTATAAATAAAACATGGGGTATTCTCTTGAAAGTACCATCAACACTGACAGTATTACAAAGACATTCTACATCCAAACCACAAGTGACCAAAGCTATACCAGCATCAGTATCATTAATTTTCAAAATTATGTCTGACTTGTTGGTTTTTATATTAATGAAATTCATATCATTCTGTACATTCTCACGTGATTTAGGAAGTATTGGTATACAGTTCTCTGCATAGAGCTAGGGATGCGTTCTTTATGTCCTTGAACTGTATATGGTTTTCATCCATGTCGTGGAGTTCGGCGCTTACAATATTTGACAGCCTACTGGAAATGCTTTTCGGACCCAAATAAGAACTTGCTTGGCCGCCGCTTTATGTTCGTCGGTAGCATGGTTATGCTCAGTGTTGGTTTTCACAACGTTTTGATAACTGTTATCTGTTGTTTTCACAAAGTTGTGACTACTGCTATCTGTTGTTTTCACAATGTTGTGACCACTGTTATCTGTTGTTTTCACAACGTTGTGAACACTGTTATCTGTTGTTTTCACAACGTTGTGACCACTGTTATCTGTTGTTTTCACAACGTTGTGAGCACTGTTATCTGTTGTTTTCACAACGTTGAGACCACTGTTATCTGTTGTTTTCACAACGTTGTGACCACTGTTATCTGTTATTTTCACAAAGTTGTGACCACTGTTATCTGTTGTTTTTACAATATTATGACCACTGTTATCTGTTGTTCTTACAACACTATGACCACTGTTATCTGTTGTTTTTACAACACTATGACCACTGTTATCTGTTGTTTTCACAACGTTGAGACCATTGTTATCTGTTGTTTTCACAATGTTGTGACCACTGTTATCTGTTGTTTTCACAATGTTGTGACCATTGTTGTCTGTTTTCACAACGTTGTGACCACTGTTATCTGTTGTTTTCACAAAGTTATGACCACTGTTATCCGTTGTTTAACAACGTTGTGACCATTGCTATCTGTTGTTTTCACAACGTTGTGACCACTGTTATTTGTTGTTTTCACAACGTTGTGACCACTGTTATCTGCTGTTTTTGCAATAGTGTGACCACTGTTATTTGTTGTTTTCACAACGTTGTGACCACTGTTATCTGCTGTTTTTGCAATAGTGTGACCACTGTTATTTGCTGTTTTCACAACGTTGTGACCACTGTTATCTGTTGTTTTTACAACATTATGACCACTGTTGTCTGTTGTTTTTACAACACTATGACCACTGTTATCTGTTGTTTATACAACAGTGGGACCACTGTTATCTGTTGTTTTTACAACACCATGACCACTGTTATCGGTTGTTTTTACAACACTATGACCACTGTTATCTGTTGTTTTCACAACGTTGTGAGCACTGTTATCTGTTGTTTTCACAACATTGTGACCACTGTTATCTGTTGTTTTCACAACGTTGTGAGCACTGTTATCTGTTGTTTTCACAACGTTGAGACCACTGTTATCTGTTGTTTTCACAACGTTGTGACCACTGTTATCTGTTATTTTCACAAAGTTGTGACCACTGTTATCTGTTGTTTTTACAATATTATGACCACTGTTATCTGTTGTTTTTACAACACTATGACCACTGTTATCTGTTGTTTTTACAACACTATGACCACTGTTATCTGTTGTTTTCACAATGTTGAGACCATTGTTATCTGTTGTTTTCACAATGTTGTGACCACTGTTATCTGTTGTTTTCACAACGTTCTGTTGTTTTCACAACACTGTGACTACTGTTATCTGTTGTTTTCACAACGTTGTGACCATTGTTATATGTTGTTTTAACAACACTATGACCACTGTTATCTGTTGTTTTTACAACACTATGACCACTGTTATCTGTTGTTTTTACAACACTATGACCACTGTTATCTGTTGTTTTTACAACACTATGACCATTGTTATCTGTTGTTTTCACAATGTTGTGACCACTGTTATCTGTTGTTTTCACAACGTTATCTGTTCTTTAACAACGCTATGACCACTGTTATCTGTTGTTTTCACAATGTTGTGACCACTGTTATCTGTTGTTTTCACAACATTGTGACCATTGTTTTCTGTTGTTTTCATAACGTTATGACCACTGCTATCTGTTGTTTTCACAACGCTATGACCACTGTTATCTGTTGTTTTCACAATGTTGTGACCATTGTAGTCTGTTTTCACAACCTTGTGACCACTGTTATCTGTTGTTTAACAACGTTGTGACCATTGCTATCTGTTGTTTTCACAACGTTGTGACCACTGTTATCTGTTGTTTTTACAACATTATGACCACTGTTATCTGTTGTTTTCACAATGTTGTGACCACTGTTATCTGTTGTTTTCACAACATTGTGACCATTGTTTTCTGTTGTTTTCATAACGTTATGACCACTGCTATCTGTTGTTTTCACAACGCTATGACCACTGTTATCTGTTGTTTTCACAATGTTGTGACCATTGTAGTCTGTTTTCACAACCTTGTGACCACTGTTATCTGTTGTTTAACAACGTTGTGACCATTGCTATCTGTTGTTTTCACAACGTTGTGACCACTGTTATCTGTTGTTTTCACAACATTGTGACCACTGTTATCTGTTGTTTTCACAACGTTGTGACTACTGCTATCTGTTGTTTTCACAACATTATGACCACTGTTATCTGTTGTTTTCACAATGCTATGACCACTGCTATGTGTTGTTTTCACAATGTTGTGACCATTGTTGTCTGTTTTCACAACGCTGTGACCACTGTTATCTGTTGTTTAACAATGTTGTGACCACTGTTATCTGTTCTCTTCACAACGTTGTGACCACTGTTGTCTGTTGTTTTCATAACGTTGTGACCACTGTTATCAGTTTTTTTCACAACATTGTGACCACTGTTATCTGTTGTTTTCACAACATTGTGACCACTGTTATCAGTTTTTTTCACAACATTGTGACCACTGTTATCTGTTGTTTTTACAACATTATGACCACTGTTTTCTGTTGTTTTCACAACGTTGTGACCACTGTTATCTGTTGTTTTCACAACATTGTGACCATGTTATCTGTTATTTTCACAACGTTATGACCACTGCTATCTGTTGTTTTCACAACGTTATGACCACTGCTATCTGTTGTTTTCACAACGCTATGACCACTGTTATCTGTTGTTTTCACAACGTTGTGACCACTGTTATCTGTTGTTTTCACAACGTTGTGACCACTGTTATATGTTGTTATTCTTGCCTTACATGTTTTATTGATATATCTATATGAGATATTCTCATTCTTAAGAGCAGTTGATTGAACCAGGCTCAAGCTATCGAGCAATAAGGCGATATGTCTCAAAAAAAAAAAAAAATTGATAAGAGTAAAATGTACTTTTAAAGATTTCTAGCGTCCAATAACAAATATATTACTGTAATTGCATAGCCAACACAATAAATCGACATCGGGACATACAGTATATATATCTAGAGCCCCCCCTCCACAATACAAAATAACGAAGACATAAATATTTTTCGGATGGCGAGCTTACCACTCTAAATAAACACATAATACAAAATAATTTACTTTATTGTTTTAAACCGGTAGATAATTTGGACAGCGTTTTGTCAAGCAATATAAAGTCATAAGATTCCGGTTCACATGAAGACATCTCATCAATCTAAAAATAGTGTAATTATAGAACATTAGAAAAACATAACAGTGAGTTTTATGAAAAAATAAACAAAATCTAAATCCCGCATGTGCGTGTCACATGTTTTATCTACATGTACAATGTATCTATTTTTAAATTGTGTATTTAAAGGTGTCAAATCACCAATTTAATTCACCAATCAGAGCTTAGAACATATACAAAAGTAGTCCTTTTTAAAAAAAAAAGTTCCTTTCGCTTTGTTGTATTTTGAAGGGAAAAAAAATGGAAAGGTATAAACAATGGTAGTTGCAGGTAAATATGTAAGGATTATTTGGAACCCAAATTTGGTTACATTTAGTTGTATTGGAATCCTTTATGGAGGTCTTCATGAATGACCCATCAATACGGAAATTCCGGGAATGACGTTGCTATTAATTTTTGTAGAGTAGGGAATATCCCAGAGCATGGTACTTCACTGCATATCAACATTGATATTTGACACCCTGCTGTAGGCTTGAGGTGCGGAGACCCACCCAGGCACTTCAGTCAGTTAAAGACCCGGGCAATATCTTTGATTGAAACCCCAAGTGGGCAAGAACTTTACCGTCCTTGATATATTTTTCATAGGATATTAATAGAGACCCCCCTCCACAAAAGAAAATTCAAATATCAAAGTTGATATTTGACACCCTGCTGTGGGCTTGAGGTGCAGAAACCCACCTAGGCACTTCAGTCAGTTAAAGGCCTCGGCTATATCATTGACTTAAACCCCAAGTGGGAAAGAACTATGCCGTCCTTCGATATTTTTTCATGGGTTATTTATAGGGCCCCCCAATCCAAATATTAAAGTAGTATATCGGGGCAGCTCAATGCATATTTCGGGGGGAGCAAAGGGGAGTGGGCCATTGGGTATGCGTTTCTGGAAGTGACGTCACCGGAAGCGGCCCTGACCGGAAATGACGTTACATGAAGTCATGTGACCGGAAGTGACGTCATAACCGGAAGTATGTTCTGCACATGCTCGGAAGTGCATTCCAGCGCTTTTTTTTCTTACCATAGTAGTAGTACGAAATGTACCATTGCGCATGACCGGAAGTAGCATGGCTAATGGATGTGACATGACCAGAAGTCACGTGACCTGAAGTGACGGCACAGGAAGTGACGTCATTTTCTCGCTCTTTTTTCTTACTATAGTATTAGTATAAAATGTATCAATGCGCTTGACCGGAAGTAGCATGGCTACCGGATTTGACGTGACCGAAAGTGACGTCACGGGAAGTGACGTGACGTCATAAGATCGAAAATGGGCAATTCCCCTTGGGGTGTGATCTTATTTGTTCGAAGTGTTGTGTAGTACTCCAAGGGTGTTTTCTATCACGTCTGCGTTCTCACTGTGGTATTTCGACTAAATAACCTAAGAGTCAAATGAATGAAATGGTACATTTGATTCCCTAAGTCACCCAATAGACGGTCACTCTGCATTTATCCAGGGTTGTGACTGGCTCTATATAGAGGTTGCATTAACCTTCTTTTTTTTTCTTTTTTCCCCCTTTTTTCATAACACATGTTTAACAAGTAACAACACAAATTTCTGTACAATGCCCGTCGCTTCCACGGGATTTTCTAAGAGTCTGGTGACGTCTGTCATGCTATGTCCTGCACATCGATGAATGGGGTAAAAAAAAATGCAACGAAGTCCGCACACGATAGATCCTTCGTCTTGTACTCGAACAGTATCGTAAGTCCAATGAAGGCAATGTTTGTTCATGAAATTGACATAAGCGGATTCGTGCGGTGGACGTCCGGTTAGATCGTAGTATTCCCCTCGTGAGTTGGCGTCGATGTATATAGCGATCCAGTGTTGTCCCATTGGATGGTCTGGATCCGTATTTCCCACAAGGGCCGAATGTACGTTTAATAATCTGGGTAATCTGTTTCTGGCAGACCCCCTTAAACACAGGTCTGGAGTGGGGATGTTTTTTCAATAGAGTGTCAATCTCTAGCGTATTCATTATGCACTGTTAGTCAAACAAGACTTGTCTGTTTCTACCGATTTCGATCACGTTGTCAAATTTGCATACCGGACGATGTTGATGGTCCTTGCCAGAGCTTTGGCGAAATGAATCTCCACACGTAAATTGCCCTATCCAGAGTCAGATCGAATCCAAATAAGGTGTTTCCTTTAGTGTATTCCTCTCTGGAGATGGTATTTCCTTCGTCTTGACACATCTTTCCCGTACTGGTATAGAGTCCCATATAACTGTGAATATAACCTGCGTTTTCAAAGTCGGGTTGTAACGGTTTGACGGGAATCTGTCGTCTGTCCACGTTTAGTGCCACAAAATTGATCTTGTAGTGTTCAAAATCGAAAGGTATTTTCATAATAGTTCCATTTAAGGTATCACTGTCCACGCAACCAATCACCAGTCTTTTCGACAACTGTCCCAAAAACATGTTGTCCTGGACGTAATTCATGTTGCCACGGGGAATCGTATCTACTTTGACTTCTACACGTCGGATGGGGTATTTACAGCTGGTCTTTTCCAAAGCTTTGACGTGACCCATTCTTACGACAGGACTTAACTGTACATTTCTCATAAATAAAGCGAGATCCTTGGTTATGATCTTATAGTTGCCGGTATCAGCCATTAGACTTCGTCGTAATTTGATTTTCAGATCGACGTGATTCAGTAAATATTTCTCTTGACAAAATAAATCCAAGTGTAGTATTCCCATCATCTGTACAGACTTGCTTTGGCTGTCAATACTTTTCGGGACGTGAATCCTTTGTTATCGGTTGTTCTCTTATCTTGATATCCCGGTGTATCCTTGTACCACATGGCTCCCGTTAATTGAGATTCTTTGGCAGCTGTGCCATAGCTGAGTAATATTTCTATGTAAGCTCTGTAAGGGTACAAGCTAGTCAGTGGTGAAACCAGATTTTCGTTGAGGCTAACACTGACATCACTAAAGAGGGAATGCATCCATAAGTTGACAGATCCAACGTCCGCTCCGCCATCCAATGCAGTATCGTCGTCATCCATGATCTCTGCTTCCACAAACAGATAAGTATTAGCCAAGTCGATGTAGTCGTCCCCCGCACCACTGACGGCAAATTCGTAAGGTCCTTGATCCGTCAGAGCCGATGTCAATCCTTTCTGCTCCCAATACCAATAAGCCACACTGGTCTGTGTAGGTGGAACTTCAAATAAATCCAGCTCTGATTTCGTGCATTCGCATGAGTTGGGATGTACAAGTGCCATTCTTATCCGAAATGTCATTCGATGTATTCCGTTACTTGGTCTGCAGACGTCTGGTCTTCTTTCGCTTGGCAGGTCCCTTTAGAACTCGTTGTCCTTGGTGGTCCTACCGTGTCCATAGCTTTCTGGAATAAGTTTTCTCCTGTTGATTTCAATCCTGATTTTGCTGCCTGTTTGATATTTCTTCCTTGTACGACATCTCCGGCAATATTTAATCCCGTTTTTAAAGCCTCACGTTCTAGGGTCTTTGTTCCCTTTTTCAACAAAGGCATGGCTGCTTTAAAGAGTCCTCCAAAGATACTGCCAAGTCCATGTCCTCTTTGATATCGTCTTCCAGCAAATACCGGACATCCTTTTCCTGCTTGGTGTATGTAATAATCGTGGTAAGCTTTCGTATCGTATTCGTATCGGAAGTTAAAGAAACCACAGATACAGTTTCGTCCGCATCAGTTTTGGACTTATACCTCGAATTTGACGACAGTGGTCAACTCAGTACTAAAATTTATTCAATTTTAAAATCATAAATTTTCCAAATATGTGCAGCAATATACCAGCTTCTCCTGCATATGGTGTATACATCTCGCAATTGATTCGTTATGCAAGGGCCAGTAGCAATTATTCTGATTTCCTGAAATGTCATCTTCAACTGAGAAACAGGCTACTGGACCAGGGCTATGAAAAGATTCGCCTTATTCGATCTCTTAAAAAGTTTATATTCCGATACCAAGATCTTGTCGAAATATATTTCGTCTCTGCAGAGACGATAATAAACGATGCATTTTCATATAGTGAAAATGTATAAAGATAAGGAAGTCAACAAAAATGTCAAAATACTTTTTTTTATCAATGTGTGACGTAAAAGTGTTTTTGACATTTACTTCACTAAATTTGGTACTGCTTTGACAACTATTTTACCTATTTTGTTCCAGTATTGTTATAAATACTGTTATAGTGACAGCCGGAACCTTTGAGCCGTAATGAAAGCGGGAGGTTTGGCGCTTTCAAATCTGATTCAACTCACCATTTCTTTAGAAATGCCTGTACCAAGTCAGGGTCATTACGGTTTTCACAGTTTTCCGGTTGATGACTGATTTTGTCTGTTTATATACTTATGAGTTTTGACTTTCCCTTTGTAAGATTGTTCGGAGTTCGGTAATTTTGTTTTTACCCTTATCGTAACGATGAGTTGGTTTCATTCTAGAGAAAATTCTTTTCGTTTTCTACAGTGAAGTGTCACCACCACTCTTTCGAATAGCACTATAGAGCCCGTGTCGTCCCTTAAATCTATGTCCACGGTCTGAAATCGTTTTTGTAACAGGGGACAGTACTGTATCAGATCAAACACTCGGGTGATCATTTCTCCGTCTCTTCCTTCCACCGGTACGATTCACAATAACGGTAATTGGGCATCTCCCAGCATTCTCGATTCCACCAAGGGACAATACACGTACAGAGAATTTAATCCTTTCTTGACGTCCGCTACCCAATCTGAAACATACTCCCCCGCCGGGAATATAGCTTGTCTGAATCCTAACATGGATTGTATTAAAGGACTGATGATGACTTGACAATTTTTTTTCACTTTCATATCGATTTTATGATTGATTTCATTGAAACCCATGTCGAATTTATTCTTGAGTTCCTTCATGTGCTTTTTCCCTTCGATGGGGAATCCTTTTGGCCGACGAATAGTACCCACCCGGTAACAAGACCAAATGCTTTTGTGGTTCTGACTCCTTGTAAAAGTGAACCTTCAACCAGGCTTCGTTATTCTTGACGCTATACCAACTGTGAGGGTACTGTATCTCTGCCAATCCGATTTCCCATGCTCCGTCCAGATCCGTTATTTTCGGCAATTTCGTCGTGTAATGAGTCAACGTATTGTTCGGACAGTAATTCATGGAACTGTTACTAGGCAGAGTCAGGTAAAACATGCTTCGTCTTGATCGTGGGGTTAGGTAAACCGGTATCCCAGACAACTGCTCAACAAGGCCGTCCACAAGGTACTGTTCTCCGATTCGACCGTCAAGTTGTAAATGATGACTACGATAACCGTGTACTGGATGAGTACCTAACACAAAAATACGACCTTCGAACGTGGAGTCTTCTTTCCACAAGTCACCCAAGACGATACGCTGTCCATGTCACTCGGCGCCATTCGCAAAACTGCCACTTCAAGTAAGCGTTGTGTGCTTTTGTAGGTCCTGTTTAAAGATCCAGCTGTTGAAGGACTCTGGATATCCGAGCCACTTGACTAAATACTGAACTCTTTGTCCCATTTTTCTCTTTTTCAGAATGGGTACAATCTTGTATACGTCGTCTGTCTTAATGACTTTCTGTAATTCTTCCGCATATAATGTTCCTTCCAGAATTTCACCGTGGTCGTCTTTGACTAAGTATACCGGGGGTCTCGTTTCGATACATTTCACTACCGTAAACAATTCTTTAGTCCAGTTGGGTAAATATCCTTTCGTGAACGTACGTGTGGCTTTGCTGAGTCGCACTCTATCTCTGGGAGATAATTTGCACGATTTTTTGGGTACCTTTCTTCCATATAGCCTCTTGGACACCGTTGTTTGGTTAGCCCACATGACTTCTGCATGTTGTATGCCTATGGTTCTGTGAACGGTGTGGTTATAATATGCGACCATCTCGGATAGAACGTTTACGCAGGTTAGGGTTTCTCTGTGTGTGAAATAATTCCACATCTTGCTTTTCAATGTTCTGTTAAAACTTTCAACGATACAGGTGTTGGGCTCCTCGTTGTAAGTGGTAAAGAAATGCATGTCGTGTTCTTTGAGAAACTTGAAATACTCGGTTGATAAATGCAGTTCCTTTGTCTGTCTGTAAGCGAATCGGACGCCGCCCCGATTTGAAAATGAGCTGAAACGCATCTCTTAAAGTCTTCCCGGTCTTGTCTGTCAATGGAACGACCCATGCATATCGGGATAACACGTCTATACATGTCAACAAGTACTTGAATCCTTTGTTGTAAGAAGACAATTTTGCCAGATCCACTAAATCCGCCTACCACTGGTGGTCAATTCCATAGACTACAACGCGTCTCCTGGGAAATTGTCGTCTAGTTGGTTTATGCAAAGTGTACGTGTCCTGAGACTGTAACCATTCTCTGACTTGTTTCGTCGTATAACCTTTCGGCTTAAATTTACTCAATCCTCCATAACTGGCGGGAGCTAAAAGGTTGTAATAGGTCGACTTCATGTTTACAACTGCCCCTTCGTGGTCTCAACCTCCGTTTTAAAAGTCGACCCAGTTCTGGGCTTCTTTTCTTCTGATTCTTGGTGTTTTTGGGGAGTACGGTCTAAAAGGGGATGGATTCTGTTGTCGTTTGCGAAATCTCGGTGTTCGTTTGGTCTGAGTGATGTATCTCCAGCGGTCCTCTTGACCAATCAAATATTGTGCAACATTTGCTTCTCGTAAGGCTTCTCCAAATGGTTCCCATCCTTGTGGGTTGAAATATTTATTTTTGCTCAGCACGTCGTTGACTAAATCCACCACGTTGCTTCCTTGAACGGTTTCTCCCTTGTATTTCAGTTCCCCTTTCTCGTTCCAGCTAATGTCGGGACTGCTCTTCATTTTTTTCAACAAGAGTTGTACCTTGGCCTTCATTGTTTTTGGTACGCTTTCCAAAATTTCGTTGTCGATCAGGTCTTGTTTCACGGGTTCATGTGCGACTGTCACGGGTCTGGGTCTGTAATCGTCGTAGACGTTCAAATATCGAGTGAACGATTGTTCGTATAGCTTGAGACGTTCGTCTGCCGACAGGTCTTCTCTTTCTAGTATGGTTTGCATCTTCTTATCCAAGGTGTCCATGACTTTCACGCGTTGTTCCACTGGAGGTTTTGGGCGCTCTTGAGTCTGGTGGTATCTATTTATTAAGGTTAGTTCCTTCATTTAAATAATGTAGAGACAACGGTGCTACTACAGATGCAATCGGTGCTAGATCCCAAAAATCCACCTTTCTGTAAGATCGCTTTCTTCTTTTTGAGAGAGACCGAATTTTTCGTCAGTGCTCTCAATCCGGCCTTATTTCTCTTGAGTTTTTCCTTCTGCAGTTTAGTTAATGGGACGTTCCCTCTTAAAATATTATCGGCACACTCACACAGACAGTCGACGAGACTGCGATCGGCTTTGGTTATGAGGTGTTTACGAATAGACGGTTTCGTCTTTTGTAAGTATACTATATCACTGCCGTGCTTTTCCAAGCGCTGGGAGACCATGTTATTCCCTCAGCGTCTGATGCAAGAGTGACAAGAAACGGGATGTAACATCCTTGTTATGACTCGACATACGCTTTCTGTTCTCCGGGAAAGATGAAGGTTCTTAATCTCAGGATATCCGGCGTGTTTTGTTTCATATCGATCACCATGTAGCCATAAGGTCTGGTTGTAGCTTGGGCATAGGCTTCCAGGAAAAATTGCGTTCTCCTGGGATACATTTTGTGTGCTAGCGCCATGGTCTGCGATACGTCTGTCAGGGTTTTGAATAGAACCATGTAATGGGCATTGAGACTTATGGTTCTATGGTGAAACAGATTCTGAACGATGTACATGACGCTGATGTTTCTGTGGTGACTCTTTTTCGTATACAGTGAAGCCACCCTTTGATCCGTTTCGTCCATGAGATCGTCCAAAATGATCAAATGTTTTTCTCTTGGATCTAAGTTAACCTTGCTGAAATTCTATCCCTTCTACGGTTCCATACAACGTCTGATATTCACCATAACACCTTAAGATCCGATCTGGCTTGAGAGTCATCATGTGTTTGATATTGTGAACGAACCGTTGGACAAACATCGATTTTTCACTGCCTGTAGGTCCGGCAATCACACTGGTAAACGGATGTACCCATGGCATGAAATGATCGGGATCGCATCCGTCTGGAACCCAAAACAAAAACGGATTATTGGTTTTCAAAATATAATAGGGTTCTCCTACATTACTCTGAGTATTGCTGCTGCTGTGGCAACGGCGGCACATATCCTTCTGTCGGCGGTGTATATCCCTGTCAGCGGCGGCGGCGGCGGCGTATTTCCCTCGGTCAGCCGCTCTTAGGTTATTTAGTAGAAATACCACAGTGAGAACGCCGACGTGATAGAAAACACACTTGGAGTACCACACAACACCTCGAACAATTAAAATCACACCCCAAGGGCAATCATCCACTTTCAGTCTTATGACGTCACTTCCCGTGACGTCACTTTCGGCCACGTCACATCCAGTAGCCATGCTACTTCCGGTCGTGCGCAATGATACATTTTGTACTACTACTATGGTAAGAAAAAAAGCTCGGGAATGCACTTCTGGGCATACGCAGAACATACTTCTGGTTATGACGTAACTTCCGGTCACGTGACTTCATGTGACGTCATTTCTGGTCATGGCCACTTCCGGTGACGTCACTTCAGGAAACCCATGCGCAATGGCCTGCTCCCCTTTGCTCCCCCCAAAATATGCCTTGGGCTGTCCCAAAATACTACTTTGATATTTGGATTTGGGGGTACCCTATAAATAACCCATGAAAAAATATCGAAGGACGGCAAAGTTCTTGCCTACTTGGGGCTTCAATCAAATGTATAGCCAAGGCCTTTAACTGACTTAAGTGCATGTGTGGGTTTCTGCACCTCAAGCCCACAGCAGGGTGTCAAATATCAACTTTGATATTTGAATTTTCTTTTGTGGATGGGGGTCTCTATTAATATCCCATGAAAAATATATTACGGACGGCAAAATTCTTACCCACTTGGGGATTAAATCAAAGGTATTGTCCGGACCTTTAACTGACTTAGGTGCCTGTGTGGGTTTCTGCACCTCAAGCCCACAGCAGGATGTCAAATATCAACTTTGATATTTGAATTTTGTTTTGTGGAGGGGGTTCTTTATAAATATCAGATGAAAAATATATCGAGAATGGCAAAGTTTTTGTCCACTTGGGGTTTCAATCAAAGGTATTGCCCTGGTCTTTAACTGATTTAAGTGCCTGGGTGGGTTTCCGCACCTCAAGCCCACAGCAGGGTGTCAAATATCAACTTTGATATTTGAAAAACAAATTATGGAGGGGGGGGGGGGTGTTCTCTGTAAATATCCCATAAAAATATATCAAGGACGGCAAAGTTCTTGCACACTTGAGACTTCAATCAAATGTATTGGCCGGGTCTTTAACTGACTGAAGTGCCTGGGTGGGATTCTGCACCTCAAGCTCACAGTAGGGTGTCAAATATCAACTTTGATATTTGTATTTTCTTTTGTGGAGTGGGAGGGTCTCTATGAATATCTCATGAACAATATATCAAGGACTGCAAAGTTCTTACCCACTTGGGGTTTAAATCAAAGGTATTGTCCGGGCCTTTAATTGACTTAAGTGTCTGTGTGGGTTTCTGCACCTCAAGCCCACAGCAGGGTGTCAAATATCAACTTTGATATTTGAATTTTGTTTTGTGGAGGGGGGTCTTTATAAATATCACATGAAAAATATATCGAGAATGGCAAGGTTTTTGTCCACTTGGGGTTTCAATCAAAGGTATTGCCCTGGTCTTTAACTAATTTAAGTGCCTGTGTGGGTTTCCGCACCTCAAGCCCACAGCAGGGTGTCAAATATCAACTTTGATATTTGAAAAACAAATTATGGAGGGGTGGGGTTCTCTGTAAATATCCCATAAAAATATATCAAGGACGGCAAAGTTCTTGCACACTTGAGACTTCAATCAAAGGTATTGGCCGGGTCTTTAACTGACCTAACTGCCTGGGTGGGTTTCTGCACCTCAAGCCCACAGTACGGTGTCAAATATCAACTTTGATATTTGAATTTTCTTTTGTGGAAGGGGGTCTCTATATATATCCCATGAAAATATATTAAGGACGGCAAAGTTCTTGCCCACTTGGGGTTTCAATCAAAGGTATTGGCCGGGCCTTTAACTGACTGAAGTGCCTGGGTGGGTTTCTGCACCTCAAGCCCACAGTATGGTGTCAAATATCAACTTTGATATTTGAATTTTCTTTTGTGGAAGGGGGTCTCCATGAATATCCCATGAAAAATATATTAAGGACGGCAAAGTTCTTACCCACTTGGGGTTTAAATCAAAGATATTGTCCGGGCCTTTAACTGACCTAAGTGCCTGTGTGGGTTTCTGCACCTCAAGCCCACAGCAGGGTGTCAAATATCAACTTTGATATTTGAATTTTGTTTTGTGGAGGGGGGTATTTATAAATATCACATGAAAAATATATCGAGAATGGCAAAGTTTTTGTCCACTTGGGGTTTCAATCAAAGGTATTGCCCTGGTCTTTAACTGATTTAAGTGCCTGGGTGGGTTTCCGTACCTCAAGCCCACAGCAGGGTGTCAAATATCAACTTTGATATTTGAAAAACAAATTATGGAGGGGTGGGGTTCTCTGTAAATATCCCATAAAAATATATCAAGGACGGCAAAGTTCTTGCACACTTGAGACTTCAATCAAAGGTATTGGCCGGGCCTTTAACTGACTGAAGTGCCTGGGTGGGATTCTGCACCTCAAGCCCACAGTAGGGTGTCAAATATCAACTTTGATATTTGTATTTTCTTTTGTGGAGTGGGAGGGTCTCTATGAATATCCCATGAACAATATATCAAGGACGGCAAAGTTCTTACCCACTTGGGGTTTAAGTCAAAGGTATTGTCCGGGTCTTTAATTGACTTATGTGTCTGTGTGGGTTTCTGCACCTCAAGCCCACAGCAGGGTGTCAAATATCAACTTTGATATTTGAATTTTCTTTTGTGGAGGGGGGTCTTTATAAATATCACATGAAAAATATATCGAGAATGGCAAAGTTTTTGTCCACTTGGGGTTTCAATCAAAGGTATTGCCCTGGTCTTTAACTAATTTAAGTGCCTGGGTGGGTTTCCGCACCTCAAGCCCACAGCAGGGTGTCAAATATCAACTTTGATATTTGAAAAACAAATTATGGAGGGGTGGGGTTCTCTATAAATATCCCATAAAAATATATCAAGGACGGCAAAGTTCTTGCACACTTGAGACTTCAATCAAAGGTATTGGCCGGGTCTTTAACTGACCTAACTGCCTGGGTGGGTTTCTGCACCTCAAGCCCACAGTACGGTGTCAAATATCAACTTTGATATTTGAATTTTCTTTTGTGGAGGGGGGGTCTCTATATATATCCCATGAAAAATATATTAAGGACGGCAAAGTTCTTGCCCACTTGGGGCTTCAATCAAAGGTATTGGCCGGGCCTTTAACTGACTGAAGTACCTGGGTGGGTTTCTGCACCTCAAGCCCACAGTATGGTGTCAAATATCAACTTTGATATTTGAATTTTCTTTTGTGGAAGGGGGTCTCTATGAATATCCCATGAAAAATATATTAAGGACGGCAAAGTTCTTGTCCACTTGGAGTCTCAATCAAAGGTATTGCCCACGCATTTAACTGACTGAAGTGCCAGGGTGGGTGTCTGCACCTCAAGCCCACAGCAGGGTGTCAGATATCAACTTTGATATTTGAATTTTGCCTTGTGGAGGGAGGGTCTCTATAAATATCCCATGAAACATATATCGAGGACGGCAAAGTTCTTGCCCACTTGGGGCTTCAATCAAAGATATTGCCCGGGTCTTTAACTGATCTAAGTGCCTGGGTGGTTTTCCGTATCTCAAGCCCACAGCTGGGTATCAAATATCAACTTTGGTATTTGAAAAAAAAATTATGGACGGGGGGGGGGGGGTCTCCATGAATATCCCATAACAAATATATCAAGGACGGCAAAGTTCTTGCCCACTTGGGACTTCAATCAAAGGTATTGACCGGCCCTTTAATTGACGGTGGGTTTCTGCACCTCATGCCCACAGTAGGGTGTCAAATATCAACTTTGATATTTGAATTTTGTTTTGTGGAGGGGGGTCTTTATAAATATCACATGAAAAATATATCGAGAATGGCAAAGTTTTTGTCCACTTGGGGTTTCAATCAAAGGTATTGCCCTGGTCTTTAACTAATTTAAGTGCCTGGGTGGGTTTCCGCACCTCAAGCCCACAGCAGGGTGTCAAATATCAACTTTGATATTTGAAAAACAAATTATGGAGGGGTGGGGTTCTCTATAAATATCCCATAAAAATATATCAAGGACGGCAAAGTTCTTGCACACTTGAGACTTCAATCAAAGGTATTGGCCGGGTCTTTAACTGACCTAACTGCCTGGGTGGGTTTCTGCACCTCAAGCCCACAGTACGGTGTCAAATATCAACTTTGATATTTGAATTTTCTTTTGTGGAGGGGGGGTCTCTATATATATCCCATGAAAAATATATTAAGGACGGCAAAGTTCTTGCCCACTTGGGGCTTCAATCAAAGGTATTGGCCGGGCCTTTAACTGACTGAAGTGCCTGGGTGGGTTTCTGCACCTCAAGCCCACAGTATGGTGTCAAATATCAACTTTGATATTTGAATTTTCTTTTGTGGAAGGGGGTCTCTATGAATATCCCATGAAAAATATATTAAGGACGGCAAAGTTCTTGTCCACTTGGAGTCTCAATCAAAGGTATTGCCCACGCATTTAACTGACTGAAGTGCCAGGGTGGGTGTCTGCACCTCAAGCCCACAGCAGGGTGTCAGATATCAACTTTGATATTTGAATTTTGCTTTGTGGAGGGAGGGTCTCTATAAATATCCCATGAAACATATATCGAGGACGGCAAAGTTCTTGCCCACTTGGGGCTTCAATCAAAGATATTGCCCGGGTCTTTAACTGATCTAAGTGCCTGGGTGGTTTTCCGTATCTCAAGCCCACAGCTGGGTATCAAATATCAACTTTGGTATTTGAAAAAAAAATTATGGACGGGGGGGGGGGGTCTCCATGAATATCCCATAACAAATATATCAAGGACGGCAAAGTTCTTGCCCACTTGGGACTTCAATCAAAGGTATTGACCGGCCTTTTAATTGACGGGTGGGTTTCTGCACCTCAAGCCCACAGTAGGGTGTCAAATATCAACTTTGATATTTGAATTTTCTTTTGTGGAGGGGGGTCTCTATAAATATCCCATGAAAAATATATTAAGGACGGCAAAGTTCTTGCCCACTTGGGGCTTCAATCAAAGGTATTGGCCGGACATTTAACTGACTGAAGTGCCTGGGTGGGTTTCCGCACCTCAAGCCCACAGCAGGGTGTCAAATATCAACTTTGATATGCAGCGAAGTGCCATGATCTGGGATATTCCCTACTCAAGAAATAGCAACGTCATTCACGGAATTTCCGTATTGATGGGTCATTCATGAAGATCTCCATAAGGATTCCAATACAACTAAATGTAACCAAATTTGGGTTCCAAATAATCCTTACATATTTACCTGCAACTACCATTGTTTATACCTTTCCATTTTTTTCCCCTTCAAAATACAACAAAGCGAAAGGAACTTTTTTCTTTAAAAAGGACTACTTTTGTTCTAAGCTCTGATTGGTGAATTAAATTGGTGATTTGACACCTTTAAATACACAATTCAAAAATAAATACATGTAGATAAAACATGTGACACGCACATGCGGGATTTAGATTTTGTTTATTTTTTCATAAAACTTACTGTTATCTTTTTCTAATGTTCTATAATTACTCTATTTTTAGATTGATGAGATGTCTTCATGTGAACCGGAATCTTATGACTTGCTATTGCTTGACAAAATGCTGTCCAAATTATCTGCCGGTTTAAAACATTAAAGTAAATTATTTTGTATTCTGTGTTTATTTAAAGTGGTAAGCTCGCCATCCGAAAAATAGTTATGTCTTCGTTATTTTGTATTATGTGGGCGGGGTGTGGGGGGTGTGTGGGGTGTGTGTGGGGGGGAGGGGCTCTAGCTATATTTACTCTATGCCCCGATGTTGATTTATTGTGTTGGCTATACATTTACAGCAATATATTTGTTATTGATCGCTAGAAATCTTTAAAAGTACATTTTACTCTTATTTTTTTTTTTGTCTTGAGACATATCGCCTTATTGCTCGCTAGCTTAGTGGTCTCTAGAAATTGCTCGCTAGCTTGAGGCTGGTGTTGATTGACGATAAGTAAACGTATGTCCTTCCAAAATTATTGATTTGCTTGCCGTATTCATTTCAGTGTAAACTAAATCCATCCTGTCTCATTCAATAACTTGTACTAAATATGACTAATTAAATTCCTTATGCTTAGGGCACATTACTCAATTGTGATTAAGAACTTACCTTTTTCAACTCTTATATTTACCTTTGAAATTAAATAAAATAAGGGTTACCTACAGAAATAAATGGTGCAAACGAAAAACACTATTTTGGTGCAAAGGAAAGATTGAAAATTGCTCAAATGAAAGATTGGCAGTTTTTAATAAAGACATATTTAGTGAACACGACGCGTTTCTGGAAATTTGCGCGAATGAAATATGCCAGAAATGGTAATGTAAATTTAAAGTTTCATTAAAATATATTGGATTTGAAGCAGTGGGACTTGAGAGATCAGTTTTAATGCTAGCGAATTGGTGCTGCAGTGTACCAACGAAATGTGTTCAAATCCCGCCCAGGGAAAAACGAAAATGAAAAATGTCAGCTGAAAAAAGAACACGGTAGGCTGAATGTTCAGACATATTTATATATATATATATAAATTGCTGAGTTAGATTGCTATCAAATTATAATATTAAGTATATATGTACCATTTACACACGCATAGACACATGTCTTATGTCTATCTCTAGATTTACCTTACGAGACAAGGTAACACTTTTGAAGCTATATTTTAAAGCGGATGTGGTCGAGTGGTCTAGGGCGCTGGACATAAGGCTAAGCGATTGGTGCTGCAGTGTATCAATGGTGTTAGCTCAAATCCCGTCGAGGGAAGAACAAAAATATGACAGCTCAAAGATCTAATTCTAACACTCTTTGGTTTAATTTTCAGACGTATATAATATTTAGTATTAACCTATTATCACAAGTAACTTTGAGATCCAGTGGGACAGATATATTGTATGGTTGTCACTTGCTTAGATGTTTGTATAATATACTTTATTTCCTGTGACTGTATAATGATTTCTTCCTTATCCTATGCAATATATTAAAAATTGCTGAGTTAGATTGCAGTCAAATTATAATATCAAGTATATATGTACCATTTACACACGCTTAGACACATTACTGTATAATCATTTTTTCATTATCCTATACAATATATTAACAAGGGCAACGCAAAGCGTGGCGTATCCCCTCGCCTAAAAAAATGACCTGGTGACCTTGACCTTTGACCTATAACCGTGAACATCAACAGGTTCCAGATTCTCTTAAGGACTAAGTATGTACCAAGTTTGGTCAAAATACATTGAAGGATGTTGATTGTAGAGTGTTCACAAGGATGTTACACGGTAAATATTTGACCCGGTGACCTTGAACTTTGACCTATGACCTTGAAAATCAATAGAATTCCAGATGCTTCTAAGAACTAAGCATGTACCAAGTTTGGTCAAAATCCATTGAAGGATGTTAATTCTAGAGTGTTCACAAGGATGTTACGGAAGGACGGAAGGACGGACGGACGGACGGTAGCATTACTATATCCCTTCGCAACTTCGTTGGCGAGGGGATAAAAATTGCTGAGTTAGATTGCTGTCAAATTATAATATTAAGTATATATGTACCATCTACACACGCTTAGACACATGTCTTATGTCTATCTCTAGATTTTCCTTACGAGACAAGGAAACACTTCGATTATTGAAACTCCATTTTTATGGAGCAGATGTGATCGAGTGGTCTAGGGCGCTAGACATACGGCTAAGCGATTGGTGCTGCAGTGCATCAATGGTGTGAGTTTAAATCCCGTCGAGGGAAGAACAAAAATTTGACAGCTCAAAGATCTAATTCTAACACTGTTTGGTTTAATTTTCAGACGTATGTATATATAAATACTTATATATATGTAATAAACTTCCGCTGAGGAAGGCCGCAAGGCCGCAAGGCCGCAACGTTCGGAAATTAATCTAGAGTTTTTTGTATATATGTGTAGATATAGATAAAAAGGGAACACTATTAAGGTACACAATATCTCACTTAACATGTTTACAGAAAATCATCGTTGTATTTAACGATGCTTAAAAATACTTAGATGAACCGTAAAGAGAGTGGTTGAAACTTATTAGCATATGAAGTTGATTTGAATCTTGCGTGTCCGATTTGTTTTACTGAAAAATAAGACATATTTTTGTCCTTACAAGCACGGGGCAAGACAGTTTCGACTTTACGTGAGGCAGGTATAAGGTACAAACAACTTTGATTTTCTAAACATTATCATGTTGTTTCAAATCGATTGATTTATAATAGGTAAATTATTGATATTCTACAGAATATATAGGAATTGATGTCGATATGCCTTGATGCATTTAGATTTACGTATAATATTGGTCGATATCAAAAACAATGAAATTTATTCTGTTTTCCAATTCTTCCATTGATTATTTTTTTCACAGGATATAAAATTGGTGTTAATAAAATCCGGATATGGACCCAGTTAATAAAACCGGTACCCTGACTCAATTAATAAAATCCGAACCAGATTCAGTTAATACAATCAGGAAAGAGACCCGGACACCGCTCATAAAATCCGGACCCGGTCCAGTGCATAAAATCCGATTCCGATACCTAGAATCCGACTGCCATCCAGTTTATAAAATCTGGACACAGATGCAGCTTGAAGTAAATAAAATTATCCGACTATAAAATACAAAATACTTAATTAGTACGGATTATTAACTTGCTTATTATACCAGCAATAAAAAGCTCGTTTTAATAACAAAATATCAACGTATTTTAGAATGAAGTAATGCTAATTTAGATAACTAATACTTGTCATATTGACAACTCACAAACATATAGTATTTGTATGTGTATATAAATCTGCATATTTCACGTAGACGTTTGACGCGTGTCTGTCATTTTAATTGATTCTAGAATGCAGCTAAGATACTGATTGTCACCAGTCCATTAATATCTGTATCACCGCATGATTTAATAAACATCATCATTTTGATGCATGGTATCCATTAAATAACATATCATACCTGAACATTTGTCAAAGGAAATGTTTAAAAACTCTATTTAAATATACACCATTTCTTAAATTCTATGCATCGATAAAGAAGTAATGGTGACAGTGTCAAAACTTGTTTCTATAGTATTCACAACACAGACAGCGATCTGGATCCAGCTAAGAATCCGCCAAGATATCCTGACTTCGAGGGAATTTCATACCCTAATTAGCTTGCAAACTTGTTCTCTATTCAACTTAAGTGAATTCTGTCCTATCTAATGTACCCTAGACTTAGAGAAAGGACTTGAAGAATGTACCCTAGCCTTAGAGAAACGACTTTGTTAATGGCTTCTTCCACTTATGTTCGTTGTTCTTTTAGTGGTGTTTTCCATATGATTTTTTTAATATGGGTTTGCACCATGACATCAATGTTCAACACAAAGTGGCTCTCAAAATGCCTTTGTACAATTTGTGAAATTATGACATTATCTCATATTAAAAGACTTCTATTATTATCATAGTAGTGAAATAACAGTATTGGATTCAAATAGTTTTGACATTGATAATATTTGACAATTAATAAACATTACCCTGAGATCTCCATTCATGTTGTCATTTGTCATTTGAATGAATAAGATGAAACATCTGCTTGTACAAACACCATGACTAACTGAATTTCTGGGGGAAACATTACTAAAGGTGTGTATTTCATAATACAGAGATATTCCTGATTTATCAGTTGTGAGCAGATATGATTTAATTCTACGTTGTTGTTTATAAATTTATATAAAAATAGTATATATTGATCTTTTGTTAACAACTTTCACTACATATTGATTTTTTATGATTGAGGCGATTGTATTATCTTACACGCAAATTAGTACAAATAAATTAAACATTAATCTTTATGTTTGCCGTTGTGTTCAGTAATCACATAGCAACGTGTGTGTGGATGGTGACAATGATAATGATGATGAAATAACATTGTTTTTGTTTGAACAACACCGGAAACAACCTACCACGAAAACCGACTGTCCCTTTCAGTTTAAATTGTGCTAATAGTCCCACATTATGGTATGTTCCATTTTTGTCTGAATACTCCAACTAAACGTCAGAATCAAAAATTACTTTGGCAGTTAAACACATTCCATTAGAAAAAGAACACAATTCGCTAAAAAAATATATAAATTGTTTCCAGGAGTTGCCTCACGTATCATTCAAACTGTCATTTATATACTTTGCAAAAAAAACCAAAAAAACTGATAGGTCCGATTCATTTTTAAAATAAAGTTGATAATAAATAAATGAATACCAAGTGATTAAATATTTACGCAATGAATTATAAAAGCAATTTGGCAACTGAAGTGTATTTTTCAAGACCTGAAAAATGAAGGTTGTAGTTTCCGTGTAGAAAAAAAACTATTCATGTATTCCTCTGTATAAAACTTGGATGTTAAACAGGCGATTGTCATTGCTAATGTGAAATGCAGCTATGCCCAGATTTGACCCTGCTACACGTAACAACGTCATCAGTCGTCTTCAGGATGGACAATCTCAAGCTGAAGTCGCCCAACAATTCAACTTCACCAGAGCACAATTTCACGCCTTTGATAGAGATTAAAACTGGATCAGCTCAAGGTTGCACTAGAAGTAATAAGCCACGCATCAGTACTCCAGCCTAAGATAGGTATATCCGGGTGTCACATCTACGTAATGAACAGTCACTACTACAACCACTGCTGCTGATATTCAAGGTTTACGGAGAATTTACACCCAGACAGTCCGTAACAGGCTTCGTCAACGCGGAATTCTGACATTTTAGCGGACTATACCAAAGCATTGCTGTAAAAATCTATTTGAAGTACAGATATTAAAATGTTGGAAAAAAAAAACATTATGCCTTTCTGGTTTTACAGAGTATATTTTTATATTAGTTAAGCAGCTTTAGATTATTTTAATTGATTGAATTTTAGCATATATTATGGTCATTATAGAAAACAATGTCCAATGTACCCAGATATAAAAATAAAATTAATAAGTCTTTATTCATTCAAAAGCAATACAAC
Source organism: Bathymodiolus brooksi (assembly GCA_963680875.1). Lineage (NCBI taxonomy): Eukaryota > Metazoa > Mollusca > Bivalvia > Mytilida > Modiolidae > Bathymodiolus > Bathymodiolus brooksi. The sequence goes on from OY804577.1 coordinate 40,693,070, forward strand.
TTATATAATACAATGTAAACATAATATACTGATATCATTTGATGTGCTAGTTATATGAAAAGTAGAAGCTCATCTGAGAATGAATCACCTGATTGAAGCCTAGATTTTAAGTGGAAAAATATTATATTCATCTTTATATAGATTAAAGAAAACAAATAATTGAGGCATCATTCCCTATTAGTCCCCTCATGTCTCTTAACAGTAAAGGCTATACAACATCTGTTAAAACACTTCATACAGAAATTCAATGGAAAATAAACATTACAAATAAGACTTTAATTAAAGAAAAGTAATAATTTTGATAGTTCGTTCTTTTTGGTTCCCTTTGGACCCTTTATCCCGGAAACTAATATGCAAAGAATTTCATCATTCAAAATCAGTTTTAAAATTGGACTTATAAATAAAAGGCAGTGTCATGACACGACGTCTGTAAGCCAATAAGTGGTTCCTTCTATACCAGTTTTACTGTAATCGAGGTAAACTCGAAAACCATAACAAAAGCCCTTGTCACAATCAATTCTAATCTATTTTACTGTCCAAATTTATGTTCTCATTCATTTTTGTAGTAGTATATTTTTGTGAGTAAAAGCGTATCTGTGCAGGTTTTTTATTGTTGGCTTATATATATATTGCCGTCTGAGATCCATTTATCAAGAGGAGAATTTTGGGAATCACATAAACCGGTTTAATCTAGGAATATTCTTGTGCCCGTCTCAAGCAAGGACCTGGATATCCAACGTCATATGTAGTTGTTGTGCTTATGTTCAGTGAGAAGAGTTTGAAGATACCAAAGGGGCAATCAGATTCCGTACATCGAAGAAGAACAGACAACGCAATGGCCGAAAACATACACATAAAACTAGAGATCGAGTAACACGCATAGGGGGTGAACTCAAGTGCTCCGGAAGGGTAATCAGTTCCTGCTCCACTAGTGGCATCCATCGTGTTAATCCAGTTAGAAAGTCGGTGATAAGTCGTGAATGAGGAAAGGGCCGGGAAGTGTTTCCGACAAGAGGAACATATCTGTGGTCATTTGTGACACAGCTATTCCATAACGGTCAACCAAGTCATGGTGGTGACCGTAAAATTTTCGAAGTGATGACTTCAACTTAACCAAGAGGAACTCTTGGCTTAGGAGCTTCCTTGTTAGCAACAACCCTCTATCAAGGAAATCGTGATAGGAACCACAAGCTCTGGAACACCGTATCAACTGAGAGATATATACTCCATACGCAGGTGCTGCTGGAATGTTGCTGCATATAAATGGAAAGTTCACAATGGGAACATTGAAATCATCTCTTTTGTCGTAAATTTTCGTTCTTAACCGCCTTCACTGTCAATTTCGAAGTGTAGGTCAAGGTATGAAGCAGATTTATCTGTATCTGAGATAGCCTTTATTTCAAGCTGGTCTACATCTTTTAAGACTAAAGTAACCATACACATATATAGCTTCATGGTGTCACATATGCTTCAATTATAATGACGAGCAAAATATTAGTACTACGTTCTCTATGCTGGGTGTGAATTGTTGGCATAGTTACTGCAATATAAAGATAAAAAAACACCTTTAGTATTACGGTCGCCACCATGACTTGGTACACCGTTATGGAATATCTGTGTCACAAATGACCACGGATATGTTCCACTTGTGGTAAACACTTCCCGGTTCTTTCCTCATTCATGACTTATCACCGGGTTTGTAACTAGATTAACACGACGGGTGTCACTAGTAGAGCAGGAACTTCTTACCCTTCCGGAGCACATGAGTTCACCCCCGGTTTTTAGTGGGGTTCGTGTTACTCGATCTTTAGTTTTATGTGTATGCTTTGTAAATTGTCCTTTTGTACTTTTTCTTTTGGCCATTGTGTTGTTTGTTCTTCTTCGATATGCGGATTCTAATTATCCCTTTGGTATCTTCAAACTCTTCTTTAATAATTTTCGAAATTCTTACAAATATTTAAAAAAAAAATATTTCGATCAATTTGTTAAATTTAATACTATATTTGATGTGCTACAGTTAAATTGTACAGAATTGAAGTAATTCGGATCGCATTAATTTTAACCCCGTCACATGTTTGTGCCGGTCCCAAGCCAGGACCTGGATTTCAACGTCATATGTCGAGGTCGTTTTGTGCACAATGAGTTCCGTTAAGGTGAGGGGTAATTGTTTGTTTTGTTGATATTGATGGAAATGATGACCATCACTGTTTGACTGTTCTTTTCTCTCAGATTATGGTCATCAGTCTGACCTACATTTATAACAAATTCATCAAATCATTCAAACATTAAATCTTCTAATTGATTAGTGAAATGGGGTTTAATTGCTTAGCGATTTTCTATTGCAAAAGTTAATACTGAACAGTTCATCAATTTCAAATTTAGAACCACGTTTGAACATGTCGATTTTATAGGCTGGAGATAAACATCAATAGTTAGATCTCTGCGAAAACATTGATATTTCTTTAGTTGATAGAAGGGTTTTCCATTAATGTTTAATCTATGTAGCTGTAATGTTCACTTTGAGGATTACGACATCAAGTTAATGACTTTCTTAACAAGCGCATAATTTACTTAATTGGTATGTTAAAAGGAACAACTTCATGGGGGTCTTCATTAGTGCGTTGTCCAAATGTGCATTGCAGAATATAATCACAAATGTTTATATTTGAAGCTATCTAAACAAATGTCACCGAGTTTATTTTATAACTCCACTATCTACACAACTGTCACCGAGTTTATTTTATAACTCCACTATCTACACAACTGTCACCGAGTTTATTTTATAACTCCACTATCTACACAACTGTCACCGAGTTTATTTTATAACTCCACTATCTACACAACTGTCACCGAGTTTATTTTATAACTCCACTATCTACACAACTGTCACCGAGTTTATTTTATAACTCCACTATCTACACAACTGTCACCGAGTTTATTTTATAACACCACCATCTACACAACTGTCACCGAGTTTATTTTATAACTCCACTATCTACACACCTGTCACCGAGTTTATTTTATAACGCCACTATCGACACAACTGTCACCGAGTTTATTTTATAACTCCACTATCTACACAACTGTCACCGAGTTTATTTTATAACACCACCATCTACACAACTGTCACCGAGTTTATTTTATAACTCCACTATCTACACAACTGTCACCGAGTTTATTTTATAATTCCACTATCTACACAACTGTCACCGAGTTTATTTTATAACTCCACTATCTACACAACTGTCACCGAGTTTATTTTATAACTCCACTATCTACACAACTGTCACCGAGTTTATTTTATAACTCCACTATCTACACAACTGTCACCGAGTTTATTTTATAATTCCACTATCTACACAACTGTCACCGAGTTTATTTTATAACTCCACTATCTACACAACTGTCACCGAGTTTATTTTATAACTCCACTATCTACACAACTGTCACCGAGTTTATTTTATAACTCCACTATCTATACAACTGTCACCGAGTTTATTTTATAACACCACCATCTACACAACTGTCACCGAGTTTATTTTATAACTCCACTATCTACACAACTGTCACCGAGTTTATTTTATAACTCCACTATCTACACAACTGTCACCGAGTTTATTTTATAACACCACTATCTACACAACTGTCACCGAGTTTATTTTATGACTCCACCATCTACACAACTGTCACCGAGTTTATTTTATGACTCCACTATCTACACAACTGTCACCGAGTTTATTTTATAACTCCACTATCTACACAACTGTCACCGAGTTTATTTTATAACTCCACTATCTACACACCTGTCACCGAGTTTATTTTATAACGCCACTATCTACACAACTGTCACCGAGTTTATTTTATAACTCCACTATCTACACAACTGTCACCGAGTTTATTTTATAACTCCACTATCTACACAACTGTCACCGAGTTTATTTTATAATTCCACAATCTACACAACTGTCACCGAGTTTATTTTATAACTCCACTATCTACACAACTGTCACCGATTTTATTTTATAACTCCACTATCTACACAACTGTCACCGAGTTTATTTTATAACTCCACTATCTACACAACTGTCGCCGAGTTTATTTTATAACAACACCATCTACACAACTGTCACCGAGTTTATTTTATAACTCCACTCTCTATACAACTGTCACCGAGTTTATTTTATAACTCCACTATCTACACATCTGTCACCGAGTTTATTTTATAACACCACTATCTACACAACTGTCACCGAGTTTATTTTATAACTCCACTATCTACACACCTGTCACCGAGTTTATTTTATAACGCCACTATCTACACAACTGTCACCGAGTTTATTTTATAACACCACTATCTACACAACTGTCACCGAGTTTATTTTATAACTCTACTATCTACACAACTGTCACCGAGTTTATTTCATAACTCCACTATCTACACAACTGTCACCGAGTTTATTTTATAACTCCACTATCTACACAACTGTCACCGAGTTTATTTTATAACACCACTATCTACACAACTGTCACCGAGTTTATTTTATAACTCCACTATCTACACAACTGTCACCGAGTTTATTTTATAACTCCACTATCTACACAACTGTCACCGAGTTTATTTTATAATTCCACTATCTACACAACTGTCACCGAGTTTATTTTATAACTCCACTATCTACACAACTGTCACCGAGTTTATTTTATTACACCACCATCTACACAACTGTCACCGAGTTTATTTTATAACTCCACTATCTACACAACTGTCACCGAGTTTATTTTATAACTCCACTATCTACACAACTGTCACCGAGTTTATTTTATAACTCCACTATCTACACAACTGTCACCGAGTTTATTTTATAACTCCACTATCTACACAACTGTCACTGAGTTTATTTTATAACTCCACTATCTACACAACTGTCACCGAGTTTATTTTATAACACCACCATCTACACAACTGTCACCGAGTTTATTTTATAACTCCACTATCTACACAACTCTCACCGAGTTTATTTTATAACTCCACTATCTACACAACTGTCACCGAGTTTATTTTATAACACCACCATCTACACAACTGTCACCGAGTTTATTTTATAACTCCACTATCTACACAACTGTCACCTAGTTTATTTTATAACTCCACTATCTACACAACTGTCACCGAGTTTATTTTATTACTCCACTATCTACACACCTGTCACCGAGTTTATTTTATAACGCCACTATCTACACAACTGTCACCGAGTTTATTTTATAACTCCACTATCTACACAACTGTCACCGAGTTTATTTTATAACTCCACTATCTACACAACTGTCACCGAGTTCATTTTATAACTCCACTATCTACACAACTGTCACCGAGTTTATTATATAACTCCACTATCTACACAACTGTCACCGAGTTTATTTTATAACTCCACTATCTACACAACTGTCACCGAGTTTATTTTATAACTCCACTATCTACACAACTGTCACCGAGTTTATTTTATAACTCCACCATCTACACAACTGTCACCGAGTTTATTTTATAACTCCACTATCTACACAACTGTCACCGAGTTTATTGTATAACTCCACTATCTACACAACTGTCACCGAGTTTATTTTATAACAACATCATCTACACAACTGTCACCGAGTCTATTTTATAACTCCACTCTCTACACAACTGTCACCGAGTTTATTTTATAACTCCACTATCTACACAACTGTCACCGAGTTTATTTTATAACTCCACTATCTACACAACTGTCACCGAGTTTATTTTATAACTCCACTATCTACACAACTGTCACTGAGTTTATTTTATAACTCCACTATCAATACAACTGTCACCGAGTTTATTTTATAACACCACCATCTACACAACTGTCACCGAGTTTATTTTATAACTCCACTATCTACACAACTGTCACCGAGTTTATTTTATAACTCCACTATCTACACAACTGTCACCGAGTTTATTTTATAACACCACTATCTACACAACTGTCACCGAGTTTATTTTATAACACCACTATCTACACAACTGTCACCGAGTTTATTTTATAACTCCACTATCTACACAACTGTCACCGAGTTTATTTTATAACTCCACTATCTACACAACTGTCACCGAGTTTATTTTATAACTCCACTATCTACACACCTGTCACCGAGTTTATTTTATAACGCCACTATCTACACAACTGTCACCGAGTTTATTTTATAACTCCACTATCTACACAACTGTCACCGAGTTTATTTTATAACTCCACTATCTACACAACTGTCACCGAGTTTATTTTATAATTCCACAATCTACACAACTGTCACCGAGTTTATTTTATAACTCCACTATCTACACAACTGTCACCGATTTTATTTTATAACTCCACTATCTACACAACTGTCACCGAGTTTATTTTATAACTCCACTATCTACACAACTGTCGCCGAGTTTATTTTATAACAACACCATCTACACAACTGTCACCGAGTTTATTTTATAACTCCACTCTCTACACAACTGTCACCGAGTTTATTTTATAACTCCACTATCTACACAACTGTCACCGAGTTTATTCTATAACTCCACTATCTACACACCTGTCACCGAGTTTATTTTATAACGCCACTATCTACACAACTGTCACCGAGTTTATTTTATAACTCCACTATCTACACAACTGTCACCGAGTTTATTTTATAACTCCACTATCTACACAACTGTCACCGAGTTTATTTCATAACTCCACTATCTACACAACTGTCACCGAGTTTATTTTATAACTCCACTATCTACACAACTGTCACCGAGTTTATTTTATAACACCACTATCTACACAACTGTCACCGAGTTTATTTTATAACTCCACTATCTACACAACTGTCACCGAGTTTATTTTATAACTCCACTATCTACACAACTGTCACCGAGTTTATTTTATAACTCCACTATCTACACACCTGTCACCGAGTTTATTTTATAACGCCACTATCTACACAACTGTCACCGAGTTTATTTTATAACTCCACTATCTACACAACTGTCACCGAGTTTATTTTATAACTCCACTATCTACACAACTGTCACCGAGTTTATTTCATAACTCCACTATCTACACAACTGTCACCGAGTTTATTTTATAACTCCACTATCTACACAACTGTCACCGAGTTTATTTTATAACACCACTATCTACACAACTGTCACCGAGTTTATTTTATAACTCCACTATCTACACAACTGTCGCCGAGTTTATTTTATAACAACACCATCTACACAACTGTCACCGAGTTTATTTTATAACTCCACTCTCTACACAACTGTCACCGAGTTTATTTTATAACTCCACTATCTACACAACTGTCACCGAGTTTATTCTATAACTCCACTATCTACACACCTGTCACCGAGTTTATTTTATAACGCCACTATCTACACAACTGTCACCGAGTTTATTTTATAACTCCACTATCTACACAACTGTCACCGAGTTTATTTTATAACTCCACTATCTACACAACTGTCACCGAGTTTATTTCATAACTCCACTATCTACACAACTGTCACCGAGTTTATTTTATAACTCCACTATCTACACAACTGTCACCGAGTTTATTTTATAACACCACTATCTACACAACTGTCACCGAGTTTATTTTATAACTCCACTATCTACACAACTGTCACCGAGTTTATTTTATAACTCCACTATCTACACAACTGTCACCGAGTTTATTTTATAACTCCACTATCTACACACCTGTCACCGAGTTTATTTTATAACGCCACTATCTACACAACTGTCACCGAGTTTATTTTATAACTCCACTATCTACACAACTGTCACCGAGTTTATTTTATTACACCACCATCTACACAACTGTCACCGAGTTTATTTTATAATTCCACTATCTACACAACTGTCACCGAGTTTATTTTATAACACCACTATCTACACAACTGTCACCGAGTTTATTTTATAACTCCACTATCTACACAACTGTCACCGAGTTTATTTTATAACTCCACTATCTACACAACTGTCACCGAGTTTATTTTATAACTCCACTATCTACACAACTGTCACCTAGTTTATTTTATAACACCACTATCTACACAACTGTCACCGAGTTTATTTTATAACTCCACTATCTACACAACTGTCACCGAGTTTATTTTATAACTCCACTATCTACACAACTGTCACCGAGTTTATTTTATAACTCCACTATCTACACAACTGTCACCGAGTTTATTTTATAACTCCACTATCTACACAACTGTCACCGAGTTTATTTTATAACTCCACTATCTACACAACTGTCACCGAGTTTATTTTATAACTCCACTATCTACACAACTGTCACCGAGTTTATTTTATAACACCACCATCTACACAACTGTCACCGAGTTTATTTTATAACTCCACTATCTACACAACTGTCACCGAGTTTATTTTATAACTCCACTATCTACACAACTGTCACCGAGTTTATTTTATAACACCACTATCTACACAACTGTCACCGAGTTTATTTTATAACACCACCATCTACACAACTGTCACCGAGTTTATTTTATAACTCCACTATCTACACAACTGTCACCGAGTTTATTTTATAACTCCACTATCTACAGAACTGTCACCGAGTTTATTTTATAACACCACCATCTACACAACTGTCACCGAGTTTATTTTATTACTCCACTATCTACACAACTGTCACCGAGTTTATTTTATAACTCCACTATCTACACAACTGTCACCGAGTTTATTGTATAACTCCACTATCTACACAACTGTCACCGAGTTTATTTTATAACTCCACTATCTACACAACTGTCACCGAGTTTATTTTATAATTCCACTATCCACACAACTGTCACCGAGTTTATTTTATAACTCCACTATCTACACAACTGTCACCGAGTTTATTTTATAACTCCACTATCTACACAACTGTCACCGAGTTTATTTTATAACTCCACTATCTACACAACTGTCACCGAGTTTATTTTATAATTCCACTATCTACACAACTGTCACCGAGTTTATTTTTATAACTCCACTGTTAACACTTCTGTCACATTGCGTTAACATTCAAAATGGAATATTTTATTATATTTTAAAACAAAGCATTGCATTTTCTATTGATTATATAAAGATAATTTAGAATTTGATTAAGAAATATATATGCTATATTGTGTGTGTGTGCTCGCGTCTAGTGAATAAGTGCTAAATGATAGGACTTGCGTGTGTGGCTGTGTGTTTAGTGAATGAGTGTTGAATTATAGGCATTGCGTGTAAGTCTGTGTGTCTAGTGAATGAGTGTTGAATGATAGGCATTGTGTGTGTCTAGTGAATGAGTGCTGAATGATAGGCATTGTGTGTGTCTAGTGAATGAGTGCTGAACGATAAGCATTGTGTGTGTCTAGTCAATTAGTGCTGAATGAAAGGCATTGCGTGTGTCTGTGTGTCTGGTGAATGAGTGTTGAATGATAGGGATTGTGTGTGTCTGTGTGTCTAGTGAACGAGCGCTGAATGATAGGCATTGTGTGTTTGTGTGTCTGGTGAATGAGTGTTGAATGATAGGGATTGCGTGTGTCTGTGTGTCTAGTGAACGAGCGCTGAATGATAGGCATTGTGTGTGTGTGTGTCTGGTGAATGAGTGTTGAATGATTGGGATTGTGTGTTTCTAGTGAACGAGCGCTGAATGATAGGCATTGTGTGTGTGTGTGTCTGGTGAATGAGTGTTGAATGATTGGCATTGTGTGTGTGTGTGTCTGGTGAATGAGTGTTGAATGATAGGCATTGTGTGTGTGTGTGTCTAGTGAACGAGCGTTGAGTGATAGGCATTGTGTGTGTGTGTGTGTGTGTGTGTGTGTGTGTGTGTGTGTGTGTGTGTGTGTGTGTGTGTGTGTGTGTGTGTGTGTGTCTAGTGAATGAGTGTTGAGTGATAGGGGTTGTGTGGGTGGTTGTCTGTGTGTCTGGTGAATGAGTGTTGAGTGATAGGGATTGTGTGGGTGGTTGTGTGTGTGTCTAGTGAAAGAGTGTTGAGTGATAGGCATTGTGTGTGTGTGTGTCTAGTGAACGAGTGTTGAGTGATAGGCATTGTGTGTGTGTGTGTGTCTAGTGAATGAGTGTTGAGTGATAGGCATTATGTGTGTGTGTGTCTAGTGAACGAGTGTTGAGTGATAGGCATTGTGTGTGTGTGTGTCTAGTGAACGAGTGTTGAGTGATAGGCATTGTGTGTGTGTGTGTCTAGTGAATGAGTGTTGAGTGATAGGCATTGTGTGTGTGTGTGTGTCTAGTGAATGAGTGTTGAGTGATAGGCATTGTGTGTGTCTGTGTGTCTAGTGAACGAGCGCTGAATGATAGGCATTGTGTGTGTGTGTGTGTGTCTAGTGAACGAGCGTTGAGTGATAGGCATTGTGTGTGTGTGTGTGTGTGTGTGTCTAGTGAATGAGTGTTGAGTGATAGGGATTGTGTGGGTGGTTGTCTGTGTGTCTGGTGAATGAGTGTTGAGTGATAGGGATTGTGTGGGTGATTGTGTGTGTGTCTAGTGAAAGAGTGTTGAGTGATAGGCATTGTGTGTGTGTGTGTGTGTCTAGTGAACGAGTGTTGAGTGATAGGCATTGTATGTGTGTGTGTCTGGTGAATGAATGTTGAGTGATAGGGATTGTGTGGGTGGTTGTGTGGGTGTCTAGTGAACGAGTGTTGAGTGATAGGCATTGTGTGTGTGTGTGTGTGTGTCTAGTGAACGAATGTTGAGTGATAGGCATTGTGTGTGTGTGTGTGTCTGGCGAATGAGTGTTGAATGATAGGCATTGTGTGTGTCTGTGTGTCTAGTGAACGAGCGCTGAATGATAGGCATTGTGTGTGTGTGTGTCTGGTGAATGAGTGTTGAGTGATAGGGATTGTGTGGGTGGTTGTGTGTGTGTCTAGTGAACGAGCACTGAATGATAGGGATTGTGTGTGTCTGTGTGTCTAGTGAACGAGTGTTGAGTGATAGGCATTGTGTGTGTGTGTGTGTGTGTGTGTGTGTCTAGTGAACGAGTGTTGAGTGATAGGCATTGTGTGTGTGTGTGTGTCTAGTGAATGAGTGTTGAGTGATAGTGATTGTGTGTGTCTGTGTGTCTAGTGAACGAGTGTTGAGTAATAGGCATTGTGTGTGTGTGTGTCTAGTGAATGAGTGTTGAGTGATAGGCATTGTGTGTGTGTGTGTGTCTAGTGAATGAGTGTTGAGTGATAGTGATTGTGTGTGTCTGTGTGTCTAGTGAACGAGTGTTGAGTAATAGGCATTGTGTGTGTGTGTGTCTAGTGAATGAGTGTTGAGTGATAGGCATTGTGTGTGTCTGTGTGTCTAGTGAATGAGTGTTGAGTGATAGGCATTGTGTGGATGGTTGTGTGTGTGTCTAGTGAATACGTGTATAATGCGTCTGTGTCTGCATAACCTTTGTATCCATTGTACTATATGGTTATGAGAATAAAGAAGTTAGATATTTTCAGATATTTAAAGATATGATTGCCTTGTTAATTCATTTGTCCAAATGTTTCGAATAAGACAAAAAAAACCAAATGCTTATTGTCCTTAGGGCTGGTTGTTCTCATCCACAAATATTAGCCTGTTTATAAAGCTATTTTATCGTTAAGTGTTTCTTGTTGTTGTTGTTGTTTTTTTTTAATACTAATTTACGGTTATTAAACATGTAGTTATGAGGAAAATTCTCAACCAGAGTTTGCTGTATGCTTTAAAACTTCTAAAAGGCTCCAGAAGAAATAACAGTGACATGAAATACTAATGCAAGTGTAAAGATTCAAATGAAGTTAGTTTGCTGGTTTAGCAACACAATTGTCAATATATTGATGTAACATAGCTAAAACATGGTTCTTGTTCTATAGTGTTTTATATAGAGCTGAAACAAGTTTAAGATTAAAATTTAAACATGTTGTTTTATCTACATAAACGAGTTTGATGACAAAAAATATAGGTTTCATATATTTCTAAATTCATGCATTATTGTGAAGCACTTAAAATATGTGGCCGTAAGTTATACAGCAATACTTACAAATAAACCTATAACACATACATGTAGTATATGAAATGACTATAATCTTTGTTCCTTTGTTCACTAATAAGCAGGGGTCGTCGTGGTCCTGATGCTATGGTAGTTGGATTTGCAACTACCTATGCAATCAGTGCCTATTACCATCAAAGTTGTGAGTTCGAATTACGCTCATGACGAGGTGTACTGGATACAACAGTATGTGATAAAGTTCGTCAGTTACCGTACTTGCGACAGGTCAGTGGTTTTCTCCGGGTACTCCGGTTTCCTCCACCAATAAAACTGACCGCCACGATATAGCTGAAATATTATTGAAAGTGGCGTTAGACTCAATAACCCTAACCCTAATCCATTAATGAACATTAATGCATCTGTCCAGATTTTAATTATAAAAGCAGACATTCACTTTAAGTGGGATCTTATCAATCAAACAGGATGACGCATTTCTCTCCATAGGTACTGATAAGAAATCGCAGAAACTGCGTCTCCCATAATAATCTTATTGATAGAAGCTTCAAGTTTTTACCCCTAAAGACTAGAAAAACAGGGATTTCTGACAGTCGAGTTTAATTCCTCACTTCACAAGTTTAAGAAACACGATATGTGTGACGTTTCTAAAAAGGATATCCCGATCCTTCCGGAGCATCTGATATCACATTGTTGATTAGGAATTCGTGTTGCTCGTGTATTTGGTGAGTTCTTTCTGGTGCTTGATAAGTGTATATAGGCTTTGTCATATATCTGTGTTGGTGGTTTATGTCTTGGTGTGGCTCAACCATAAAAGTAATTTTGACAAGGTACATGGCAGTGATTCGAGTCACTAGAAAACAACTATATAGGCTTTACCTCAGTTTGTAGCGACATTATTGGTAAGAAATAAGAACTATGTGATAAGGTATCTATAATCGGTGTAGGCCATACACAGTTGACAAGTGACCAGTATTTCAGCTTTCTTAATGACGATTGGGGGAAAAACAATTGAACAGGGAAAAAATCTACCGATCCCAACTTTTAGTCTTTGACAAATTATAGCCTAAAAACATTCATAGCATGTTGCATTAACAAACGTTTTCATCGAAACTGAAATCTGTTCTGTCTATCACTTTTAATGAAATGAAAATTGACGTTATCTACAATATTAAAAAAAAACCAATAAAATGAAATCATCAACGGGGGAATATTGTTCGAAAATAGAAAGGTTCAAGTCGCCTAGATCGATGCAATTACTTAAATTGAATCTGCTACAAGAGATGACGTTCTGAACACTTAATACTAGATAAAATACCCATCAATTATTTATATGTAAATGACATATCTTGTTTTTATTATAAGTTAACTACATATAATCACACGTTTTTTTTCCCGTTTTGTGTGTGTGTGTAATTAGGATTATAAATGAGTCATGAATAGATTTTCTTTTTATCAATTTCTCCATTTTTATCAATCTTATTTCATTTGACACTGTTTCTAATTTTAGGTAAAAATCTCATTCTAAAGGAACACCGAACAAAAGCATGTTTTATAGTAGATTATGCACACAAGACCAAGCATTTCATGTTCATTTTCAATGTTTTCATTCGGATTATTATCCTAAGCGTCCATTTTCCAAGATTCTTTTGCGAGAAATTTCAAATGACTTTCCACAAAACATATAGACTTTATTAATGATATTACGCACGCATGCGCCAGCGGACCGGTATCTCGAAAAAAAAATCATTTGTAACTTTTGATTTATCAGTTGATCGATAATAGGAAAAGGAAAGGATGGATCAACGTTTTCAAATGAAATTGCATTGGTCAGATACATTGAAAGGTTTAATTCCATGCAGCTCTATTGCCCAATTTGAATATACATGTGTATAAAGAAGATAGGAATCCTAGTCTACACAATTCGTCATGTCAAATGGAAAGAAAACAGAAATATTAAAATTTTGACATTGAAGTGGAATATCACATAGTTTTATTATTATCCAAGCAAAATAACACAATAGCAAATAGCTCTAGAAAAGTGAGAGTCCATGTACCTACACCATCGCCGTTATTGTATGTCTTAACACATGTATTGGTTTGTCACAAAGCTACGACAAATCTTAAGACAGGTCTAATCTAACGACAGTTTTGTGAAACGAATTAAGATAGAACTTACGTCGTAAGAAAACTTTATTCAGAGCTTAGCTATACTCTCCTCTGATCAGGGAGATGTTTTTGAACAATAACTAATTAGAATATAGCTCGAAATCTCCAATATGTACTTAAATATGGACATTTCCTATCTTTTATTTGCAGAAGGCAAGAAGAAATGGCAAATTGTATGTTGATCCTGATTTTTGTGCAGATATGTCTTCCATTTTCAAGCATAAGGTAACACCAAAGAAAATTATATGGAAAAGGCCAAATGTAAGTAAAAATAGGTTCCGGATGTTTAGATCGTTAAAAAAGGTTCTGGATGTTTAGATCGTAAAAATAGGTTCCGGATGTTTAGATCGTAAAAATAGGTTCCGAATGTTTAGATCGTTAAAAAAGTATTATTTTCCATGTAGTGCAGCCTCCAGAAACAAGGACAAAACACTTGTTAAATCTATATCACGCTAAGAACATCAGATCCTTTTGAGAGTAACGGTAATAACATAGTACACGAGTAACACGACCTGGTGCCACTACTGGAGCAGGAACTGCATAAATGAGTTTATCCCCGTGTTTTTCATTGTTTGTCCTTTTCCTTGTTTTCTTTAAGCCATTGTATTGTATGTACCTCTACGATTTACGCTTCTGATTAGACCTTTGGTATCTTCTGATTAGACCTTTGGTATCTTCTGATTAGACCTTTGGTATCTTCTGATTAGACCTTTGGTATCTTCTGATTAGACCTTTGGTATCTTCTGATTAGACCTTTGGTATCTTCTGATTAGACGTTTGGTATCTTCTGATTAGACCTTTGGTATCTTCTGATTAGACCTTTGGTATCTTCTGATTAGACCTTTGGTATCTTCTGATTAGACGTTTGGTATCTTCTGATTAGACGTTTGGTATCTTCTGATTAGACCTTTGGTATCTTCTGATTAGACCTTTGGTATCTTCTGATTAGACGTTTGGTATCTTCTGATTAGACCTTTGGTATCTTCTGATTAGACCTTTGGTATCTTCTGATTAGACCTTTGGTATCTTCTGATTAGACCTTTGGTATCTTCTGATTAGACCTTTGGTATCTTCTGATTAGACCTTTGGTATCTTCTGATTAGACGTTTGGTATCTTCTGATTAGACCTTTGGTATCTTCTGATTAGACCTTTGGTATCTTCTGATTAGACGTTTGGTATCTTCTGATTAGACCTTTGGTATCTTCAAACTTTTCTAACATAATAACGTTAAATATCACACCGAAGGGGCGAAGAAATGGTGTCACCTAGTACACATAAATCATTCTCAGCTTAGATTTGTTCTCAACATCGGACCTCAGTTAACTTGTAAGATCTCTTAACGCCTTAAAAATACCCGTAACTAAAATATTTTTTTTTAACTTGATATACCAATCAATGGGATACGAAATATATATTCGAAAGTCAAATACACCAATAGATATACCATAAAGATTTCATGTTTACTAAGTACCTCCACAATTCACAAACTTCTTCCCCATTAATTTGATGATGCAGGAAATATATTTAAAATACTCATTCGAAAGAGGAAACACGCTAATAATACCCAATTACAGTTGTCGTAGACATATAGTGGCTAAAACGTGTACAACAACACCACAAAATTAACAATATAAAAAGTGCAATGAAAACACTGAAAAAAACAATAGACATTCTGAATAGTATATATGCTTTTTTAGTATAATGATGTAAGTATCACTTTAACATCGTTAGTTTGAAAATATTGGCATATCAAAGCGTTGACCGAAGTACATGTTGCATGAAGCATGGTACTTTTGTCAATGTTTTACAACCATATAAAACTACACGAATTGGATTCAATACTTATATTACAATTTCACATTATTAGATACAATATACCAATAATAAAACGTAGATATCAAATTTAGTGCGCACGTCGATGCGTTTCTGGAATACCCTTCATCAGGTATGCTTACAATCGAAATGATTGCCTTCATATGAGATGAACAAAGAAAGTTGTCAACCCTAGGATTGACAATTTGATGTTCACTTCATGTTTTATTATACAGAAATTATTTATAACTTGAATGTGGTTTTTTTTAAGAAGACAACAAAATAATTTCCGGTATAGAAAATACAAAATTTTACGGAACCGGATTGAAAAAAAAAAAGGATTTTAATACACTTTCGGTTGTCAGCGGGTGTAAACTGGGTGACAGACAGCATGTTGTATGCCTCTACATTATATATGTTTGGGTTATTCACTGGGTTGTCTCCCTCGTCAGCAAATTTTCCGTATAAGATCCAAATTGTCTTATTACTTTTATATAGTAATAGATTGTGTAAGGTATTATCATTATTTGCTTTGATATTCCATATTTTCAACTGTTGTTGTTGTGTGTAGTTATTATTAAGCCGGCTAATGTGACCCTTACCCTAACATGTTATTATTAAGCCGGCTAATGTGACCCTTACCCTAACATGTTATTATTAAGCCGGCTAATGCGACCCTTACTCTAACATGTTATTATTAAGCCGGCTAATGCGACCCTTACCCTAACATGTTATTATTAAGCCGGCTAATGCGGTCCTTACCTTAACATGTTATTATTAAGCCGGCTAATGCGACCCTTACCCTAACTTGTTATTATTAAGCCGGCTAATGCGATCCTTACCCTAACATGTTATTATTAAGCCGGCTAATGCGGTCCTTACCTTAACATGTTATTATTAAGCCGGCTAATGCGACCCTTACCCTAACATGTTATTATTAAACTGGCTAATGCGACCCTTACCCTAACATGTTATTATTAAGCCGGCTAATGCGGTCCTTACCTTAACATGTTATTATTAAGCCGGCTAATGCGACCCTTACCCTAACATGTTATTATTAAACTGGCTAATGCGACCCTTACCCTAACATGTTATTATTAAGCCGGCTAATGCGACCCTTACCCTAACATGTTATTATTAAGCCGGCTAATGCGACCCTTACCCTAACATGTTATTATTAAGCCGGCTAATGCGGTCCTTACCCTAACATGTTATTATTAAGCCGGCTAATGCGACCCTTACCCTAACATGTTATTATTAAGCCGGCTAATGCGACCCTTACCCTAACATGTTATTATTAAGCCGGCTAATGTGATCCTTACCCTAACATGTTATTATTAAGCCGGCTAATGCGGTCCTTACCCTAACATGTTATTATTAAGCCGGCTAATGCGACCCTTACCCTAACATGTTATTATTAAGCCGGCTAATGCGACCATTACCCTAACATCTTATTATTAAGCCGGCTAATGCGACCCTTACCCTAACATGTTATTATTAAGCCAGCTAATGCGGTCCTTACCCTAACATGTTATTATTAAGCCGGCTAATGCGACCCTTACCCTAACATGTTATTATTAAGCCGGCTAATGCGACCCTTACCCTAACATGTTATTATTAAGCCGGCTAATGCGACCCTTACCCTAACATGTTATTATTAAGTCGGCTAATGCGACCCTTACCCTAGCATGTTATTATTAAGCCGGCTAATGCGACCCTTACCCTAACATGTTATTATTAAGCCGGCTAATGCGGTCCTTACCCTAACATGTTATTATTAAGCCGGCTAATGCGGTCCTTACCTTAACATGTTATTATTAAGCCGGCTAATGCGACCCTTACCCTAACATGTTATTATTAAGCCGGCTAATGCGGTCCTTACCCTAACATGTTATTATTAAGCCGGCTAATGCGACCCTTACCTTAACATGTTATTATTAAGCCGGCTAATGCGACCCTTACCCTAACATGTTATTATTAAGCCGGCTAATGCGGTCCTTACCCTAACATGTTATTATTAAGCCGGCTAATGCGGTCCTTACCCTAACATGTTATTATTAAGCCGGCTAATGCGGTCCTTACCTTAACATGTTATTATTAAGCCGGCTAATGTGATCCTTACCCTAACATTATAAGTTATCTACCTTCTTATCCGCAGATATGGAGATTTTAACACCCTGAAGTTGCCAAGTACATCCTGAGGCGCAGCCGAAGGGTGTACAGAATACTGAAGGGTGTTAAAATCTCCATATCTACGGATAGGAACGTAGATAGCGAATTCATCCCCGGTCATAGTAAAAAATAAGACAGTTTGGACCCCGGCGGCCCACGTAAAAATGACGTTTTCTTTGTTTTTGGAAAGAATAAGTATAAAATATGAAAGTTTCGAGTGTTTTTTACCCGGTGTAGGGTAAACTACCTTTGGTAGAACCCTACAGTTGATCTAAGTAACAGCTTTATAGCGAGCATTGCAAGATGCCAGCTAAACAGCATCATGTGTGTAAGGAGATGAATCAATATACCATCAATACCAACCGGAAATGGATTCTAAGTTTCGGCATAGAATGGACAATCTGAGTGAAGTACAGGAAATAGCCTTTTAATTTGAATAACAAATAACTATCCAGTTTAAAAATAACAACAACAAAAAATAGAAAGGAAATCGTTCAAGCTTCTTTACATGAAACGATTGATTTATTTAAAAAATGGACAATCGTAGTTTCAGAAACTGATATATCTGATAACCACAAAGTACAACAACGAGCAACAACGGACTTATAACACTTTCCCGGCGGGAAGTAGATGCGATGCTCGCCTATAGACTGTGCCTAATCCATATTAGCGAGCATCGCAAGATGCGAGCTAAACAGCAACATGTGTGTAAGGAGATGAATCAATATATGATCAATGCCAACCGGAAATGGATTCTAAGTTTCGGCATAGAATGGACAATCTGAGTGAAGTACAGGGAATAGCCTTTTAATTTGAATAAAAAATAACTAACCAGTTTAAAAATAACCCCCAAAAAAATTAGAAAGGAAACCGTACAGCTTCTTTATATGAAACGATTAATTTATTTAAAAAACGGACAATCGCTAGATCTTCTTGTTTTGCCCCTAAAGAATGATCGGCCCTAAAAAAAAGTCGTCCTCGATATATCTCGGCCCTAATAAAAAGTCGTCCGCGATATATCTCGGCCCAACAAAATTCCTTTGCAATAGAATTAACTGGGTAAGTCGAATTGAAGAACAAAGAAAAATAATCAAGAATAATGAAGAAAAGAACCCAAAACTACTATTTGTACATGTACATGTCTATGCGTAGATCATGCGATGCTCGCCTGTAGGCTGTGTCTAATCCATATTATTCAATATATAGCCGAAATTAACTAAATTTGATTTTTGGAGCGCAACGTCGCGAGCTTTAACGTCATAGTGTCCCCGTTTTGAAAATTATAACAACATTTGATTGGTTAAATGGCTAGTTACACCCGGTAATACGACCTGGCAACAACCGGGAATATAGGTTTTATATACCCGGGGTTTTAACCAATCAAAAGTTATTATAATTTTCAAACCGGGGATAAGTTATTATTAAACCGGCTAATGCGATCCTTACCCTAACATTCTTGATTATTGGACCGCCAAACGGCGGTACAGATATAAACAAGCAATAACAAAACATAAACATATTTGCTTGAAAAAAATAATCAACCCACAAGTTAACGTTACCCTCTTGTCTTTCACAATGCATAAATATTATTATGTTAGAACAAACAAAGACTAAAATGTATCAATGCATGTAGTTTCCTCTTTAAAAAATCATGCGGACGAATCGATGATTATGATAGGTTAAACAAAAGAAGCCCCTTCATCAAAGTGTACACAAAATGATCAATGTTTGATGTTAAAAATGTCATCTGTTTACAATATATACACTGCATGTATATTTAGCAAAAGTCTAATTACCTCTATCCTTGAATAACAAAGTGGCATATGACATATCTGAAAATATCATAGTATTTGATGTTTTTCATATTGGCCTAGTTATAGGTCCGAGGCCTGCTGTATTGGCCGAACGCCAATACAGCAGACCGAGGACCTATAACTAGGCCAATATGAAAAACATCACGTAATGATACCTTTATTAATTAACCAGTCCAATATCTCTCGGGATTTTACCTTGAAATTGTCGAAATGTCTAGCGGATTCCGATCTAGTTGTTATTGGACTGACTGGAATTGGGCCAATACGGAACAATACAATACAATACAATACAATACAATAAGCTTTATTTAAAGTCGGAAAACATCAAACATTACATCACAAGCTCTAATGAGCTTTTAAATCCGACATAAGAATATGCATATATAAACAATAAAACAAAAACATGCACACAATATTTGTTAAAAAAAAAAACATTGTCATATTAAAATTTTCTATGAAATTTCAAACCAAATTAAAATATGAAAGCAATTTAAAACACAGCAGTAGCAGAAGCATAATTTAAAAGCACATTATATATTGATGTGAATAAACAAAAAGCATGGATAAAATGAGACAAATAGAAATCAAAATGTTTAAAATCACATGCATCTATATCTAAAAATATTAAAAAATAAAGCAAAAAAGTATGAAAATAATTTAAAATCATGCACAGAAGCTGCAGTGACATGAGCTGCCATTCCAAGAGTTTATTAAACTCTTAAATTGATTGAAAGATGTTTCTTTCCTGAAATGGTCTGGCAGCTCATTCCAGGTTTTTGAAGCATAGTATCTAAAAGAGTTCAATCCATACCGGGTAGTCTTGACTGTTGGTATATGTGCTGTATTGCTGTACCTAAAATTATATTTATTATTTTTTAAAGTTACAAGATCATGTAGATATTGAGGGGTTTCCTTATTTATAATTTAAAATTTTTCAATAGCTATTGTACGTATACGCCTAATTTTTAGAGAAGGTAATTTTGATTTAGCCAGAAGTTCTTGATATGTTGAGTGGTTTTCATTATATATAAATTTTAGTGCTCTCTCTTGAATTTTTTCCATCTTTTTAGTATTGGCTTCAGAACAAAAATGCCAAATCACTGGGCAGTAGTTAAAGTTTGATAGAATAAATGAGTGATATATAGTTAATTTGCCTAATCTATTTAAATATTTTCCCATTCTTTTTAATACATTAAGTTGCCTAGAAGCTTTTTCTACAGATGTTTGTGATGTGAGAGTTAAATTTTAATTCATAATCAATTGTTACTCCAAGGAGCTTAGCTTCATCCTCAGTTTTTATAATATTACCATTTAAATTAAAAGAAATATTTTTAGATTGTGTGTTTTTACCAATAGCAATTGCTTGGAATTTATCAGGATTCACTTTCATTTGATTTGAGGTAAACCAATCTATTAGATTAAGACTGTCTTTTTCCAAGGTGTTTATAATTTTATCTAAATCGTAGCCAGAATATGATAATGTATTATCGTCTGCATAATTATATAGGGAACTGTCAGATATGAAATAAAATATATCATTTATAAATATACTAAAAAGTACTGGGACTCAGATTGATCCCTGAGGTACGCCTTTGTAAATATCTTGCCACGTATTTAATGCTGTTCCTAATTTAACACATTGTTTTCTATTTGATAGATAGTTTTGTATCAAATTTAGAGCTGATTTTGAGGTACCATAATATTTTAATTTTTGAAGTAAGAGGTCATGGGGGAGACAGTCAAAAACCTTAGATAGGTCCATGAGTATAGCTGCTGCAAATTTATGTTGATCTAAAGCATTTTTCCAGTCTTCAATTATCTTCAAAAGAGCAGTTTGACACCCATATCCAGAACGGAAAGCAGATAAGTAAGGGTGAAAAATTTTACTGAAGTAGAAAACGAGCTGATCGTTTATTGCTCTTTCAAAAAAATTAGAAATTACTGGCAGTATACTCACAGGCCTGTAGTTACTTTTATCTAGAGCATTGCTCTTTTTATAACAAGGTACTACCTGAGCTTTTTTAAGTTTTTCAGGAAATTTACCCAATGAAATTGATTTATTTACTAGTTCAGAGATAGGTTTTGCAATAACTGGTTTCGCAATTTTTTAAATTTTAGACGAGATGCCATCTCGTCCTGTTGCTTTTTTTTATATTAATTTTATTAATTTGTTTTGTTATGAAGTCTTCTTTTATATCATGGAACACTAAATTTTCTATATCAGGAGTGTTGGCAATAATTTTTGATATACTTGGGTGACTTTCATCAGATTTAATATTACTTGATCCAATATCTTTAGCTACATTTATGAAAAATTATTAAAAAATTCTGACACTTCAGTTTGGTTATTTATAATTTTATTATCTTCTACCAATATTAAATCTTTCTTACAGTTGTTGCTTTTGTTGGATAAAAAAGGTTTTATTGTCGGCCAGAAGTCACTGGACTTTGGCCTGCCTAGACATCTTTCATAAAAATATGTTTTTATGGATTGTTTTTTAATTTTATTAACATGATTTCTCTGTTTCCTGTATCGTTCCCAGTTGTAATAATTTTTACATTTAATAAAGGTGTTATGCAGCATTCTTTTCTTGTAAATTGCTTGTCTTAGCTGTTTATTCATAAAAGGGGTGGGTTGGGGTATATGTTTTCTTCTTTTAATAGGGGCATGTTTATCTAAAGTTTTGATGATAGAGTTTTCAAAATTTGAGTAAGCTTCATCTATGTCTTCATGTTTACTTATATTAATGAAATTGAAATTAAATCCTTGAAGATCTTTAAGGAATTCTTGTTCTGAAAAATGCTTAAAACTTCTATAACTTTTTAGCTCATTTTTTCTTTGTATGATGGAACCTTTGATTTGCACAAAAATAAGATTGTGTACATCACTAATACCACAATTAAAATTTGTTACATTCATGCAATTGTTTGGCATATTGGTTAAGATAACATCATTAAGGTTTGGGTTTGAGTTTTTGGTATAACAAGTTGGACTTTTTACTAAATTAGTTAAATCAAAAATATCACATACATTTTGTAATGGGGAAGATTTATCAGAGACTAGCATGTCATAATTAAGGTCACCAATAAACATGAAGTTATCATATGCTGTTGAAAATATCCGTATTGGACTGGTTTTTGCCGTATTGGCCCAATGAAAGTTTTTATATTGTATTGACAGATTTGATCATATAAAGGCTAATAAATCAAAGTTAATTAATAATATTCTTTATTACATACTTAGTTCAAATAAAGGCATTTTTGTATGACCAATATGACCGGAAGTAAACTGTCCATATTTTCACACCCCGGGAAAATAACCGGTTATTGGATTACTACTAGTTCATTTCCATATCGAGGCCCATATTGGCCAGGGCCAATATGGGCCTCGACTTCGTCTCAGGCCAATATGGGTGTCTCTTTTCTAGATGTCGGAAGTATGTAATAAATAGTTTAATACATGGGCATTTCCATATTGGCCTGGTTATCATCCCTCGACCCATATTGGCCCTCGACTCAGTCTCGGGCCAATATGGGGGTCTCGGGATGATAACCAAGCCAATATGGAAATGCCCATGTATTAATCTGTATTTAATTTAAATGTTCAGAATTATATTCTTATTCAGGAAATAATTTTTAACCCTGTGCTGGTCTCAGATGGTACTAGCCGCCATGACATGAAACAAGGAGAGTTAAATGATTGCTGGTTTCTTTCTACCTTATCTGCGATTGCTGAGAAACCACAGTTAATGGAAAAGGTAATATATTTCATGATTGTAAAACCGTTTTAAATATTTTTACTAACCTGGAAAAACCAAGTACGTCTATTGTGTTAGGTATTAAGACATATGATAATGATTCATAAATAGCACAAAGAGTACTTATTTTATATAACAGTATTTGGAAAAGCAATCCCATGTTTAAAAGAATAAGAAGAATACGCATTAGAGAGAGAATACCATCAGTATTCATTTTCTGTGACCTATCAGAGACTGAAACCATGAATATTTTCTACGACATTGCATAAGTTAGAACCAGTAACCCTATTCTGTGAGCTTACAGAGATTAAACAAGGAACGACGTTTTGCTACAATAGAGAAATTAAAACCAGTAACCTTTTTCTGCGTTCTTACAGAGATTGAGATCCAGAAACTCTTTTCTGTGATCTTACAGAGATTGAGATCAGTTACCCTTTTCTGTTTCCGTTAAACGTGTCGGTACATTTGAGACCCATTTCCTCTACCTTTGAAGAAAACAATTACCAGTTGTGTATACGTTTAAATTGTATTGAATAAGCAAGAATATATTCAACTAAAACATCTTTCAGATTATTCCTTTCGACAATACATTCGGAACACCGGCATACAATGGAAAATTTCATTGCCGATTCTGGCAGTTTGGGCAATGGGTAGATGTTTACATAGATGATTTACTGCCGACAGTGGACGGAGATATATTATTTGCTCATTCTTCCGATCCAACAGAGTTCTGGGTTTCTTTAGTTGAAAAAGCCTATGCAAAGTGAGTATTAATGTTTCATCTCTGTTATTGTTGAGATCTGTCGTTGTGGCCTAATGCTTTCCTTTAAATTTTCCTTTTCCTTTATTTATTTCTTTAGAAAGAATGATCGTACCCGCCATTTTGGCTTTGATATGTGGGTGGAGTACGAATTTTGAATGTAGATTAAAAAATACCTCTGAACCTGAAGACATTGTAAATATGGCGTACATTTGAGTTCTTTTTCCACTTCTGATACAATTTTGAGACATTAAAATACAATTTATATATAAATATATATAAACAGTGGGCGTTCTTAATTTGGAGCATGCTCTCTTTGAATATTGCAATAGTCCCACTGCATAGCAAGTAAAGTAAAAATTACAAATTTTATTAAAAAAAAATCATGACCATTCTGTTTATGATGACTCTGACAAAAACAGTTATGCAGAAATTTCTATCCATTATGACGGAATTGCAAAAATGATATTATTGTTTTGATGAAGTTAAGCTGAACAGGTAAATCGGAATAGATGGAGTTAGGTCACTGATAAGTGAAAAATGGCAGTCTGCATGTTTAGCGGGAAACTTAAAATCAATAAGATATAATTAAGAAATAATTCATGGCAGCCGTAGATTTGTGCTCATTTAACCATGGGTTGGGCATTTACATCCGATTATTTTTTCCCGAGCGCCAGCGAGGGATAAAATACGAATATAAATGCCCAACCCATGGTTAAATGTACACAAATCTACGGCTGCCATGAATTATTTCTTTTCTAATATGACAAATACGGTATTTATTATGACCCTAGCCGACCTTATAATCCACCACACAACGGCTGTTCCGTTTAGCCCCTTTCACATATGAATACGAATATTGGTTGTTTACGTCGTCAAAATTTCACGTGGGAGGTGGCCGGAACATCTGTCGGGGAAAACCCCAGATGAGTGCGTTTTCATCTCATTTTACATGTAAGCAAAGTAATATAATGTGTAGTTGTGTATGATCTCACGGAAACGGCCTTGCAGGCTTTTATTCATCACAGACACTTTTTAGATTATATTTTTTTTGCTTCCAATCGATAATTTGAGTGCGCAGGTGCTAAAGGTAGACATATACCGACATATACTGGTTGACGATATATAGGCCGTCATATTAGAAACGTGCTTTAACACCAGCCCTTGTAAAATTTTCATTAAAAAAGTCATATATTCATTTTTTTATTAGTTTAAATTCTGTAAAACCCCAAATCATCAGTTGGTTTCGTTCTCCTTTAAGGTAATGTAAATTGTTATTGGTGTCCTTTAATATTTAAATGTTCTATGTCACATGGTACAATGAAGCACATGTCTGTTATTTTGTTTTGAAAGATGAGTTCTTGCACTATTTGTACTCACTCCATGCAGATTTTTAATACACTTCAGAAAATATAATTAACATAGAGATCTAATGGATAACTTTTTTAATAATGAACCAACAATTTTGAAATTAATTGTCAGAATTCGTATATATAAATCATATATTATACATCTAGAAAAAACATTGTTGATTTGAAAACTGGATATTTAAAAAAAATAATTCTGGACATTTATAGATGTCAAACGGACTATATAAAATTGCTGAAATCGAGTCGTATGATTGAACATTTTGAACGTTTCAGTGTAATTGCTTGCGCCTCGAGTGTTGTGGATCGTGACACCATATAAAATTATTTGTGTACTCGCCTCGAGTTAACCCCTGTGTTTAATGGGTTTCGTGTTGCTCAATCTTTAGTTTTATGTGTAATTTTTGTAGATCATTGCTTGTCTTTGATCTTTTTTTCTTGGATTTACGGCTTCTGATTTACGGCTTCTGATTTATGGCCTTTGATTTACGGCTTCTGATTTATGGATTCTGATATACGACTTCTGATTGATGGCTTCTGATTTATGGCTTCTAATTTACGGCTTCTAATTTTCCCTTTGGTATCTTCTAACATTTTTAATTTGAAACAGCGTACATGAAATAATAGTTGATTACAGGTTACATTTTTGTTGTATTTGAGACCACATCGGTGGTGTAATTGCTTGTGTACTCGCCTCGAGTGTGGTAGATAGTTGGGTCATTGGTAGTGTAATGGTTAGCGTACTCTCCTCGAGTGTGGTAGATCGTGAGACCACATCGGTGGTGTAATGGTTAACGTGATCACCGCGAGTGTGGTAGACGCGTGAGAGCACATCGCTGGTGTGATGAATAGTGTGCTCACTTCGGGTGTGGTAGATCGAGAGACCATATCGGTGGTGTAATCGTAGAGTACTCCCCTCGAGTGTGGTCGGTGGTGTAATTGTTTGTGTATTCGCTTCGAGTGTGGTAGATCGTGACACCACATCGGTTGTGTAATTGTTTGTGTACTCGCCTCGAGTGTGTTAGTTCGTGGGCTCGTCGGTGGTGTAATGGTTAGAGTACTCGCTTCGAGTGTGTTAGTTCGTGGGCTCGTCGGTAGCGTAATGGCTAGAGTACTGGCCTCGAGTGTGGTAGATCGTCAGACCACATCGGTGGTGTAATGGTTAGAGTACACGCCTCGAGTGTGTTAGTTCGTTGGCTCGTCGGTAGCGTAATGGCTAGAGTACTGGCCTCGAGTGTGGTAGATCGTCAGACCACATCGGTGGTGTAATGGCTGGAGTACACGTCTCGAGTGTGTTAGATCGTGGGTTCATCGATGGTGTAATGCTTAGCATGCTCACCTCGGATGTGGTAGATCGTGAGACCACATCGGTGGTATAATGGTTAGCGTACTCGACTAGAGTGTAGTAGATTGTGAGGCCACATCGGTGGTGTAGTGGTTAGCGTACTCGACTAGAGTGTAGTAGATTGTGAGGCCACATCGGTGGTATAGTGGTTAGCGTACTCATCGCGAGTGTGGTAGGTCATGAGACCACATCGCTGGTGTGATGAATAGCGTACTCACATTGAGTGTGGTAGATCATGAGACCACATCGATGGTGTAATGCTAAGCGTACTCGACTCGAATGTGGTAGATCGTGTGCTCTAGCACAGACCGGATCAAACCAAAGACTATCGATTGGTATTTTCTAAGCACACAATTTTAAGAAAAAAATGTTTTATGTACAATGTATATGTAATAAATATAATGTATTATTTTGTTCATGAGAATATCTTTGTTGTTGCCAAAGATAAAGATAATATTACATCATCAGTGCAAATAGGTTATCCAAATAGAAAAAAGTTGTTTACAAATTTTTAATATCTGACCTTGAGTGTTGATATATTTCTGCATATCATTTATATAAACAAATAAGCAAAAATACACTTGAACGTTCTAGATATCCATACAAACCTATATAAGGAAGATCGAATTTGAGAGCAGCCAGTTAGAAATTTAGGATTTATATTATGTAAATTTGTAATAAGATTTATTTGCTTTACAGATTAAATAAATCATATGAAGCATTAGAGTATGGTTTTGAAGCCGATGCTTTTACAGACTTGACGGGTGGACTTGCTGAGTGGTACAATCCTGCTGATTTACGTGAAGAAGATTTCTACCTCATACGAGCTGCATTTCAGTGTGGTGCTGTTATTGGTTGCTTAAGTGTGGTAAGTTGAACAAATATACATTATTTGCCATGAAATTATTCCATTTGCTTTCATTGATTTTATTTGTGTGCCCAACATCCATTTAATGACAGAACAATTACATTCAAGGATCAAGTGAAAAGGCAATGGTAAATACCAAGAACACAAAGTCTTTAGTCTAGCAATCAAATATTAGTCCCTTTTCTATAATTTTGACAAGTATATTTGTTTAGTATCACTTTAAGTATGTTATTGATTGCTACATACCTTTATAGAGCTTGGATGCACTATATGTAGGTATGAATGTGAACTTGCGTTGGTGTTCATGTGTTTTACATTAATATCACAAATATACCTGATATCATTATTTTTCACAAAGATCACAATTGATATATTAAAAATAAATACTGATGGTATCATTGAAATGTGTAAGATCAATGAGTAAATATTTAGAGACTGTGATATGAAAAGGAAATATCAAGCTTGGAATTGTATGTTATTTACTGTACAAAATGCCAACACTTAGATGTTAAATATATCGCGTGGTGTTTTCTACTAATGTTTGTATGTTAGATATATCGCGTGGTGTTTTCTAATAATGTTTGTATATTAAATATATCACGTGGTGTTTTCTACTAATGTTTGTATGTTAAATATATCGAGTGGTGTTTTCTACTAATGTTTGTATGTTAGATATATCGCGTGGTGTTTTCTAATAATGTTTGTATATTAAATATATCACGTGGTGTTTTCTACTAATGTTTGTATGTTAAATATATCGAGTGGTGTTTTCTACTAATGTTTGTATGTTAAATATATCGTGTGGTGTTTTCTACTAATGTTTGTATGTTAAATATATCGCGTGGTGTTTTCTACTTATGTGTGTATGTTAAATATATCGCGTTGCGTGGTGTTTTCTAATAATGTGTGTATGTTAAATATATCGCGTGGTGTTTTCTACTAATGTTTGTATGTTAAATATATCGCGTGGTGTTTTCTACTAATGTTTGTATGTTAAATATATCGCGTAGTGTTTTCTACTAATGTTTGTATGTTAAATATATCGTGTGGTGTTTTCTACTAATGTTTGTATGTTAAATATATCGCGTGGTGTTTTCTACTAATGTGTGTATGTTAAATATATCACGTAGTGTTTTTTTTAACTAATGTTTGTATGCTAAGTATATCACGTGGTGTTTTCTACTAATGTTTGTATGCTGAATACATCGCGTGGTGTTTTCTACTAATGTGTGTATGTTAAATATATCGCGTGC
The DNA here is from genome assembly GCA_963680875.1 of Bathymodiolus brooksi. Classification (NCBI taxonomy): domain Eukaryota; kingdom Metazoa; phylum Mollusca; class Bivalvia; order Mytilida; family Modiolidae; genus Bathymodiolus; species Bathymodiolus brooksi. The sequence continues at coordinate 40,722,426 of OY804577.1, forward strand.
TGTTTTCTACTAATGTTTGCATGTTAAATATATCGCGTGGTGTTTTCTACTAATGTTTGCATGCTAAGTATATCGCGTGATGTTTTCTACTAATGTTTGTATGCTAAATATATCGCGTAGTGGTTTCTACTAATGTTTGTATGTTGAATACATCGCATGGTTTTTTTCTACTAATGTGTGTATGTTAAATACATCGCGTGGTGTTTTCTACTAATGTTTGTATGTTAAATATATCGCATAGTGTTTTCTGCTAATGTTTGTATGTTAGATATATCGTTTGGTATTTTCTACTAATGTTTGTATGTTGAATATATCGCCTGGTGTTTTCTACTCATGTTTGTATGTTAAATATATTGCTTGGTGTTTTCTACTAATGTTTGTATGTTAATTATATCGTGTAGTGTTTTCTACTAATGTTTGTATGTTAAATATATCGCATGGTGTTTTCTACTAATGTGTGCATGTTACATATATCACGTGGTGTTGTCTACTAATGTTTGCATGTTAAATATATCGTGTAACGTAGTGTTTTCTAATAATGTTTGTATGTTGAATACATCGCGTGGTGTTTTCTACTAATGTTTGTATGCTAAATATATCGCGTGGTGTTTTCTACTAATGTTTGCATGTTAAATATATTGCGTGGTGTTTTCTACTAATGTTTGTATGTTAGATATATCGCGTGGTGTTTTCTACTAATGTGTGTATGTTTAATTATATCGTGGTGTTTTCTAATACTGTTTGTATGTTAAATATATCGCGTGGAGTTTTCTACTAATGATTATATGTTGAATATATCGCGTGGTGTTTTCTACTAATGTTTGCATGCTAAATATATGGCGTGGTGTTTTCTACTAATGTTTGTATGTTAAATATATCGCGTGGTTTTTCTACTAATATGTGCATGCAAAATATATGGCGTGGTGTGTTCTATTAATGTTTATATGTTAAATATATCGCGTGGTGTTTTCTACTATGTTTGTATGTTGAATATATCGCGTGGTGTTTTCTACTAATGTTTGTATGTTAAATACATCGCATTTTGTTTTCTACTAATGTTTGTATGTTAAATATATCGCATAGTGTTTTCTACTAATGTTTGTATGTTAAATATATCGTGTGGTGTTTTCTACTAATGTTTGTATGTTAAATATATCGCGTGGTGTTTTCTACTAATGTTTGCATGCTAAATATATGGCATGGTGTTTTCTACTAATGTTTGTATGTTAAATATATCGTGTGGTGTTTTCTACTAATGTTTGTATGTTAAATATATCGCGTGGTGTTTTCTACTAATGTTTGCATGCTAAATATATGGCGTGGTGTTTTCTACTAATGTTTGTATGTTAAATATATCGCGTGGTTTTTCTACTAATATGTGCATGCAAAATATATGGCGTGGTGTGTTCTACTAATGTTTATATGTTAAATATATCGCGTGGTTTTTCTACTAATATGTGCATGCAAAATATATGGCGTGGTGTGTTCTATTAATGTTTATATGTTAAATATATCGCGTGGTGTTTTCTACTATGTTTGTATGTTGAATATATCGCGTGGTGTTTTCTACTAATGTTTGTATGTTAAATACATCGCGTTTTGTTTTCTACTAATGTTTGTATGTTAAATATATCGCATAGTGTTTTCTACTAATGTTTGTATGTTAAATATATCGTGTGGTGTTTTCTACTAATGTTTGTATGTTAAATATATCGCGTGGTGTTTTCTACTAATGTTTGCATGCTAAATATATGGCGTGGTGTTTTCTACTAATGTTTGTATGTTAAATATATCGCGTGGTTTTTCTACTAATATGTGCATGCAAAATATATGGCGTGGTGTGTTCTACTAATGTTTATATGTTAAATATATCGCGTGGTGTTTTCTACTATGTTTGTATGTTGAATATATCGCGTGGTGTTTTCTATTAATGTTTGTATGTTAAATACATCGCGTTTTGTTTTCTACTAATGTTTGTATGTTAAATATATCGCATAGTGTTTTCTACTAATGTTTGTATGTTAAATATATCGTGTGGTGTTTTCTACTAATGTTTGTATGTTAAATATATCGCGTTGTGTTTTCTACTAATGTTTGTATGTTAAATATATCGTGTAGTGTTTTCTATTAATGTTTGTATGTTATATATATCTCGTGTGGTGTTTTCTACTAATATTTGTAGGTTAGATATAGCGGGTGGTGTTTTCTACTAATGTTTGTATGTTAAATACATCGCATGGTGTTTTCTACTAATGTTTGTATGTTAAATATATAGCGTGGTGTTTTCTACTAATATGTGCATGCTAAATATATCGCGTGGTGTTTTCTACTAATGTTTATATGTTAAATATATCACGTGATGTTTTTTACTGATGTTTGTATGCTAAGTATATCGCGTGGTGTTTTCTACTAATGTTTGTATGTTAGATATATCGCGTGGTGTTTTCTACTAATGTGTGTATGTTTAATTATATCGTGGTGTTTTCTAATAATGTTTGTATGTTAAATATATCGCGTGGTATTTTCTATTAATGTTTGTATGTTAAATATATCGCGTAGTGTTTTCTACTAATGTTTGTATGTTAGATATATCGCGTGGTGTTTTCTACTAATGTTTGTATGTTAAATATATCGTGTGGTGTTTTCTTCTAATTTTTGTATGTTAAACACATATCATGGTGTTTTCTACTAATGTTTGTATCTTAAATATATCGCGTTGTGTTTACTACTAATGTTTGCATGTTAAATATATCGGTGGTTTCTACTAATGTTTGCATGTTAAATATATCGCGTATCGTAGTGTTTTCTACTAATGTTTGTATGTTAAGTACATCGCGTGATGTTTTCTACTAATGTTTTTATGTTAAATATATCGCGTAGTGTTTTTTTTACTAATGTTTGTATGCTAAATATATCGTATGGTGTTTTCTTCTAATGTTTGTATGTTGAATACATCACGTGGTGTTTTCTACTCATGTTTGTATGCTAAATATATCGCGTGGTGTTTTCTACTAATGTTTATATGTTAGATATATCGCGTGCTATTTTTTTTACTAATGTTTGTATGTTAAATATATCGTGTGGTGTTTTCTACTAATTTTTGTATGTTAAATATATCGCGTGGTGTTTTCTACTAATGTTTGCACGTTAGATATATCGCGTAGCGTAGTGTTTTCTATTAATGTTTGAATGTTAAATATATCGCGTAGCGTAGTGTTTTCTACTAATGTTTGCATGTTAAATATATCGCGTGGTGTTTTCTACTAATGTGTGTGTTAAATAAATCGCGTGGTGTTTTCTACTATGCTTGTATGTTGAATATATCACGTGGTGTTTCTTACTAATGTTTGTATGCTGAATATATCGTATGGTGTTTTCTACTAATGTTTGTATGTTGAATACATCGTGTGGTGTTTTCTACTCATGTTTGTATGTTAAATATATCGTGTGGTGTTTTCTACTAATTTTTGTATGTTAAATATATCGCGTGGTGTTTTCTACTAATGTTTGCACGTTAGATATATCGCGTAGCGTAGTGTTTTCTATTAATGTTTGAATGTTAAATATATCGCGTAGCGTAGTGTTTTCTACTAATGTTTGCATGTTAAATATATCGCGTGGTGTTTTCTACTAATGTGTGTGTTAAATAAATCGCGTGGTGTTTTCTACTATGTTTGTATGTTGAATATATCACGTGGTGTTTCTTACTAATGTTTGTATGCTAAATATATCGTATGGTGTTTTCTACTAATGTTTGTATGTTGAATACATCGTGTGGTGTTTTCTACTCATGTTTGTATGCTAAATATAGCGTGTGGTGTTTTCTACTAATGTTTGCATGTTAAATATATCGCGTAGCGTAGTGTTTTCTATTAATGTTTGTATGTTAAATATATTGCATGGTGTTTTCTACTAATATGTGCATGTTAAATATATATTGCGTGATGCTTTCTACTAATGTTTGTATGTTAAATATATCGCGTGGTGTTTTCTACTAATGTTTGTATGTTGAATATATCACGTGGTGTTTTCTACTAATGGTTGTATGTTGAATATATCGCATGGTGTTTTCTACTAATTTGTATATGTTAAATACATCGTGTGGTGTTTTCTACTAATGTGTGTATGTTAAATACATCGTGTGGTGTTTTCTACTAATGTTTGTATGCTAAATATATCGCATAGTGTTTTTATGTTAATAATGTGTGTATGCTAAGTATATCGTATGGTGCTTTCTACTAATGTTTGTATGTTGAATATATCGCGTGGTATTTTATACTAATGTGAATATGTTAAATACATCGCGTGGTTTTTTCTACTAATGTTTGTATGTTAAATATATCGCGTAGTGTTTTTTTTACTAATGTGTGTATGCTAAATATATCGTATGGTGTTTTCTACTAATGTTTGTGTGTTGAATACGTCGTGTGGTGTTTTCTACTCATGTTTGTATGTTGAATGTATCGCGTGGTGTTTTCTACTAATGATTGTATGTTAAATATATCGTATGGTGTTTTCTACTAATGTATATATGTTAAATACATCACGTGGTGTTTTCTACTATTGTTTGTATGTTAGATATATCGTGTGGTATTTTCTACGAATGTTTGTATGTTAAATATATCGTATGGTGTTTTCTACTAATGTATATATGTTAAATACATCACGTGGTGTTTTCTACTATTGTTTGTATGTTAGATATATCGTGTGGTATTTTCTACTAATGTTTGTATGTTAAATATATCGTAAGGTGTTTTCTACTAATGTTTGCATGTTAAATATATCACGTGGTGTTTTCTAATAATGTTTGTATGTTAAATACATCGCGTGGTGTTTTTTACTAGTATTTGTTCGCTAAATATATTGCGTGGTGTTTTCTACTAATGTGTGTATGTAGAATATATCGCGTGGTGTTTCTACTAATGTTTGTATGCTAAGTATATCGCGTGGTGTTTTCTACTAATGTTTGTATGTTAAATATATCGCGTGGTGTTTTCTACTAATGTTTGTATGTTAAATATATCGCGTGGTGTTTTCTACTAATGTTTGTATGTTAAATATATCGCGTGGTGTTTTCTACTAATGTTTGCATGTTAAATATATCGCGTTGCGTAGTGTTTTCTATTAATGTTTGTAAGTTAAATATATCGCGTGGTGTTTTCTACTAATGTTTGTATGTTAAATATATTGAGTGGTGTTTTCTACTAATGTTTGTATGTTAAATATATCACGTGGTGTTTTCTACTAATGTGTGTATGTTGAATATATCGTGTGGTGTTTTCTACTAATGTTTGTATGTTAAATATATCGCGTGGTGTTTTCTACTAATGTTTGTATGTTAAATATATCACGTGGTGTTTTCTACTAATGTGTGTATGTTGAATATATCACGTAGTGTTTTCTACTAATGTGTGTATGTTAAATATATCGCGTGGTGTTTTCTACTAATGTTTGTATATTAAATATATCGCGTGGTGTTTTCTACTAATGTTTGTATGTTAAATATATCGCATGGTGTTTTCTACTAATGTTTGTAAGTTAAATATATCGCGTGGTGTTTTCTACTAATGTTTGTATGTTCAATATATCGCGTGGTATTTTCTACTAATGTTTTTATGTTAAATACATTGCGTGGTGTTTATACGAATATTTGCATGCTAAATATATCGCGTTGCGTAGTGTTTTCTATTAATGTTTGTAAGTTAAATATATCGCGTGGTGTTTTCTACTAATGTTTGTATGTTAAATACATCGTGTGGTGTTTTCTATTAATGTTTGTAAGTTAAATATATCACGTTGTGTTTTCTACTAATGTTTGTATGTTAAATATATCGTGTTGCGTAGTGTTTTCTATTAATGTTTGTAAGTTAAATATATCGCGTGGTGTTTTCTACTAATGTTTTTATGTTAAATATATCGCGTGGTGTTTTCTACTAATGTTTGTATGTTGAATATATCGCGTGGTGTTTTCTACTAATGTTTGTATGTTAAATATATCGTGTGGTGTTTTCTACTAATGTTTGTATGTTAAATATAACGCGTGGTGTTTTCTACTAATGTTTGTATGTTAAATATATCGCGTGGTGTTTTCTACTAATGTTTGTATGTTAAATATATCGCGTGGTGTTTTCTACTAATGTTTGTATGTTGAATACATCGCGTGGTGTTTTCTACTAATGTTAATATTATGTGTTGATGTATTACATGTTTGGCTACCAAGAAAAAAGAAATCATGTACTGAGTACTGCTAATGAAAATAGTATAATGCTAGATATTGAGAAAGGAGTGGGCATGATAAGGGTAAATTTTGGCCCAATCTCAGAAACAGTTTATATATAGTAGATACATTTTATTTTGTAAACGTAAATTGAGGAGGAGCCAATTAATCATAGAATGTGGTGGTTTATTTTACATATCTTGCATAGTCTTTTCGACAAAATGTTATATTCTGTGTATGTACACTCTACAAATGATATTCCAATGCTCTAATATAGCATATAGTATTTTTGCGTTGTTGTGTTACCCTCGTAACGGTTTTGTAAACATTAAATTAGCCTATATTATTGCAATTAAAGGTTGAATTTTGACATCTACGATCTTTTGACTTGTTATTTGACTAAACGGTACATTTTTGTTCTTTTTGAGAAATATTGGGATACAATTAAAGAATAGTAACACCTGAAATTCCACTGAGGGTTAGAAAAATTTTCCGTCGATACACAATCAGGTCGGCAGTAAATCACCTCCAAAATTTAGGTTTTTTTCTATTAAAACGTCAACACTTTTTCATACAAATTTTTCAAGTATTATTCCAGTAGTACAACAACTAAGATAACCAACTTTGTTTTGGATGAGATTAAAAGGTCGATTTCTATTTCTTTCTATTACGGATAAAAACGGTCACTAAACTATGGCTGCTCACGAGAAATCGACCTCAAAATTATGCAGTGATTTTTTTTTACTGATTTCATACTGTCCACACTCGGGTACCAACAAAAAAATTTAACGAGGTATGTGTTGGTGTATATTAAACATCTTACTAAAATATTTTGTTGGTACCTGCTAGTGGAGATATTGAAAATTGACATTAAATACACATTACTTGTTAGATTTCATATATTTTCACGAAACGATCGATTTTTCATTGCCTAGTGTGACGTCATAGCACGTGCAAATATGGAAAATTAAAGCCAAAATGTTAGAAGGGGTAAGAAAGGTCTTATAAAATCAAGAAACAATGAAAGCTATACGTTTCATTTATAATTTGCCTATTTTTTTAGGCCAATTTCTGCCCTTATCATGCATACTCCTTTATCTAATAATTTATCAATATTTAGATGAAGCAATATCACATTTATAAAGATATTTTGCGAATAAATTATTTAAAAAATAAAATACTATAGAAATAGGAGATAATGTCTACACCTAATTACATATTAATGGATTAGAACTGAGTGGGAGATAATGTCTACACATAATTACATATTAATGGATTAAACTGAGTGGGAGATAATGTCTACACCTAATTACATATTAATGGATTAGAACTGAGTGGGAGATAATGTCTACACCTAATTACATATTAATGTATTATAACTGAGTGGGAGATAATGTCTACACCTAATTACATATTAATGTATTAAACTGAGTGGGAGATAATGTCTACACCTAATTATATATTAATGGATTAAACTGAGTGGGAGATAATGTCTACACATAATTACATATTAATGTATTAGAACTGAGTGGGAGATAATGTCTACACCTAATTACATATTAATGGATTAGAACTGAGTGGGAGATAATGTCTACACTTAATTACATATTAATGGATTAAACTGAGTGGGAGATAATGTCTACACATAATTACATATTAATGTATTAGAACTGAGTGGGAGATAATGTCTACACCTAATTACATATTAATGGATTAAACTGAGTGGGAGATAATGTCTACACCTAAATACATATTAATGGATTAGAACTGAGTGGGAGGTAATGTCTACACTTAATTACATATTAATGGATTAAACTGAGTGGGAGATAATGTCTACACCTAATTACATATTAATGGATTAGAACTGAGTGGGAGGTAATGTCTACACCTAATTACAAATTAATGGATTAAACTGAGTGGGAGGTAATGTCTACACCTAATTACATATTAATGGATTAGAACTGAGTGGGAGGTAATGTCTACACCTAATTATATATTAATGGATTAAACTGAGTGGGAGATAATGTTTACACCTAATTACATATTAATGGATTAAACTGAGTGGGAGATAATGTCTACACCTAATTACATAATAATGGATTAGAACTGAGTGGGAGATAATGTCTACACCTAATTACATATTAATGGATTAAACTGAGTGGGAGGTAATGTCTACACCTAATTACATATTAATGGATTAAACTGAGTGGGAGATAATGTCTACACCTAATTATATATTAATGGATTAAACTGAGTGGGAGATAATGCTTACACCTAATTACATATTAATGGATTAGAACTGAGTGGGAGATAATGTCTACACCTAATTACATATTAATGGATTAAACTGAGTGGGAGATAATGTCTACACATAATTACATATTAATGTATTAGAACTGAGTGGGAGATAATGTCTACACCTAATTACATATTAATGGATTAAACTGAGTGGAAGATAATGTCTACACCTAAATACATATTAATGGATTAGAACTGAGTGGGAGGTAATGTCTACACCTAATTACATATTAATGGATTAAACTGAGTGGGAGATAATGTGTACACCTAATTATATATTAATGGATTAAACTGAGTGGGAGATAATGCTTACACCTAATTACATATTAATGGATTAAACTGAGTGGGAGATAATGTCTACACCTAATTACATAATAATGGATTAGAACTGAGTGGGAGATAATGTCTACACCTAATTACATATTAATGGATTAAACTGAGTGGGAGATAATGTCTACACCTAATTACATATTAATGGATTAAACTGAGTGGGAGATAATGTTTACACTTAATTACATATTAATGGATTAAACTGAGTGGGAGATAATGTCTACACATAATTACATATTAATGGATTAGAACTGAGTGGGAGATAATGTCTACACCTAATTACATATTAATGGATTAGAACTGAGTGGGGGATAATGTCTACACCTAATTACATATTAATGGATTAGAACTGAGTGGGAGATAATGTTTACACCTAATTACATATTAATGGATTATAACTGAGTGGGAGATAATGTCTACACCTAATTACATATTAATGGATTAAACTGAGTGGGAGATAATGTCTACACCTAATTACATATTAATGGATTAAACTGAGTGGGAGATAATGTCCACACTTAATTACATATTAATGGATTAAACTGAGTGGGAGATAATGTCTACACCTAATTACATATTAATGGATTAAACTGAGTGGGAGATAATGTCTACACTTAATTACATATTAATGGATTAAACTGAGTGGGAGATAATGTCTACACCTAATTACATATTAATGGATTAAACTGAGTGGGAGATAACGTCTACACTTAATTACATATTAATGGATTAAACTGAGTGGGAGATAATGTCTACACCTAATTACATATTAATGGATTAAACTGAGTGGGAGATAACGTCTACACTTAATTACATATTAATGGATTAGAACTGAGTGGGAGATAATGTCTACACCTAATTACATATTAATGGATTAAACTGAGTGGGAGGTAATGTCTACACCTAAATACATATTAATGGATTAAACTGAGTGGGAGATAATGTCTACATTTAATTACATATTAATGGATTAAACTGAGTGGGAGGTAATGTCTACACCTAATTACATATTAATGGATTACACTGAGTATGAGTTTGGTCATTATGTATTAGTCTGAATCTTTAAAATGTGAAGTTTGTATTTATTCAATGCATATTATACTTTTATAGTCTTTTGATGATGCATGTTTGTATCGACCCGATGAAAGTACATAGACAAAGGTTGAAGTCTGAGGTCGATATATTTTCATGGGTCTATAAAAACATGTCCTGCTCGACATAAAAAGGCTACACGTGTTTAATTATGCTATTATCTATTTAAAGGTTGTGATTTGTATAGTTTCTCCTTGGTGTCTTCAAACTTTTCTAGAGATAATAATATTCTATGCCATTAAATCAGATTTATAAAGCAGCAATAAATGTGAGTCTCTTAGCCTTGCGTGTACTCTGTTTTAAATGATAGGCTCATGCTGAATGGTCGGTTGAAAATATGAATCCGGACACAACCCCAAACAGAATGTTGTTTGATATTATTGTATCGCCAAACTACAGAAATTAAAAGAAAGATAGAACAAACATCTAATTTTAATTAAATCGCATCATAACCATAAAACCAACAAAGTTAACGAGGCAGGTGAGGTTTTAAAGAGATGATAAGACAGCCTACCTCCATACCGTTCATTATCACGATAACCTTTGTTAGACCTTGTGGATGGCTAAAGTGAAAATGCCAATAAATACCATAGATTAGGAAAATGATGAACAGCGAGCGATTTATTACCCCAAGATTTACTATCAGCAGTATATTTGTAATTAAATAAACAGAAAGCCCACAACTAAGCGATTATCGTATTTTAGATTGATGAAAATGGATCCGTGTGGTTAATAAAAACCGTTTTCAAAGGTCTGATTTTGTTTTTAAGCTCAATTTACTGAAAGTTTAAAATCTAGGTTGAATTAATTCTACATTAAACAGTACAGAATGAGCTGGTCCATCGTCAATATTAAACGGTGTACATGTAGCAAATGTAGTCAATAAACCAATCACCGTCAATCAATTACCAGTTATTCAAAATTCTAGAGAGCATGCATGACCGCGATCATATTGTAGTACGGTGTAGGTTTACATATGAAATCACCACTAGAGATTGTGAATTCGAGCTCCACACTTGGAGAGGTGTATTCACAAGATTCGTACGTGATAAAGATTGTCAGAAACTTAAAAGAATGTTGATTGCTTTCTCAGGGTATACCCAGTACCTGCACCAATATTACTGTACAATTATTTAAACTTTAAACCGACCCAATTAAAATTAGACGTTTCCTGAATCTGTTTTAAATTGTATTATCCGACGATACACAGCGACGAGCCAAGTAATTGGACAATGGAATGTACGTGACTGTCGGATAAACAAAAGAAAAATAAGAAAGATGTCTATTTCATCTTACATAATATGTCAACAGAGATGCAATCCAAATCACCAGTTATCATTAAAACAGTCAACCAAATTGCAATCCAAATTACCTGTTATCATTGAAACAGTCAACCAAATTACAATCCAAATCACCAGTACAGAAATATGCACAGTTCAAATACTTGCTACTGTTTCATACATACAGCGGAGATATTGGTCAGTTATTATCCAACAGGGTCCATACCGGTTTGTTTTTTCAAGACGTAATATCAACATTGATTATATTTACATCAATCCAGATTTGTTATGAAAGGTGTAAGTTATTCTCAGTAATATTACGCCATCGTACTGTATATAATGTTCATTTCTAATTTTCTGGTAAAGAGAGTTTGGTTTCGAATTCATTTCACAATAATTTGTAATGCAAATTTCCTTAAAAATGAAGATTTCTGTTGTTATGACAAGAGTGATAAACGAAGAATACAAGTCTTAGAAAACAAGGAAATACGACAACGGTGAATACACAAAAGTCTGATAAGAAGAGTTTGAAGATACCAAAGGGGCAATCAGAATCCGTAAATCGAAGAAGGACAGACAACACAATGGTCAAAAGTAAAGGGACAAAAAGACAAACAACGATTTACAAAACATACACATAAAACTAAAGATCGAGTAACAAGAATCCCACTAAAACCGGAGATGAACTCAGGTGCTGCGGTTGGATAAGCAGTTCCCGCTCCACGAGTGGCACCCGTCGTGTTAATATAGTTACAAAACCGGGAAGTGTTTACGACAAGTAGGAAATATCAAAGATCATTTGTGACACAGATATTCCATAACGGTCAAGCGAGTCATGGTGGCGACCATAAAACTTTCGAAGTGATGACTTTATCTTAACCAGTAGGAACCATTGGTTCAGTGGTTTCCCTAATAGCAGCAACCCTCTATTAAGGAAATCCTGATAGTGATACTTCCAATAAGTATCGGAATATACCCAATTAATATCGGGATATTTCCAATAAGTATCGGAATATTAAGTGTCAGTAGGTTATGTTATCTGGTTTGTAAATCTAATATTGTCAGTAGGTTATGTCTTCTGTTTGTAAATCTGATATTGTCAGTAGGTTATGTCTTCTGTTTGTAAATCTAATATTGTCAGTAGGTTATGTCTTCTGTTTGTAAATCTGATATTGTCAGTAGGTTATGTCTTCTGGTTTGTAAATCTAATATTGTCAGTAGGTTATGTCTTCTGTTTGTAAATCTAATATTGTCAGTAGGTTATGTCTTCTGTTTGTAAATCTGATATTGTCAGTAGGTTATGTCTTCTGTTTGTAAATCTAATATTGTCAGTAGGTTATGTCTTCTGTTTGTAAATCTAATATTGTCAGTAGGTTATGTCTTCTGTTTGTAAATCTAATATTGTCAGTAGGTTATGTCTTCTGTTTGTAAATCTAATATTGTCAGTAGGTTATGTCTTCTGTTTGTAAATCTAATATTGTCAGTAGGTTATGTCTTCTGTTTGTAAATCTGATATTGTCAGTAGGTTATGTCTTCTGTTTGTAAATCTGATATTGTCAGTAGGTTATGTCATCTGGTTTGTAAATCTAATTGTTTTAATAGGTAAAGTTTTCTGGTTTGTAAATCTGTTAGTGTACATAGGTTATATTATATACTCATATAATTATCTTGAATCTGATTTGATAAAACACTGTCACGTGATATTTATCCATTCGTTGGGTCAACCGCTAATCGTAAGGTCTCATAGTAAGGCCCACCGCTCGCGAGGAAATCCCAAGGAAATTCCCCCGTGAGCCTCGTGTGTTTCCAAATATAGTTACTTCCCTTGATTCAACAGACAACGAACATTGCGTTCAGCGACAGGTTTGTTGCTGTATGTAGGCGAAGAAGAAATTTTATATATCATATCGAATATTTTCGCAAAGCCGCAGCCATTCTGTTACTTGGTGTCTGATGCAAAAATATTCGATATAATATACCAATTATTACCCTTGTTGGAGTGCGACCCGACAGTTTGTCTCCCTTCTAAAAGCCTTAGGTTACCCTCGGGTGACCTTACTTTTCTCTAGTAGACAAACCGTCGGGTCACAATCCAACAAGGGTGATAATTGTATAATATCATCTGATAATGTCAGTAGGTCATGCCATCTGGTTGTAAATCTGATAATTTCATTGGTTTATGTCTTCTGATTTGTAATCTGATAGCGTCAGTAGATTATGTCTTCTGATTTGTAGTTGATAGCGTCAGTGGTTTATGTCTTCTGATTTGTAATCTGATAGCGTCAGTAGGTTATGTCTTCTGGTTTGTAGTTGATAGCGTCAGTAGGTTATGTCTTCTGATTTGTAGCTGATAGCATCAGTGGTTTATGTCTTCTGATTTGTAGTCTGATAGCGTCAGTAGATTATGTCTTCTGATTTGTAGTTGATAGCGTCAGTAGGTTATGTCTTCTGATTTGTAGTTGATAGCGGCAGTAGGTTATGTCTTCTGATTTGTAGTCTGATAGCGTCAGTAGGCTATGTCTTCTGCTTTGTAGTCTGATAGCGTCAGTAGGTTATGTCTTCTGATTTGTAATCTAATAGCGTCAGTAGGTTATGTCTTCTGATTTGTAGTTGATAGCGTCAGTAGGTTATGTCTTCTGATTTGTAGTTGATAGCGTCAGTAGGTTATGTCTTCTGATTTGTAGTTGATAGAGCGTCAGTAGGTTATGTCTTCTGGTTTGTAGTTGATAGCGTCAGTAGGTTATGTCTTCTGATTTGTAGCTGATAGCATCAGTGGTTTATGTCTTCTGATTTGTAGTCTGATAGCGTCAGTAGATTATGTCTTCTGATTTGTAGTTGATAGCGTCAGTAGGTTATGTCTTCTGATTTGTAGTTGATAGCGTCAGTAGGTTATGTCTTCTGATTTGTAGTCTGATAGCGTCAGTAGGCTATGTCTTCTGATTTGTAATCTGATAGCGTCAGTAGGTTATGTCTTCTGGTTTGTAGTTGATAGCGTCAGTAGGTTATGTCTTCTGATTTGTAGCTGATAGCATCTGTGGTTTATGTCTTCTGATTTGTAGTCTGATAGCGTCAGTAGATTATGTCTTCTGATTTGTAGTTGATAGCGTCAGTAGGTTATGTCTTCTGATTTGTAGTTGATAGCGTCAGTAGGTTATGTCTTCTGATTTGTAGTCTGATAGCGTCAGTAGGCTATGTCTTCTGATTTGTAATCTGATAGCGTCAGTAGGTTATGTCTTCTGATTTGTAATCTAGTAGCGTCAGTAGGTTATGTCTTCTGATTTGTAATCTGATAGCGTCAGTAGGTTATGTCTTCTGATTTGTAATTGATAGCGTCAGTAAGTTATATCTTCTGATTTGTAGTTGATAGCATCAGTGGTTTATGTCTTCTGATTTGTAATCTGATAGCGTCAGTAGATTATGTCTTCTGATTTGTAGTTGATAACGTCAGTGGTTTATGTCTTCTGATTTGTAGTCTGATAGCGTCAGTAGATTATGTCTTCTGATTTGTAGTTGATAGCGTCAGTAGGTTATGTCTTCTGATTTGTAGTTGATAGCGTCAGTAGGTTATGTCTTCTGATTTGTAGTTGATAGCATCAGTGGTTTATGTCTTCTGATTTGTAGTCTGATAGCGTCGGTAGATTATGTCTTCTGATTTGTAATCTGATAGCGTCAGTAGATTATGTCTTCTGATTTGTAGTTGATGGCGTCAGTAGGCTATGTCTTATGATTTGTAATCTGATAGCGTCAGTAGGTTATGTCTTCTGATTTGTAAATGATAGCGTCAGTAGGTTATTTCTTCTGATTTGTAGCCTCATAGCGTCAGTAGGTTATGTCTTCTGATTTGTAATCTGATAGTGTCAGTAGGTTATGTCTTCTGATTTGTAGTTGATAGCGTCAGTAGGTTATATCTTCTGATTTGTAATCTGATAGCAGCAGTAGGTTATTTCTTCTGATTTGTAATTGATAGCATCAGTGCTTTATGTCTTCTGATTTGTAGTCTGATAGCGTCAGTAGGTTATGTCTTCTGATTTGTAGTCTGATAGCGTCAGTAGGTTATGTCTTCTGATTTGTAGTCTCATAGCGTCAGTAGGTTATGTCTTCTGATTTGTAATCTGATAGCGTCAGTAGGTTATGTCTTCTGATTTGTAGTCTCATAGCGTCAGTAGGTTATGTTTTCTGATTTGTAGTTAATAGCATCAGTAGTTTATGTTTTCTGATTTGTAATCTGATAGCGTCAGTAGATTATGTCTTCTGATTTGTAGTTGATAACGTCAGTGGTTTATGTCTTCTGATTTGTAGTCTGATAGCAGCAGTAGGTTATGTCTTCTGATTTGTATTTGATAGCATCAGTGCTTTATGTCTTTTGATTTGTAGTCTGATAGCGTCAGTAGGTTATGTCTTCTGATTTGTAGTCTGATAGCGTCAGTAGGTTATGTCTTCTGATTTGTAAATGATAGCGTCAGTAGGTTATGTCTTCTGATTTGTAATCTGATAGCGTCAGTAGGTTATGTCTTCTGATTTGTAGTCTGATAACGTCAGTATGTTATGTCTTCTGATTTGTAAATGATAGCGTCAGTAGGTTATGTCTTCTGATTTGTAAATGATAGCGTCAGTCGGTTATGTCTTCTGATTTGTAATCTGATAGCGTCGGTAGGTTATGTCTTCTGATTTGTAAATGATAGCGTCAGTAGGTTATGTCTTCTGATTTGTAGTCTCATAGCGTCAGTAGGTTATGTCTTCTGATTTGTAATCTGATAGTGTCAGTAGGTTATGTCTTCTGATTTGTAGTTGATAGCGTCAGTAGGTTATATCTTCTGATTTGTAATCTGATAGCAGCAGTAGGTTATTTCTTCTGATTTGTAATTGATAGCATCAGTGCTTTATGTCTTCTGATTTGTAGTCTGATAGCGTCAGTAGGTTATGTCTTCTGATTTGTAGTCTGATAGCGTCAGTGGGTTATGTCTTCTGATTTGTAAATGATAGCGTCAGTAGGTTATGTCTTCTGATTTGTAGTCTGATAGCGTCAGTAGGTTATGTCTTCTGATTTGTAATCTGATAGTGTCAGTAGGTTATGTCTTCTGATTTGTAGTCAGATAGCGTCAGTAGGTTATGTCTTCTGATTTGTAGTTGATAGCGTCAGTAGGTTATATCTTCTGATTTGTAATCTGATAGCAGCAGTTGGTTATTGCTTCTGATTTGTAATTGATAGCATCAGTGCTTTATTTCTTCTGATTTGTAGTCTGATAGCGTCAGTAGGTTATGTGTTCTGATTTGTAGTCTGATAGCGTCAGTAGGTTATGTCTTCTGATTTGTAGTTGACAGCGTCAGTAGGTTATATCTTCTGATTTGTAATCTGAGAGCGTCAGTAGATTATGTCTTCTGATTTGTAATCTGATAGCGTCAGTAGGTTATGTCTTCTGATTTGTAAATGATAGCGTCAGTAGCTTATGTCTTCTGATTTGTAGTCTCATAGCGTCAGTAGGTTATGTCTTCTGATTTGTAATCTGATAGTGTCAGTAGGTTATGTCTTCTGATTTGTAGTTGATAGCGTCAGTAGGTTATATCTTCTGATTTGTAATCTGATAGCAGCAGTAGGTTATTTCTTCTGATTTGTAATTGATAGCATCAGTGCTTTATGTCTTCTGATTTGTAGTCTGATAGCGTCAGTGGGTTATGTCTTCTGATTTATAAATGATAGCATCAGTAGGTTATGTCTTCTGATTTGTAATCTGATAGCGTCAATAGGTTATGTCTTCTGATTTGTAAATGATAGCGTCAGTAGGTTATGTCTTCTGATTTGTAGTCTGATAGCGTCAGTAGGTTATGTCTTCTGATTTGTAATCTGATAGTGTCAGTAGGTTATGTCTTCTGATTTGTAGTCAGATAGCGTCAGTAGGTTATGTCTTCTGATTTGTAGTTGATAGCGTCAGTAGGTTATATCTTCTGATTTGTAATCTGATAGCAGCAGTAGGTTATTGCTTCTGATTTGTAATTGATAGCATCAGTGCTTTATGTCTTCTGATTTGTAGTCTGATAGCGTCAGTTGGTTATGTGTTCTGATTTGTAGTCTGATAGCGTCAGTAGGTTATGTCTTCTGATTTGTAGTTGACAGCGTCAGTAGGTTATATCTTCTGATTTGTAATCTGATAGCGTCAGTAGATTATGTCTTCTGATTTGTAATCTGATAGCGTCAGTAGGTTATGTCTTCTGATTTGTAAATGATAGCGTCAGTAGGTTATCTCTTCTGATTTGTAATCTGATAGCGTCAGTAGGTTATGTCTTCTGATTTGTAAATGATAGCGTCAGTAGCTTATGTCTTTTGATTTGTAGTCTCATAGCGTCAGTAGGTTATGTCTTCTGATTTGTAATCTGATAGTGTCAGTAGGGTATGTCTTCTGATTTGTAGTCAGATAGCGACAGTAGGTTATGTCTTCTGATTTGTAGTTGATAGCGTCAGTAGGTTATATCTTCTGATTTGTAATCTGATAGCAGCAGTAGGTTATTTCTTCTGATTTGTAATTGATAGCATCAGTGCTTTATGTCTTCTGATTTGTAGTCTGATAGCGTCAGTAGGTTATGTCTTCTGATTTGTAGTCTAATAGCGTCAGTAGGTTATGTCTTCTGATTTGTAGTCTCATAGCGTCAGTAGGTTATGTCTTCTGATTTGTAATCTGATAGTGTCAGTAGGTTATGTCTTCTGATTTGTAGTTGATAGCGTCAGTAGGTTATATCTTCTGATTTGTAATCTGATAGCAGCAGTAGGTTATTTCTTCTGATTTGTAATTGATAGCATCAGTGCTTTATGTCTTCTGATTTGTAGTCTGATAGCGTCAGTAGGTTATGTCTTCTGATTTGTAGTCTGATAGCGTCAGTGGGTTATGTCTTCTGATTTATAAATGATAGCATCAGTAGGTTATGTCTTCTGATTTGTAATCTGATAGCGTCAGTAGGTTATGTCTTCTGATTTGTAAATGATAGCGTCAGTAGGTTATGTCTTCTGATTTGTAGTCTGATAGCGTCAGTAGGTTATGTCTTCTGATTTGTAATCTGATAGTGTCAGTAGGTTATGTCTTCTGATTTGTAGTCAGATAGCGTCAGTAGGTTATGTCTTCTGATTTGTAGTTGATAGCGTCAGTAGGTTATATCTTCTGATTTGTAATCTGATAGCAGCAGTAGGTTATTGCTTCTGATTTGTAATTGATAGCATCAGTGCTTTATGTCTTCTGATTTGTAGTCTGATAGCGTCAGTGGGTTATGTCTTCTGATTTATAAATGATAGCATCAGTAGGTTATGTCTTCTGATTTGTAATCTGATAGCGTCAATAGGTTATGTCTTCTGATTTGTAAATGATAGCGTCAGTAGGTTATGTCTTCTGATTTGTAGTCTGATAGCGTCAGTAGGTTATGTCTTCTGATTTGTAATCTGATAGTGTCAGTAGGTTATGTCTTCTGATTTGTAGTCAGATAGCGTCAGTAGGTTATGTCTTCTGATTTGTAGTTGATAGCGTCAGTAGGTTATATCTTCTGATTTGTAATCTGATAGCAGCAGTAGGTTATTGCTTCTGATTTGTAATTGATAGCATCAGTGCTTTATGTCTTCTGATTTGTAGTCTGATAGCGTCAGTTGGTTATGTGTTCTGATTTGTAGTCTGATAGCGTCAGTAGGTTATGTCTTCTGATTTGTAGTTGACAGCGTCAGTAGGTTATATCTTCTGATTTGTAATCTGATAGCGTCAGTAGATTATGTCTTCTGATTTGTAATCTGATAGCGTCAGTAGGTTATGTCTTCTGATTTGTAAATGATAGCGTCAGTAGGTTATCTCTTCTGATTTGTAATCTGATAGCGTCAGTAGGTTATGTCTTCTGATTTGTAAATGATAGCGTCAGTAGCTTATGTCTTTTGATTTGTAGTCTCATAGCGTCAGTAGGTTATGTCTTCTGATTTGTAATCTGATAGTGTCAGTAGGTTATGTCTTCTGATTTGTAGTCAGATAGCGTCAGTAGGTTATGTCTTCTGATTTGTAGTTGATAGCGTCAGTAGGTTATATCTTCTGATTTGTAATCTGATAGCAGCAGTAGGTTATTGCTTCTGATTTGTAATTGATAGCATCAGTGCTTTATGTCTTCTGATTTGTAGTCTGATAGCGTCAGTGGGTTATGTCTTCTGATTTATAAATGATAGCATCAGTAGGTTATGTCTTCTGATTTGTAATCTGATAGCGTCAATAGGTTATGTCTTCTGATTTGTAAATGATAGCGTCAGTAGGTTATGTCTTCTGATTTGTAGTCTGATAGCGTCAGTAGGTTATGTCTTCTGATTTGTAATCTGATAGTGTCAGTAGGTTATGTCTTCTGATTTGTAGTCAGATAGCGTCAGTAGGTTATGTCTTCTGATTTGTAGTTGATAGCGTCAGTAGGTTATATCTTCTGATTTGTAATCTGATAGCAGCAGTAGGTTATTGCTTCTGATTTGTAATTGATAGCATCAGTGCTTTATGTCTTCTGATTTGTAGTCTGATAGCGTCAGTTGGTTATGTGTTCTGATTTGTAGTCTGATAGCGTCAGTAGGTTATGTCTTCTGATTTGTAGTTGACAGCGTCAGTAGGTTATATCTTCTGATTTGTAATCTGATAGCGTCAGTAGATTATGTCTTCTGATTTGTAATCTGATAGCGTCAGTAGGTTATGTCTTCTGATTTGTAAATGATAGCGTCAGTAGGTTATCTCTTCTGATTTGTAATCTGATAGCGTCAGTAGGTTATGTCTTCTGATTTGTAAATGATAGCGTCAGTAGCTTATGTCTTTTGATTTGTAGTCTCATAGCGTCAGTAGGTTATGTCTTCTGATTTGTAATCTGATAGTGTCAGTAGGGTATGTCTTCTGATTTGTAGTCAGATAGCGACAGTAGGTTATGTCTTCTGATTTGTAGTTGATAGCGTCAGTAGGTTATATCTTCTGATTTGTAATCTGATAGCAGCAGTAGGTTATTTCTTCTGATTTGTAATTGATAGCATCAGTGCTTTATGTCTTCTGATTTGTAGTCTGATAGCGTCAGTAGGTTATGTCTTCTGATTTGTAGTCTGATAGCGTCAGTAGGTTATGTCTTCTGATTTGTAGTCTCATAGCGTCAGTAGGTTATGTCTTCTGATTTGTAATCTGATAGTGTCAGTAGGTTATGTCTTCTGATTTGTAGTTGATAGCGTCAGTAGGTTATATCTTCTGATTTGTAATCTGATAGCAGCAGTAGGTTATTTCTTCTGATTTGTAATTGATAGCATCAGTGCTTTATGTCTTCTGATTTGTAGTCTGATAGCGTCAGTAGGTTATGTCTTCTGATTTGTAGTCTGATAGCGTCAGTAGGTTATGTCTTCTGATTTATAAATGATAGCATCAGTAGGTTATGTCTTCTGATTTGTAATCTGATAGCGTCAGTAGGTTATGTCTTCTGATTTGTAAATGATAGCGTCAGTAGGTTATGTCTTCTGATTTGTAGTCTGATAGCGTCAGTAGGTTATGTCTTCTGATTTGTAATCTGATAGTGTCAGTAGGTTATGTCTTCTGATTTGTAGTCAGATAGCGTCAGTAGGTTATGTCTTCTGATTTGTAGTTGATAGCGTCAGTAGGTTATATCTTCTGATTTGTAATCTGATAGCAGCAGTAGGTTATTGCTTCTGATTTGTAATTGATAGCATCAGTGCTTTATGTCTTCTGATTTGTAGTCTGATAGCGTCAGTAGGTTATGTCTTCTGATTTGTAGTCTGATAGCGTCAGTAGGTTATGTCTTCTGATTTGTAGTTGACAGCGTCAGTAGGTTATATCTTCTGATTTGTAATCTGATAGCGTCAGTAGATTATGTCTTCTGATTTGTAAATGATAGCGTCAGTAGGTTATCTCTTCTGATTTGTAATCTGATAGCGTCAGTAGGTTATGTCTTCTGATTTGTAAATGATAGCGTCAGTAGCTTATGTCTTCATATTTGTAGTCTCATAGCGTCAGTAGGTTATGTCTTCTGATTTGTAATCTGATAGTGTCAGTAGGGTATGTCTTCTGATTTGTAGTCAAATAGCGACAGTAGGTTATGTCTTCTGATTTGTAGTTGATAGCGTCAGTAGGTTATATCTTCTGATTTGTAATCTGATAGCAGCAGTAGGTTATTTCTTCTGATTTGTAATTGATAGCATCAGTGCTTTATGTCTTCTGATTTGTAGTCTGATAGCGTCAGTAGGTTATGTCTTCTGATTTGTAGTCTGATAGCGTCAGTAGGTTATGTCTTCTGATTTGTAAATGATAGCGTCAGTAGGTTATGTCTTCTGATTTGTAGTCTCATAGCGTCAGTAGGTTATGTCTTCTGATTTGTAGTTAATAGCATCAGTAGTTTATGTTTTCTGATTTGTAGTCTGATAGCGTCAGTAGATTATGTCTTCTGATTTGTAGTTGATAACGTCAGTGGTTTATGTCTTCTGATTTGTAGTCTGATAGCGTCAGTAGATTATGTCTTCTGATTTGTAGTTGATAGCGTCAGTAGGTTATGTCTTCTGATTTGTAGTTGATAGCGTCAGTAGGTTATGTCTTCTGATTTGTAATTGATAGCATCAGTGGTTTACGTCTTCTAATTGTAGTCTGATAGCGTCGGTAGATTATGTCTTCTGATTTGTAGTCTGATAGCGTCAGTAGATTATGTCTTCTGATTTGTAGTTGATAGCGTCAGTAGGTTATGTCTTCTGATTTGTATTCTGATAGCGTCAGTATGTTATGTCTTCTGATTTGTAAATGATAGCGTCAGTAGGTTATGTCTTCTGATTTGTAAATGATAGCGTCAGTAGGTTATGTCTTCTGATTTGTAATCTGATAGCGTCGGTAGGTTATGTCTTCTGATTTGTAAATGATAGCGTCATTAGGTTATGTCTTCTGATTTGTAGTCTCATAGCGTCAGTAGGTTATGTCTTCTGATTTGTAATCTGATAGTGTCAGTAGGTTATGTCTTGTGATTTGTAGTTGATAGGGTCAGTAGGTTATTTCTTCTGATTTGTAATTGATAGCATCAGTGCTTTATGTCTTCTGATTTGTAGTCTGATAGCGTCAGTAGGTTATGTCTTCTGATTTGTAGTTGAAAGCGTCAGTAGGTTATGTCTTCTGATTTGTAATCTGATAGCGTCAGTAGATTATGTCTTCTGATTTGTAATCTGATAGCGTCAGTAGGTTATGTCTTCTGATTTGTAAATGATAGCGTCAGTAGGTTATGTCTTCTGATTTGTAATCTGATAACGTCAGTAGGTTATGTCTTCTGATTTGTAGTCTGATAGCGTCAGTAGGTTATGTCTTCTGATTTGTAGTTGA
Source organism: Bathymodiolus brooksi (assembly GCA_963680875.1). NCBI lineage: Eukaryota > Metazoa > Mollusca > Bivalvia > Mytilida > Modiolidae > Bathymodiolus > Bathymodiolus brooksi. The sequence continues at coordinate 40,744,979 of OY804577.1, forward strand.
CAGCATCAGTAGGTTTTGTATTCTGATTTGTAATCTGATAGCGTCAGTGGATTATGTCTTCTGATTTGTAATCTGATAGCGTCAGTAGGTTATGTCTTCTGATTTGTAGTCTGATAGCGTCAGTAGGTTATGTCTTCTGATTTGTAGTCTCATAGCGTCAGTAGGTTATGTCTTCTGATTTGTAGTTAATAGCATCAGTAGTTTATGTTTTCTGATTTGTAGTCTGATAGCGTCAGTAGATTATGTCTTCTGATTTGTAGTTGATATCGTCAGTGGTTTATGTCTTCTGATTTGTAGTCTGATAGCGTAAGTAGATTATGTCTTCTGATTTGTAGTTGATAGCGTCAGTAGGTTATGTCTTCTGATTTGTAGTTGATAGCGTCAGTAGGTTATGTCTTCTGATTTATAGTTGATAGCATCAGTGGTTTATGTCTTCTAATTGTAGTCTGATAGCGTCGGTAGATTATGTCTTCTGATTTGTAGTCTGATAGCGTCAGTAGATTATGTCTTCTGATTTGTAGTTGATAGCGTCAGTAGGTTATGTCTTCTGATTTGTATTCTGATAGCGTCAGTATGTTATGTCTTCTGATTTGTAAATGATAGCTTCAGTAGGTTATGTCTTCTGATTTGTAAATGATAGCGTCAGTAGGTTATGTCTTCTGATTTGTAATCTGATAGCGTCGGTAGGTTATGTCTTCTGATTTGTAAATGATAGCGTCAGTAGGTTATGTCTTCTGATTTGTAGTCTCATAGCGTCAGTAGGTTATGTCTTCTGATTTGTAATCTGATAGTGTCAGTAGGTTATGTCTTCTGATTTGTAGTTGATAGCGTCAGTAGGTTATATCTTCTGATTTGTAATCTGATAGCAGCAGTAGGTTATTTCTTCTGATTTGTAATTGATAGCATCAGTGCTTTATGTCTTCTGATTTGTAGTCTGATAGCGTCAGTAGGTTATGTCTTCTGATTTGTAGTTGACAGCGTCAGTAGGTTATGTCTTCTGATTTGTAATCTGATAGCGTCAGTAGATTATGTCTTCTGATTTGTAATCTGATAGCGTCAGTAGGTTATGTCTTCTGATTTGTAGTCAGATAGCGTCAGTAGGTTATGTCTTCTGATTTGTAATCTGATAGTGTCAGTAGGTTATGTCTTCTGATTTGTAGTCAGATAGCGTCAGTAGGTTATGTCTTCTGATTTGTAGTTGATAGCGTCAGTAGGTTATATCTTCTGATTTGTAATCTGATAGCAGCAGTAGGTTATTTCTTCTGATTTGTAATTGATAGCATCAGTGCTTTATGTCTTCTGATTTGTAGTCTGATAGCGTCAGTAGGTTATGTCTTCTGATTTGTAGTCTGATAGCGTCAGTAGATTATGTCTTCTGATTTGTAGTTGATAGCGTCAGTAGGTTATGTCTTCTGATTTGTATTCTGATAGCGTCAGTATGTTATGTCTTCTGATTTGTAAATGATAGCGTCAGTAGGTTATGTCTTCTGATTTGTAAATGATAGCGTCAGTAGGTTATCTCTTCTGATTTGTAATCTGATAGCGTCGGTAGGTTATGTCTTCTGATTTGTAAATGATAGCGTCAGTAGGTTATGTCTTCTGATTTGTAGTCTCATAGCGTCAGTAGGTTATGTCTTCTGATTTGTAATCTGATAGTGTCAGTAGGTTATGTCTTGTGATTTGTAGTTGATAGGGTCAGTAGGTTATTTCTTCTGATTTGTAATTGATAGCATCAGTGCTTTATGTCTTCTGATTTGTAGTCTGATAGCGTCAGTAGGTTATGTCTTCTGATTTGTAGTTGACAGCGTCAGTAGGTTATGTCTTCTGATTTGTAATCTGATAGCGTCAGTAGATTATGTCTTCTGATTTGTAATCTGATAGCGTCAGTAGGTTATGTCTTCTGATTTGTAAATGATAGCGTCAGTAGGTTATGTCTTCTGATTTGTAATCTGATAACGTCAGTAGGTTATGTCTTCTGATTTGTAGTCTGATAGCGTCAGTAGGTTATGTCTTCTGATTTCTAGTTGACAGCATCAGTAGGTTATGTATTCTGATTTGTAATCTGATAGCGTCAGTGGATTATGTCTTCTGATTTGTAATCTGATAGCGTCAGTAGGTTATGTCTTCTGATTTGTAGTCTGATAGCGTCAGTAGGTTATGTCTTCTGATTTGTAGTCTCATAGCGTCAGTAGGTTATGTCTTCTGATTTGTAGTTAATAGCATCAGTAGTTTATGTTTTCTGATTTGTAGTCTGATAGCGTCAGTAGATTATGTCTTCTGATTTGTAGTTGATAACATCAGTGGTTTATGTCTTCTGATTTGTAGTCTGATAGCGTAAGTAGATTATGTCTTCTGATTTGTAGTTGATAGCGTCAGTAGGTTATGTCTTCTGATTTGTAGTTGATAGCGTCAGTAGGTTATGGCTTCTGATTTATAGTTGATAGCATCAGTGGTTTATGTCTTCTAATTGTAGTCTGATAGCGTCGGTAGATTATGTCTTCTGATTTGTAGTCTGATAGCGTCAGTAGATTATGTCTTCTGATTTGTAGTTGATAGCGTCAGTAGGTTATGTCTTCTGATTTGTATTCTGATAGCGTCAGTATGTTATGTCTTCTGATTTGTAAATGATAGCTTCAGTAGGTTATGTCTTCTGATTTGTAAATGATAGCGTCAGTAGGTTATGTCTTCTGATTTGTAATCTGATAGCGTCGGTAGGTTATGTCTTCTGATTTGTAAATGATAGCGTCAGTAGGTTATGTCTTCTGATTTGTAGTCTCATAGCGTCAGTAGGTTATGTCTTCTGATTTGTAATCTGATAGTGTCAGTAGGTTATGTCTTCTGATTTGTAGTTGATAGCGTCAGTAGGTTATATCTTCTGATTTGTAATCTGATAGCAGCAGTAGGTTATTTCTTCTGATTTGTAATTGATAGCATCAGTGCTTTATGTCTTCTGATTTGTAGTCTGATAGCGTCAGTAGGTTATGTCTTCTGATTTGTAGTTGACAGCGTCAGTAGGTTATGTCTTCTGATTTGTAATCTGATAGCGTCAGTAGATTATGTCTTCTGATTTGTAATCTGATAGCGTCAGTAGGTTATGTCTTCTGATTTGTAAATGATAGTGTCAGTAGCTTATGTCTTCTGATTTGTAGTCTGATAGCGTCAGTAGGTTATGTCTTCTGATTTGTAATCTGATAGTGTCAGTAGGTTATGTCTTCTGATTTGTAGTCAGATAGCGTCAGTAGGTTATGTCTTCTGATTTGTAGTTGATAGCGTCAGTAGGTTATATCTTCTGATTTGTAATCTGATAGCAGCAGTAGGTTATTTCTTCTGATTTGTAATTGATAGCATCAGTGCTTTATGTCTTCTGATTTGTAGTCTGATAGCGTCAGTAGGTTATGTCTTCTGATTTGTAGTCTGATAGCGTCAGTAGGTTATGTCTTCTGATTTGTAGTTGACAGCGTCAGTAGGTTATGTCTTCTGATTTGTAATCTGATAGCGTCAGTAGATTATGTCTTCTGATTTGTAATCTGATAGCGTCAGTAGGTTATGTCTTCTGATTTGTAATTGATAGCATCAGTGCTTTATGTCTTCTGATTTGTAGTCTGATAGCGTCATTAGGTTATGTCTTCTGATTTGTAGTTGATAGCGTCAGTAGGTTATGTCTTCTGATTTGTAGTTAATAGCATCAGTAGTTTATGTTTTCTAATTTGTAGTCTGATAGCGTCAGTTGGTTATGTCTTCTGATTTGTAGTCTGATAGCGTCAGTAGGTTATGTCTTCTGATTTGTAGTTGACAGCGTCAGTAGGTTATGTCTTCTGATTTGTTGTCTGATAGCGTCAGTAGGTTATGTCTACTGATTTGTAGTCTGATAGCGTCAGTAGGTTATGTCTTCTGATTTGTAATCTGATAGCCTCAGTAGGTTATTTTTTCTGATTTGTAATTGATAGCGTCAGTAGGTTATGTCTTCTGATTTGTAAATGATAGCGTCAGTAGGTTATGTCTTCTGATTTGTAATCTGATAGCGTCAGTAGGTTATGTCTTCTGATTTGTAAATGATAGCGTCAGTAGGTTATGTCTTCTGATTTGTAGTCTCATAGCGTCAGTAGGTTATGTTTTCTGATTTGTAATCTGATAGTGTCAGTAGGTTATGTCTTCTGATTTGTAGTTGATAGCGTCAGTAGGTTATATCGTCTGATTTGTAGTTAATAGCATCAGTAGTTTATGTTTTCTGATTTGTAGTCTGATAACGTCAGTTGGTTATGTCTTCTGATTTGTAGTCTGATAGCGTCAGTAGGTTATGTCTTCTGATTTGTAGTTGACAGCGTCAGTAGGTTATATCTTCTGATTTGTTGTCTGATAGCGTCAGTAGGTTATGACTTCTGATTTGTAGTCTGATAGCGTCAGTAGGTTATGTCTTCTGATTTGTAGTCTGATAGCGTCAGTAGGTTATGTCTTCTGATTTGTAGTTGATAGCGTCAGTAGTTTATGTCTTCTGATTTGTAGTTAATAGCATCAGTAGTTTATGTTTTCTGATTTGTAGTCTGATAGCGTCAGTAGATTATGTCTTCAGATTTGTAGTTGATAGCGTCAGTAGGTTATGTCTTCTGATTTGTAATCTGATAGCGTCAGTAGGTTATGTCTTCTGATTTGTAATCTGATAGCGTCAGTAGGTTATGTCTTCTGATTTGTAGTTAATAACATCAGTGGTTTATGTTTTCTGATTTGTAGTCTGATATCGTCAGTAGATTATGTCTTCTGATTTGTAGTTGATAGCGTCAGTAGGTTATGTCTTCTGATTTGTATTCTGATAGCGTCAGTATGTTATGTCTTCTGATTTGTAATCTAATAGCGTCGGTAGGTTATTGCTTCTGATTTGTAAATGATAGCGACAGTAGGTTATGTCTTCTGATTTGTAGTCTCATAGCGTCAGTAGGTTATGTCTTCTGATTTGAAATCTGATAGTGTCAGTAGGTTATGTCTTCTGATTTGTAGTTGATAGCGTCAGTAGGTTATATCTTCTGATTTATAATCTGATAGCAGCAGTAGGTTATTTCTTCTGATTTGTAATTGATAGCATCAGTGCTTTATGTCTTCTGATTTGGAGTCTCATAGCGTCAGTAGGTTATGTCTTCTGATTTGTAATCTGATAGCAGCAGTAGGTTATTTCTTCTGATTTGTAATTGATAGCATCAGTGCTTTATGTCTTCTGATTTGTAGTCTGATAGCGTCAGTAGGTTATGTCTTCTGATTTGTAGTTGACAGCGTCAGTAGGTTATGTCTTCTGATTTGTAATCTGATAGCGTAAGTAGATTATGTCTTCTGATTTGTAATCTGATAGCGTCAGTAGGTTATGTCTTCTGATTTGTAAATGATAGCGTCAGTAGGTTATGTCTTCTGATTTGTAATCTGATAACGTCAGTAGGTTATGTCTTCTGATTTGTAAATGATAGCGTAAGTAGCTTATGTCTTCTGATTTGTAGTCTGATAGCGTCAGTAGGTTATGTCTTCTGATTTGTAATCTGATAACGTTAGTAGGTTATGTCTTCTGATTTGTAAATGATAGCGTCAGTAGCTTATGTCTTCTGATTTGTAGTCTGATAGCGTCAGTAGGTTATGTCTTCTGATTTGTAATCTGATAGCGTCAGTAGGTTATGTCTTCTGATTTGTAGTCAGATAGCGTCAGTAGGTTATATCTTCTGATTTGTAATCTGATAGCAGCAGTAGGTTATTTCTTCTGATTTGTAATTGATAGCATCAGTGCTTTATGTCTTCTGATTTGTAGTCTGATAGCGTCAGTAGGTTATGTCTTCTGATTTGTAGTCTGATAGCGTCAGTAGGTTATGTCTTCTGATTTGTAGTTGACAGCGTCAGTAGGTTATGTCTTCTGATTTGTAATCTGATAGCGTCAGTAGATTATGTCTTCTGATTTGTAATCTGATAGCGTCAGTAGGTTATGTCTTCTGATTTGTAGTCTGATAGCGTCAGTAGGTTATGTCTTCTGATTTGTAGTTGACAGCGTCAATAGGTTATGTCTTCTGATTTGTTGTCTGATAGCGTCAGTAGGTTATGTCTACTGATTTGTAGTCTGATAGCGTCAGTAGGTTATGTCTTCTGATTTGTAATCTGATAGCGTCAGTAGATTATGTCTTCTGATTTGTAAATGATAGCGTCAGTAGGTTATGTCTTCTGATTTGTAATCTGATAGCGTCAGTAGGTTATGTCTTCTGATTTGTAAATGATAGCGTCAGTAGGTTATGTCTTCTGATTTGTAGTCTGATAGCGTCAGTAGGTTATGTCTTCTGATTTGTAGTTGATAGCGTCAGTAGGTTATATCGTCTGATTTGTAATCTGATAGCAGCAGTAGGTTATTTCTTCTGATTTGTAATTGATAGCATCAATGCTTTATGTCTTCTGATTTGTAATCTGATAGCGTCAGTAGGTTATGTCTTCTGATTTGTAGTCTGATAGCGTCAGTAGGTTATGTCTTCTGATTTGTAGTTGACAGCGTCAGTAGGTTATGTCTTCTGATTTGTAATCTGATAGCGTCAGTAGGTTATGTCTTCTGATTTTGTAATCTGATAGCGTCAGTAGGTTATGTCTTCTGATTTGTAGTCTGATAGCGTCAGTAGGTTATGTCTTCTGATTTGTAGTTGATAGCGTCAGTAGGTTATGTCTTCTGATTTGTAGTTAATAGCATCAGTAGTTTATGTTTTCTGATTTGTAGTCTGATAGCGTCAGTTGGTTATGTCTTCTGATTTGTAGTCTGATAGCGTCAGTAGGTTATGTCTTCTGATTTGTAGTTGACAGCGTCAGTAGGTTATGTCTTCTGATTTGTTGTCTGATAGCGTCAGTAGGTTATGACTTCTGATTTGTAGTCTGATACCGTCAGTAGGTTATGTCTTCTGATTTGTAGTCTGATAGCGTCAGTAGGTTATGTCTTCTGATTTGTAGTTGATAGCGTCAGTAGTTAATGTCTTCTGATTTGTAGTTAATATCATCAGTAGTTTATGTTTTCTGATTTGTAGTCTGATAGCGTCAGTAGATTATGTTTTCTGATTTGTAGTTGATAGCGTCAGTAGGTTATGTCTTCTGATTTGTAATCTGATAGCGTCAGTAGGTTATGTCTTCTGGTTTGTAATCTGATAGCGTCAGTAGGTTATGTCTTCTGATTTGTAGTTAATAACATCAGTGGTTTATGTTTTCTGATTTGTAGTCTGATATCGTCAGTAGATTATGTCTTCTGATTTGTAGTTGATAGCGTCAGTAGGTTATGTCTTCTGATTTGTAATCTGATAGCGTCAGTAGGTTTTGTCTTCTGAATTATAGTCTGATACCGTCAGTAGGTTATGTCTTCTGATTTGTAATCTGATAGCGTCAGTAGATTATGTCTTCTGATTTGTAATCTGATAGCGTCAGTATGTTATGTCTTCTGATTTGTAATCTGATAGCGTCAGTAGGTTATGTCTTCTGATTTGTAGTTGATAGCATCAGTGGTATATGTCTTCTGATTTGTAGTCTGATAGCGTCAGTAGATTATGTCTTCTGATTTGTAGTCTGCTGGCATCAGTAGGTTATGTCTTCTGATTTGTAGTTGATGACGTCAGTAGGTTATGTCTTCTCATTTGTAATCTGATAGCGTCAGTAGGTTATGTCTTCTGATTTGTAAATGATAGCTTCAGTAGGTTATGTCTTTTGATTTGTAATCTGATAGCGTCAATAGATTATGTCTTCTGATTTGTAGTCTCACAGCGTGAGTAGGTTATGTCTTCTGATTTGTAATCTGATAGTGTCAGTAGGTTATGTCTTCTGATTTGTAGTTGATAGTGTCAGTAGGTTATGTCTTCTGATTTGTAGTTGATAGCGTCAGTAGGTTATATCTTCTGATTTGTAATCTCATGGCAGCAGTAGGTTATTTCTTCTGATTTGTAATTGATAGCATCAGTGCTTTATACCTTCTGATTTGTAGTCTGATAGAGTCAGTAGATTATGTCTTCTGATTTGTACTTGATAGCGTCAGTAGGTTATGTCTTCTGATTTGTAGTTGATAGCGTCAGTAGGTTATGTCTTCTGATTTGTAGATGATAGCTTCAATAGGTTATGTCTTCTGATTTGTTGTCTGATAGCGTCAGTAGGTTATGTCTTCTGATTTGTAGTCTGATAGCGTCAGTAGGTTATGTCTTCTGATTTGTAGTTGATAGCGTCAGTAGGTTATGTCTTCTGATTTGTAATCTGATCGCGTCTGTAGGTTATATCTTCTGATTTGTATTCTGATAGCGTCAGAAGGTTATGTCTTCTGATTTATAGTTGATAGCGTCAGTAGGTTATGTCTTCTGATTTGTAGTTAATAGCATCAGTGGTTTATGTTTTCTGATTTGTAGTCTGATAGCGTCAGTAGATTATGTCTTCTGATTTGTAGTTGATAGCGTCAGTAGGTTATGTCTTCTGATTTGTAATATGATAGCGTCAGTAGGTTATGTCTTCTGATTTGTAATCTGATAGCGTCAGTAGGTTATGTCTTCTGATTTGTAGTCTGATAGCGTCAGTAGGTTTTGTCTTCTGATTTGTAGTCTGATAGCGTCAGTAGGTTATGTCTTCTGATTTCTAATCTGATAGCGTCAGTAGGTTATGTCTTCTGATTTGTAGTCTGATAGCGTCTGTAGGTTATGTCTTCTGATTTGTAATCTGATAGCGTCAGTAAGTTATGTCTTCTGATTTGTAGTCTCATAGCGTCAGTCGGTTATGTCTTCTGATTTGTAATCTGATAGCGTCAGTAGGTTATGTCTTCTGATTTGTAGTCTGATAGCGTCAGTAGGTTATGTCTTCTGATTTGTAGTCTCATAGCGTCAGTAGGTTAAGTCTTCTGATTTGTAGTTGATAGCTTCAGTAGGTTATGTCTTCTGATTTGTAGTCTGATAGCGTCAGTAGGTTATGTCTTGTGATTTGTAATCTGAAGGCGTCAGTAGGTTATGTCTTCTGATTTGTAGTCTCATAGCGTCAGTAGGTTATGTCTTCTGATTTGTAATCTGATAGCGTCAGTAGGTTATGTCTTCTGATTTGTAGTCTGATAGCGTCAGTAGGTTATGTCTTCTGATTTGTAGTTGATTGCGTCAGTAGGTTATGTCTTCTGATTTGTAGTTGATAGCTTCAGTAGGTTATGTCTTCTGATTTGTTGTCTGATAGCGTCAGTAGGTTTTGTCTTCTGATTTGTAGTCTGATAGCGTCAGTAGGTTATGTCTTCTGATTTCTAATCTGATAGCGTCAGTAGGTTATGTCTTCTGATTTGTAGTCTGATAGCGTCTGTAGGTTATGTCTTCTGATTTGTAATCTGATAGCGTCAGTAGGTTATGTCTTCTGATTTGTAGTCTGATAGCGTTAGTAGGTTATGTCTTCTGATTTGTAATCTGATAGCGTCAGTAGGTTATGTCTTCTGATTTGTAGTCTGATAGCGTCAGTAGGTCATGTCTTCTGATTTGTAGTCTCATAGCGTCAGTAGGTTAAGTCTGCTGATTTGTAGTTGATAGCTTCAGTAGGTTATGTCTTCTGATTTGTAGTCTAATAGCGTCAGTAGGTTATGTCTTGTGATTTGTAGTATGAAGGCGTCAGTAGGTTATGTCTTTTGATTTGTAATCTGATAGCGTCAGTAGGTTATGTCTTCTGATTTGTAGTCTGATAGCGTCAGTAGGTTATGTCTTCTGATTTGTAGTCTGATAGCATCAGTAGGTTATGTCTTCTGACTTGTATTCTGATAGCGTCTGTATGATATGCCTTCTGATTTGTAATTTGATAGCATCAGTAGTTTATGTCTTCTGGTATGTAAATATGATAGTGTGAGTAGATTATGTCATCTGGTATGTAAATATGATAGTGTGAGTAGATTCTGTCATCTGCTATGTAAATATGATAGTGTGCGTAAATTTTGTCATCTGGTATTTAAATATGATAGTGTGAGTAATGTATGTCATCTGGTATGTAAATCTGATAGTGTCAGTAAGTTATGTCGTCTGGTATGTAAATATGATATTGTGAGTATATTATGTCATCTGGTATGTAAATATGATAGTGTGAGTAAGTTATGTCATTTTGGTATGTAAATATGATAGGGTCAATAGGCTATGCCATCTGGTATGTAAATATGAGGGTCAGTAAGTTATGTCATCTGGTATGTAAATATGATAGTGTGAGTAAATTATGTCATCTGGTATATAAATATGATAGTGTCAATAGGTTATGCCACCTAGTATGTAAATATGATAGTGTCATGAAGTTATGTCATTTGGTATGTAAAGTAGATATTGTCAATAGGCTATGCCATCTGGTTGTAAATTTGATATTAACAGTGGTTTATGTATTCTGATATGTAGTTGATAGCGTCAGTGGTTTATGTCTTCTGATTTGTAGTCTGATAGCGTCAGTAGGTTATGTCTTCTGATTTGTAGTTGATAGCGTCAGTAGGTTATTTCTTCTGATTTGTAGTTGAGAGCATCAGTGGTGTATGTCTTCTGATTTGTAGTTGATAGCGTCAGTAGGTTATGTCTTCTGATTTGTAGTTGATAGCGTCAGTAAGTTATGTCTTCTGATTTGTAGTTAATAGCGTCAGTAGGTTATGTCTTCTGATTTGTAGTTGATAGCGTCAGTAGGTTATGTCTTCTGATTTGTAGTTAATAGCGTCAGTAGGTTATGTCTTCTGATTTGTAGTTAATAGCATCAGTGGTTTATGTCTTCTGATTTGTAGTCTGATAGCGTCAGTAGGTTATGTCTTCTGATTTGTTGTCTGATAGCGTCAGTAGGTTATGTCTTCTGATTTGTAGTTAATAGCATCAGTGGTTTATGTCTTCTGATTTGTATTCTGATAGCGTCAGTAGGTTATGTCTTCTGATTTGTAGTCTGATAGCGTCAGTAGGTTATGTCTTCTGATTTGTAGTCTGATAGCGTCAGTAGGTTATGTCTTCCTATTTGTAGTCTGATAGCGTCAGTAGGTTATGTCTTCTGATTTGTAATCTGATAGCGCCAGTAGGTTATGTCTTCTGATTTGTAATCTGATAGCGTCAGTAGGTTATGTCTTCTGACTTGTATTCTGATAGCGTCTGTATGCTATGCCTTCTGATTTGTAATTTGATAGCATCAGTAGTTTATGTCTTCTGGTATGTAAATATGATAGTTTGAGTAGATTATGTCATCTGGTATGTAAATATGATAGTGTGAGTAGATTCTGTCATCTGGTATGTAAATATGATAGTGTGCGTAGATTTTGTCATCTGGTATTTAAATATGATAGTGTGAGTAATTTATGTCATCTGGTATGTAAATCTGATAGTGTCAGTAAGTTATGTCATCTGGTATGTAAATATGATAATGTGAGTATATTATGTCATCTGGTATGTAAATATGATAGTGTGAGTAAGTTATGTCATTTTGGTATGTAAATATGATAGGGTCAATAGGCTATGCCATCTGGTATGTAAATATGAGGGTCAGTAAGTTATGTCATCTGGTATGTAAATATGATAGTGTGAGTAAATTATGTCATCTGGTATATAAATATGATAGTGTCAATAAGTTATGCCACCTAGTATGTAAATATGATAGTGTCAGTAAGTTATGTCATCTGGTATGTAAAGTAGATATTGTCAATAGGCTATGCCATCTGGTTGTAAATTTGATATTAACAGTGGTTTATGTATTCTGATATGTAGTTGATAGCGTCAGTGGTTTATGTCTTCTGATTTGTAGTCTGATAGCGTCAGTAGGTTATGTCTTCTGATTTGTAGTTGATAGCGTCAGTAGGTTATGTCTTCTGATTTGTAGTTGAGAGCATCAGTGGTGTATGTCTTCTGATTTGTAGTTGATAGCGTCAGTAGGTTATGTCTTCTGATTTGTAGTTGATAGCGTCAGTAGGTTATGTCTTCTGATTTGTAGTTAATAGCGTCAGTAGGTTATGTCTTCTGATTTGTAGTTGATAGCGTCAGTAGTTTATGTCTTCTGATTTGTAGTTAATAGCATCAGTGGTTTATGTCTTCTGATTTGTAGTCTGATAGCGTCAGTAGGTTATGTCTTCTGATTTGTTGTCTGATAGCGTCAGTAGGTTATGTCTTCTGATTTGTAGTTAATAGCATCAGTGGTTTATGTCTTCTGATTTGTAGTCTGATAGCGTCAGTAGGTTATGTCTTCTGATTTGTTGTCTGATAGCGTCAGTAGGTTATGTCTTCTGATTTGTAATCTGATAGCGTCAGTAGATTATGTCTTCTGATTTGTAGTTGATAGCGTCAGTAGGTTATGTCTTCTGATTTGTAGTTGATAGCGTCAGAAGGTTATGTCTTCTGATTTGTAGTCTCATAGCGTCAGAAGGTTATGTCTTCTGATTTGTAGTCTCATAGCGTCAGCAGGTTATGTCTTCTGATTTGTAGTCTGACAGCGTCAGTAGGTTATGTCTTCTGATTTGTAATCTGATAGCGTCAGTTGGTTATGTCTTCTGATTTGTAATCTGATTGCGTCAGTAGGTTATGTCTTCTGACTTGTATTCTGATAGCGTCTGTATGCTATGCCTTCTGATTTGTAATTTGATAGCATCAGTAGTTTATGTCTTCTGGTATGTAAATATGATAGTGTGAGTAGATTATGTCATCTGGTATGTAAATATGATAGTGTGAGTAGATTCTGTCATCTGGTATGTAAATATGATAGTGTGCGTAGATTTTGTCATCTGGTATGTAAATCTGATAGTGTCAGTAAGTTATGTCATCTGGTATGTAAAGTAGATATTGTCAATAGGCTATGCCATCTGGTTGTAAATTTGATATTAACAGTGGTTTATGTATTCTGATATGTAGTTGATAGCGTCAGTGGTTTATGTCTTCTGATTTGTAGTCTGATAGCGTCAGTAGGTTATGTCTTCTGATTTGTAGTTGATAGCGTCAGTAGGTTATGTCTTCTGATTTGTAGTTGAGAGCATCAGTGGTGTATGTCTTCTGATTTGTAGTTGATAGCGTCAGTAGGTTATGTCTTCTGATTTGTAGTTGATAGCGTCAGTAGGTTATGTCTTCTGATTTGTAGTTAATAGCGTCAGTAGGTTATGTCTTCTGATTTGTAGTTGATAGCGTCAGTAGGTTATGTCTTCTGATTTGTAGTTAATAGCGTCAGTAGGTTATGTCTTCTGATTTGTAGTTAATAGCATCAGTGGTTTATGTCTTCTGATTTGTAGTCTGATAGCGTCAGTAGGTTATGTCTTCTGATTTGTTGTCTGATAGCGTCAGTAGGTTATGTCTTCTGATTTGTAGTTAATAGCATCAGTGGTTTATGTCTTCTGATTTGTAGTCTGATAGCGTCAGTAGGTTATGTCTTCTGATTTGTAGTCTGATAGCGTCAGTAGATTATGTCTTCTGATTTGTAGTTGATAGCGTCAGTAGGTTATGTCTTCTGATTTGTAGTTGATAGCGTCAGAAGGTTATGTCTTCTGATTTGTAGTCTCATAGCGTCAGAAGGTTATGTCTTCTGATTTGTAGTCTCATAGCGTCAGCAGGTTATGTCTTCTGATTTGTAGTCTGATAGTGTCAGTAGGTTATGTCTTCTGATTAGTAATCTGATAGCGTCAGCAGGTTATGTCTTCTGATTTGTAGTCTGATAGCGTCAGTAGGTTATGTCTTCTGATTTGTAATCTGATAGCGTCAGTAGGTTATGTCTTCTGATTTGTAGTCTCATAGCGTCAGTAGGTTATGTCTTCTGATTTGTAATCTGATAGCGTCAGTAGGTTATGTCTTCTGATTTGTAGTCTCATAGCGTCAGTAGGTTATGTCTTCTGATTTGTAATCTGATAGCGTGAGTAGGTTATGTCTTCTGATTTGTAGTTGATAGCGTCAGTAGGTTATGTCTTCTGATTTGTAGTCCGATAGCGTCTGTATATTATGTCTTCTGATTTGGAATTTGATAGCATCAGTAGTTCTGGTATGTAAATATGATAGTGTGAGTAGATTATGTCATCTGGTATGTAAATATGATAGTGTGAGTTGATTATGTCATCTGGTATGTAAATATGATAATGTGGGTAGATTATGTCATCTGGTATGTAAATATGATAGTGTGAGTAGATTATGTCATCTGGTATGTAAATATGATAGTGTGAGTTGATTATGTCATCTGGTATATAAATATGATAATGTGGGTAGATTATGTCATCTGGTATGTAAATATGATAGTGTGAGTAGATTATGTCATCTGGTATGTAAATATGATAGTGTGAGTTGATTATGTCATCTGGTATGTAAATATGATAGTGTGAGTTGATTATGTCATCTGGTATATAAATATGATAGTGTGAGTAGATTATGTCATCTGGTATATAAGCATATTATTGTCAGTAGAGTATGTCATCTGGTATATAAATATGATAGTGTCAATAGGCTATGTCAACTGGTATGTAGATCTGATAGTGTCGGTAAGTTGTGTCTTCTGGTATGTAAATTTGATAGTGTCAGTAATCTATGTCATCTGGTATGTAAATATGATAATGTGAGTATATTATGTCATCTGGTATGTAAATATGATAGTGTGAGTAAGTTATGTCATCTGGTATGTAAATATGATAGTGTGAGTAAGTTATGTCATCTGGTATGTAAATATGATAATGTCAATAGGTTATGCGATCTGGTATGTAAATATGATAGTGTCAGTAAGTTATGTCATCTGGTATGTAAATATGATAATGTGAGTATATTATGTCATCTGGTATGTAAATATGATAGTGTGAGTAAGTTATGTCATCTGGTATGTAAATATGATAGTGTCAATAGGTTATGCCATCTAGTATGTAAATATGATAGTGTCAGTAAGTTATGTCATCTGGTATGTAAAGTAGATAGTGTCAATAGGCTATGCCATCTGGTTATAAATCTGATATTATCAGTGGTTTATGTATTCTGATTTGTAATCTGATAGCGTCAGTAGATTATGTCGTCGGATTTGTAGTTGATAGCGACAGTGGTTTATGTCTTTTGATTTGTAATATAATAGCGTCAGTAGGTTATGTCTTCTGATTTGTAGTTGATAGTGTCAGTAGGTTATGTCTTCTGATTTGTAGTTGATAGCATCAGTGGTTTATGTCTTCTGATTTGTAATTGAGAGCGTCAGTAGGTTATGTCTTCTGATTTGTAGTTGATAGCGTCAGTAGGTTATGTCTTCTGATTTGTAGTCTCATAGCGTCAGTAGGTTATGTCTTCTGATTTGTAGTCTGATAGCGTCAGTAGGTTATGTCTTCTGATTTGTAATCTGATAGCGTCAGTAGGTTATATCTTCTGATTTGTAATCTGATAGCGTCAGTAGGTTATGTCTTCTGATTTGTAATCTGATAGCGTCAGTAGGTTATGTCTTCTGATTTGTAATCTGATAGCGTCAGTAGGTTATGTCTTCTGATTTGTATTCTCATAGCGTCAGTAGGTTATGTCTTCTGATTTCTAATCTAATAACGTCAATAGGTTATGTCTTCTGATTTGTAGTCTGATAGCGTCATTAGGTTCTGTTTTCTGATTTGTAATTGAGAGCGTCAGTAGGTTATGTCTTCTGATTTGTAGTTGATAGCGTCAGTAGGTTATGTCTTCTGATTTGTAGTCTCATAGCGTCAGTAGGTTATGTCTTCTGATTTGTAGTCTGATAGCGTCAGTAGGTTATGTCTTCTGATTTGTAATCTGATAGCGTCAGTAGGTTATGTCTTCTGATTTGTAATCTGATAGCGTCAGTAGGTTATGTCTTCTGATTTGTAATCTGATAGCGTCAGTAGGTTATGTCTTCTGATTTGTAATCTGATAGCGTCAGTAGGTTATGTCTTCTAATTTGTAGTCTCATAGCGTCAGTAGGTTATGTCTTCTGATTTCTAATCTGATAACGTCAATAGGTTATGTCTTCTGATTTGTAGTCTGATAGCGTCAGTAGGTTCTGTCTTCTGATTTGTAATCTGATAGCGTGAGTAGGTTATGTCTTCTGATTTGTAGTTGATAGCGTCAGTAGGCTATGTCTTCTGATTTGTAATCTGATAGCGTGAGTAGGCTATATTTTCTGATTTGTAGTTGATAGCGTCAGTAGGCTATGTCTTCTGATTTGTAATCTGATAGCGTCAGTAGGTTATGTCTTCTGATTTGTAGTTGATAGCTTCAGTAAGTTATGTCTTCTGATTTGTAGTTGATAGCGTCAGTAGGTTATGTCTTCTGATTTGTAGTCTGATAGCGTCAGTAGGTTATTTCTTCTGATTTGTAGTGTCATAGCGTCAGTAGGTTTTGTCTTCTGATTTGTAATCTGATAGCGTCAGTAGGTTATGTCTTCTGATTTGTAGTCTGATAGCGTCAGTAGTTTATGTCTTCTGATTTGTAGTCTGATAGCGTCAGTAGGTGATGTCTTCTGATTTCTAATCTGATAGCGTCAGTAGATTATGTCGTCTGATTTGTAGTTGATAGCGTCAGTGGTTTATGTCTTCTGATTTGTAATATAATAGCGTCAGTAGGTTATGTCTTCTGATTTGTAGTTGATAGCGTCAATAGGTTATGTCTTCTGATTTGTAGTTGATAGCATCAGAGGTTTATGTCTTCTGATTTTTAATTGAGAGCGTCAGTAAGTTATGTCTTCTGATTTGTAGTTGATAGCGTCAGTAGGTTATGTCTTCTGATTTGTATTCTGATAGCGTCAGTAGGTTATGTCTTCTGATTTGTAATCTGAAAACGTCAGTAGGTTATGTCTTCTGATTTGTAATTTGATAGCATCAGTAGTTTATGTCTTCTGGTATGTAAATATGATAGTGTGAGTAGATTATGTCATCTGGTATGTAAATATGACAGTGTGAGTTGATTATGTCATCTGGTATGTAAATATGATAGTGTGGGTAGATTATGTCATCTGGTATGGAAATATGATAGTGTGAGTAGATTATGTCATCTGGTATGTAAATATGATAGTGTGAGTAGATTATGTCATCTGGTATATAAGCATGTTAGTGTCAGTAGAGTATGTCATCTGGTATATAAATATGAGAGTGTCAATAGGCTATGTCATCTGGTATGTAGATCTGATAGTGTCAGTAAGGTGTGTCTTCTGGTATGTAAATCTGATAGTGTCAGTAAGTTGTGTCTTCTGGTATGTAAATCTGATAGTGTCAGTAATCTATGTCATCTGGTATGTAAATATGATAATGTGAATATATTATGTCATCTGGTATGTAAATATGATAGTGTAAGTAAGTTAAGTCATCTTGTATGTAAATATGATAGTGTGAGTAAGTTATGTCATCTTGTATGTAAATATGATAGTGTGAGTAAGTTATGTCATCTGGTATGTAAATATGATAGTGTCAGTAAGTTATGTCATCTGGTATGTAAATATGATAATGTGAGTATATTATGTCATCTGGTATGTAAATATGATAGTGTGAGTAAGTTATGTCATCTGGTATGTAAATATGATAGTGTCAATAGGTTATGCCATCTAGTATGTAAATATGATAGTGTCAGTAAGTTATGTCATCTGGTATGTAAAGTAGATAGTATCAATAGGCTATGACATCTGGTTATAAATCTGATATTATCAGTGGTTTATGTATTCTGATTTGTAATCTGATAGCGTCAGTAGATTATGTCGTCTGATTTGCAGTTGATAGCGTCAGTGGATTATGTCTTCTGATTTGTAATCTAATAGCGTCAGTAGGTTATGTCTTCTGAATTATAGTTGATAGCGTCAGTAGGTTATGTCTTCTGATTTGTAGTTGATAGCATCAGTGGTTTATGTCTTTTGATTTGTAATCTGATAGCGTCAGTAGATTATGTCTTCTTATTTGTAGTTGAGAGCGTCAGTAGGTTATGTCTTCTGATTTGTAGTTGATAGCGTCAGTAGGTTATGTCTTCTGATTTGTAGTCTCATATCGTCAGTATGTTATGTCTTCTGATTTGTAATCTGATAGCGTCAGTAGGTTATGTCTTTTGATTTGTAATCTGATAGCGTCATTAGGTTATGTCTTCTGATTTGTAATCTGATAGCGTCAGTAGGTTATGTCTTCTGATTTGTAATCTGATAGCGTCAGTAGGTTATGTCTTCTGATTTGTAATCTGATAGCGTCAGTAGGTTATATCTTCTGATTTGTAGTGTCATAGCGTCAGTAGGTTATGTCTTCTGATTTGTAATCTGATAGCGTCAGTAGGTTATGTCTTCTGATTTGTAGTCTGATAGCGTCAGTAGGTTATGTTTTCTGATTTGTATTCTGATAGCGTCAGTAGGTTATGTCTTCTCATTTGTAATCTGATAGCGTCAGTAGGTTATGTCTTCTGATTTGTAGTGTCATAGCGTCAGTAGGTTATGTCTTCTGATTTGTAATCTGATAGCGTCAGTAGGTTATGTCATCTGGTATGTAAATATGATAGTGTGAGTTGATTATGTCATCTGGTATGTAAATATGATAATGTGAGTTGATTATGTCATCTGGTATGTAAATATGATAGTGTGAGTAGATTATGTCATCTGGTATATAAATATGATAGTGTGAGTAGATTATGTCATCTGGTATATAAGCATATTATTGTCAGTAGAGTATGTCATCTGGTATATAAATATGATAGTGTCAATAGGCTATGTCAACTGGTATGTAGATCTGATAGTGTCGGTAAGTTGTGTCTTCTGGTATGTAAATCTGATAGTGTCAGTAAGTTGTGTCTTCTGGTATGTAAATCTGATAGTGTCAGTAATCTATGTCATCTGGTATGTAAATATGATAATGTGAATATATTATGTCATCTGGTATGTAAATATGATAGTGTAAGTAAGTTAAGTCATCTTGTATGTAAATATGATAGTGTGAGTAAGTTATGTCATCTGGTATGTAAATATGATAGTGTCAGTAAGTTATGTCATCTGGTATGTAAATATGATAATGTGAGTATATTATGTCATCTGGTATGTAAATATGATAGTGTGAGTAAGTTATGTCATCTGGTATGTAAATATGATAGTGTCAATAGGTTATGCCATCTAGTATGTAAATATGATAATGTCAGTAAGTTATGTCATCTGGTATGTAAAGTAGATAGTATCAATAGGCTATGACATCTGGTTATAAATCTGATATTATCAGTGGTTTATGTATTCTGATTTGTAATCTGATAGCGTCAGTAGATTATGTCGTCTGATTTGCAGTTGATAGCATCAGTGGATTATGTCTTCTGATTTGTAATCTAATAGCGTCAGTAGGTTATGTCTTCTGAATTATAGTTGATAGCGTCAGTAGGTTATGTCTTCTGATTTGTAGTTGATAGCATCAGTGGTTTATGTCTTTTGATTTGTAATCTGATAGCGTCAGTAGATTATGTCTTCTTATTTGTAGTTGAGAGCGTCAGTAGGTTATGTCTTCTGATTTGTAGTTGATAGCGTCAGTAGGTTATGTCTTCTGATTTGTAGTCTCATATCGTCAGTATGTTATGTCTTCTGATTTGTAATCTGATAGCGTCAGTAGGTTATGTCTTTTGATTTGTAATCTGATAGCGTCATTAGGTTATGTCTTCTGATTTGTAATCTGATAGCGTCAGTAGGTTATGTCTTCTGATTTGTAATCTGATAGCGTCAGTAGGTTATGTCTTCTGATTTGTAATCTGATAGCGTCAGTAGGTTATATCTTCTGATTTGTAGTGTCATAGCGTCAGTAGGTTATGTCTTCTGATTTGTAATCTGATAGCGTCAGTAGGTTATGTCTTCTGATTTGTAGTCTGATAGCGTCAGTAGGTTATGTTTTCTGATTTGTAATCTGATAGCGTCAGTAGGTTATGTCTTCTGATTTGTAATATGATTGCGTCAGTAGGTTATGTCTTCTGATTTGTAGTGTCATAGCGTCAGTAGGTTATGTCTTCTGATTTGTAATCTGATAGCGTCAGTAGGTTATGTCATCTGGTATGTAAATATGATAGTGTGAGTTGATTATGTCATCTGGTATGTAAATATGATAATGTGAGTTGATTATGTCATCTGGTATATAAATATGATAGTGTGAGTAGATTATGTCATCTGGTATATAAGCATATTATTGTCAGTAGAGTATGTCATCTGGTATATAAATATGATAGTGTCAATAGGCTATGTCAACTGGTATGTAGATCTGATAGTGTCGGTAAGTTGTGTCTTCTGGTATGTAAATCTGATAGTGTCAGTAAGTTGTGTCTTCTGGTATGTAAATCTGATAGTGTCAGTAATCTATGTCATCTGGTATGTAAATATGATAATGTGAATATATTATGTCATCTGGTATGTAAATATGATAGTGTAAGTAAGTTAAGTCATCTTGTATGTAAATATGATAGTGTGAGTAAGTTATGTCATCTGGTATGTAAATATGATAGTGTCAGTAAGTTATGTCATCTGGTATGTAAATATGATAATGTGAGTATATTATGTCATCTGGTATGTAAATATGATAGTGTGAGTAAGTTATGTCATCTGGTATGTAAATATGATAGTGTCAATAGGTTATGCCATCTAGTATGTAAATATGATAATGTCAGTAAGTTATGTCATCTGGTATGTAAAGTAGATAGTATCAATAGGCTATGACATCTGGTTATAAATCTGATATTATCAGTGGTTTATGTATTCTGATTTGTAATCTGATAGCGTCAGTAGATTATGTCGTCTGATTTGCAGTTGATAGCGTCAGTGGATTATGTCTTCTGATTTGTAATCTAATAGCGTCAGTAGGTTATGTCTTCTGAATTATAGTTGATAGCGTCAGTAGGTTATGTCTTCTGATTTGTAGTTGATAGCATCAGTGGTTTATGTCTTTTGATTTGTAATCTGATAGCGTCAGTAGATTATGTCTTCTTATTTGTAGTTGAGAGCGTCAGTAGGTTATGTCTTCTGATTTGTAGTTGATAGCGTCAGTAGGTTATGTCTTCTGATTTGTAGTCTCATATCGTCAGTATGTTATGTCTTCTGATTTGTAATCTGATAGCGTCAGTAGGTTATGTCTTTTGATTTGTAATCTGATAGCGTCATTAGGTTATGTCTTCTGATTTGTAATCTGATAGCGTCAGTAGGTTATGTCTTCTGATTTGTAATCTGATAGCGTCAGTAGGTTATGTCTTCTGATTTGTAATCTGATAGCGTCAGTAGGTTATATCTTCTGATTTGTAGTGTCATAGCGTCAGTAGGTTATGTCTTCTGATTTGTAATCTGATAGCGTCAGTAGGTTATGTCTTCTGATTTGTAGTCTGATAGCGTCAGTAGGTTATGTTTTCTGATTTGTAATCTGATAGCGTCAGTAGGTTATGTCTTCTGATTTGTAATCTGATAGCGTCAGTAGGTTATGTCTTCTGATTTGTAGTGTCATAGCGTCAGTAGGTTATGTCTTCTGATTTGTAATCTGATAGCGTCAGTAGGTTATGTCATCTGGTATGTAAATATGATAGTGTGAGTTGATTATGTCATCTGGTATGTAAATATGATAATGTGAGTTGATTATGTCATCTGGTATGTAAATATGATAGTGTGAGTAGATTATGTCATCTGGTATATAAATATGATAGTGTGAGTAGATTATGTCATCTGGTATATAAGCATATTATTGTCAGTAGAGTATGTCATCTGGTATATAAATATGATAGTGTCAATAGGCTATGTCAACTGGTATGTAGATCTGATAGTGTCGGTAAGTTGTGTCTTCTGGTATGTAAATTTGATAGTGTCAGTAATCTATGTCATCTGGTATGTAAATATGATAATGTCAATAGGTTATGCGATCTGGTATGTAAATATGATAGTGTCAGTAAGTTATGTCATCTGGTATGTAAATATGATAATGTGAGTATATTATGTCATCTGGTATGTAAATATGATAGTGTGAGTAAGTTATGTCATCTGGTATGTAAATATGATAGTGTCAATAGGTTATGCCATCTAGTATGTAAATATGATAGTGTCAGTAAGTTATGTCATCTGGTATGTAAAGTAGATAGTGTCAATAGGCTATGCCATCTGGTTATAAATCTGATATTATCAGTGGTTTATGTATTCTGATTTGTAATCTGATAGCGTCAGTAGATTATGTCGTCTGATTTGTAGTTGATAGCGTCAGTGGTTTATGTCTTTTGATTTGTAATATAATAGCGTCAGTAGGTTATGTCTTCTGATTTGTAGTTGATAGTGTCAGTAGGTTATGTCTTCTGATTTTTAGTTGATAGCATCAGTGGTTTATGTCTTCTGATTTGTAATTGAGAGCGTCAGTAGGTTATGTCTTCTGATTTGTAGTTGATAGCGTCAGTAGGTTATGTCTTCTGATTTGTAGTCTCATAGCGTCAGTAGGTTATGTCTTCTGATTTGTAGTCTGATAGCGTCAGTAGGTTATGTCTTCTGATTTGTAATCTGATAGCGTCAGTAGGTTATATCTTCTGATTTGTAATCTGATAGCGTCAGTAGGTTATGTCTTCTGATTTGTAATCTGATAGCGTCAGTAGGTTATGTCTTCTGATTTGTAATCTGATAGCGTCAGTAGGTTATGTCTTCTGATTTGTATTCTCATAGCGTCAGTAGGTTATGTCTTCTGATTTCTAATATGATAACGTCAATAGGTTATGTCTTCTGATTTGTAGTCTGATAGCGTCATTAGGTTCTGTCTTCTGATTTGTAATTGAGAGCGTCAGTAGGTTATGTCTTCTGATTTGTAGTTGATAGCGTCAGTAGGTTATGTCTTCTGATTTGTAGTCTCATAGCGTCAGTAGGTTATGTCTTCTGATTTGTAGTCTGATAGCGTCAGTAGGTTATGTCTTCTGATTTGTAATCTGATAGCGTCAGTAGGTTATGTCTTCTGATTTGTAATCTGATAGCGTCAGTAGGTTATGTCTTCTGATTTGTAATCTGATAGCGTCAGTAGGTTATGTCTTCTGATTTGTAATCTGATAGCGTCAGTAGGTTATGTCTTCTGATTTGTAGTCTCATAGCGTCAGTAGGTTATGTCTTCTGATTTCTAATCTGATAACGTCAATAGGTTATGTCTTCTGATTTGTAGTCTGATAGCGTCAGTAGGTTCTGTCTTCTGATTTGTAATCTGATAGCGTGAGTAGGTTATGTCTTCTGATTTGTAGTTGATAGCGTCAGTAGGCTATGTCTTCTGATTTGTAATATGATAGCGTGAGTAGGCTATGTTTTCTGATTTGTAGTTGATAGCGTCAGTAGGCTATGTCTTCTGATTTGTAATCTGATAGCGTCAGTAGGTTATGTCTTCTGATTTGTAGTCTGATAGCGTCAGTAGGTTATGTCTTCTGATTTGTAATCTGATAGCGTCAGTAGGTTATGTCTTCTGATTTGTAGTCTGATAGCGTCAGTAGGTTATGTCTTCTGATTTGTAGTCTGATAGCGTCAGTAGGTTATGTCTTCTGATTTGTAATCTGATAGCGTCAGTAGGTTATATCTTCTGATTTGTAATCTGATAGCGTCAGTAGGTTATGTCTTCTGATTTGTAATCTGATAGCGTCAGTAGGTTATGTCTTCTGATTTGTAATCTGATAGCGTCAGTAGGTTATGTCTTCTGATTTGTATTCTCATAGCGTCAGTAGGTTATGTCTTCTGATTTCTAATATGATAACGTCAATAGGTTATGTCTTCTGATTTGTAGTCTGATAGCGTCATTAGGTTCTGTCTTCTGATTTGTAATTGAGAGCGTCAGTAGGTTATGTCTTCTGATTTGTAGTTGATAGCGTCAGTAGGTTATGTCTTCTGATTTGTAGTCTGATAGCGTCAGTAGGTTATGTCTTCTGATTTGTAATCTGATAGCGTCAGTAGGTTATGTCTTCTGATTTGTAATCTGATAGCGTCAGTAGGTTATGTCTTCTGATTTGTAATCTGATAGCGTCAGTAGGTTATGTCTTCTGATTTGTAGTCTCATAGCGTCAGTAGGTTATGTCTTCTGATTTCTAATCTGATAACGTCAATAGGTTATGTCTTCTGATTTGTAGTCTGATAGCGTCAGTAGGTTCTGTCTTCTGATTTGTAATCTGATAGCGTCAGGAGGTTATGTCTTCTGATTTGTAGTTGATAGCGTCAGTAGGCTATGTCTTCTGATTTGTATAATGATAGCGTGAGTAGGCTATGTTTTCTGATTTGTAGTTGATAGCGTCAGTAGGCTATGTCTTCTGATTTGTAATCTGATAGCGTCAGTAGGTTATGTCTTCTGATTTGTAGTTGATAGCTTCAGTAAGTTATGTCTTCTGATTTGTAGTTGATACCGTCAGTAGGTTATGTCTTCTGATTTGTAGTCTGATAGCGTCAGTAGGTTATTTCTTCTGATTTGTAGTCTCATAGCGTCAGTAGGTTTTGTCTTCTGATTTGTAATCTGATAGCGTCAGTAGGTTATGTCTTCTGATTTGTAGTCTGATAGCGTCAGTAGGTTATGTCTTCTGATTTGTAGTATGATAGCGTCAGTAGGTGATGTCTTCTGATTTGTAATCTGATAGCGTCAGTAGATTATGTCGTCTGATTTGTAGTTGATAGCGTCAGTGGTTTATGTCTTCTGATTTGTAATATAATAGCGTCAGTAGGTTATGTCTTCTGATTTGTAGTTGATAGCATCAGAGGTTTATGTCTTCTGATTTGTAATTGAGAGCGTCAGTAAGTTATGTCTTCTGATTTGTAGTTGATAGCGTCAGTAGGTTATGTCTTCTGATTTGTATTCTGATAGCGTCAGTAGGTTATGTCTTCTGATTTGTAATCTGATAGCGTCAGTAGGTTATGTCTTCTGATTTGTAATTTGATAGCATCAGTAGTTTATGTCTTCTGGTGTGTAAATATGATAGTGTGAGTAGATTATGTCATCTGGTATGTAAATATGACAGTGTGAGTTGATTATGTCATCTGGTATGTAAATATGATAGTGTGGGTAGATTATGTCTTCTGGTATGTAAATATGATAGTGTGAGTAGATTATGTCATCTGGTATGTAAATATGATAGTGTGAGTAGATTATGTCATCTGGTATGTAAATATGATAGTGTGAGTAGATTATGTCATCTGGTATATAAGCATGTTAGTGTCAGTAGAGTATGTCATCTGGTATATAAATATGAGAGTGTCAATAGGCTATGTCATCTGGTATGTAGATCTGATAGTGTCAGTAAGTTGTGTCTTCTGGTATGTAAATCTGATAGTGTCAGTAATCTATGTCATCTGGTATGTAAATATGATAATGTGAGTATATTATGTCATCTGGTATGTAAATATGATAGTGTAAGTAAGTTAAGTCATCTTGTATGTAAATATGATAGTGTGAGTAAGTTATGTCATCTGGTATGTAAATATGATAGTGTCAGTAAGTTATGTCATCTGGTATGTAAATATGATAATGTGAGTATATTATGTCATCTGGTATGTAAATATGATAGTGTGAGTAAGTTATGTCATATGGTATGTAAATATGATAGTGTCAATAGGTTATGCCATCTAGTATGTAAATATGATAGTGTCAGTAAGTTATGTCATCTGGTATGTAAAGTAGATAGTATCAATAGGCTATGACATCTGGTTATAAATCTGATATTATCAGTGGTTTATGTATTCTGATTTGTAATCTGATAGCGTCAGTAGATTATGTCGTCTGATTTGTAGTTGATAGCGTCAGTGGTTTATGTCTTCTGATTTGTAATCTAATAGCGTCAGTAGGTTATGTCTTCTGATTTGTAGTTGATAGCGTCAGTAGGTTATGTCTTCTGATTTGTAGTTGATAGCATCAGTGGTTTATGTCTTTTGATTTGTAATCTGATAGCGTCAGTAGATTATGTCTTCTTATTTGTAATTGAGAGCGTCAGTAGGTTATGTCTTCTGATTTGTAGTTGATAGCGTCAGTAGGTTATGTCTTCTGATTTGTAGTCTCATATCGTCAGTATGTTATGTCTTCTGATTTGTAATCTGATAGCGTCAGTAGGTTATGTCTTTTGATTTGTAATCTGATAGCGTCAGTAGGTTATGTCTTCTGATTTGTAGTCTGATAGCGTCAGTAGGTTATGTCTTCTGATTTGTAATCTGATAGCGTCAGTAGGTTATGTCTTCTGATTTGTAATCTGATAGCGTCAGTAGGTTATATCTTCTGATTTGTAGTGTCATAGCGTCAGTAGGTTATGTCTTCTGATTTGTAATCTGATAGCGTCAGTAGGTTATGTCTTCTGATTTGTAGTCTGATAGCGTCAGTAGGTTATGTCTTCTGATTTGTAGTCTGATGGCGTCAGTAGGTTATGTCTTCTGATTTGTTGTCTGATAGCGTCAGGAGTTTATGTCTTCTGATTTGTAATCTGATAGCGTCAGTAGGTTATGTCTTCTGACTTGTACTCTGATAACGTCTGTATGTTATGCCTTCTGATTTGTAATTTGATAGCATCAGTAGTTTATGTCTTCTGGTATGTAAATATGATAATGTGAGTTGATTATGTCATCTGGTTTGTAAATATGATAGTGTGAGTAGATTCTGTCATCTGGTATGTAAATATGATAGTGTGAGTAGATTCTGTCATCTGGTATGTAAATATGATAGTGTGAGTAGATTATGTCATCTGGTATGTAAGCATGTTAGTGTCAGTAGAGTATGTCATCTGGTATGTAAATATGATAGTGTCAGTAAGTTGTGTCTTCTGGTACGTAAATCTGATAGTGTCAGTAAGCTATGTCATCTGGTATGTAAATATGATAATGTGAGTATATTATGTCATATGGTATGTAAATATGATAGTGTGAGTAAGTTATGTCATCTGGTATGTAAATATGATAGTGTGAGTAAGTTATGTCATCTGGTATGTAAATATGATAGTGTCAGTAAGCTATGTCATCTGGTATGCAAATATGATAATGTGAGTATATTATGTCATCTGGTATGTAAATATGATAGTGTGAGTAAGTTATGTCATCTGGTATGTAAATCTGATAGTGTCAATAGGTTATGTCATCTGGTATGTAAAGTAGATAGTGTCAATAGGCTATGTCATCTGCTTTGTAAATATGATAGTGTCAATAGGATATGGCATCTGGTATGTAAATATGATAGTGTCAGTAAGTTATGTCATCTCGTATGTAAATATGAGTGTCAATAGGTTATGTCATTTGGTACGTAAATATAATAGTGTCAATAGGCTATATCATCTGGTATGTAATTATGATAGTGTCAGTAGATTATGTCATCAGGTATGTAAGTATGATAGTGTCAATAAGTCATGCCATCTGGTATGTAAATCTGATAGTGTCAATAAGTAATGTCATCTGGTTGGTAAATATGATAGTGACACTAGGCTATGTCATCTGGTATGTAGGTATGGTAATGTCAGTAGGTTATGTCGTCTGGTATGTAAATATGATAGTATCAGTATGCTATGTCATCTAGTATGTAAATATGATAGTGTAAGTAGATTATGTCATCTAGTATGTAAATCTCATAATGTCAGTAGATTATGTCATATGTTATGTAAACATGATAGTGTCAGTAGATTATGTTATCTGGTATGTGCATCTGATAGTGTCAGTATGCTATGTCATTTGGTTTGTAAATATGATAGTGTCAATATATTATGTCATCTGGTATGTAAATATGATAGCGTCAGTAGATTATGTCATCTGGTATGTGCTTCTGAGGGTGTCGGAGATTTCCCTGTCTTGCACTTTTTGCCGGTGTTTGATTTTATTTCTCACTTTTATCAGTAGTTGTGTATTGTTTGACAGCTATGTACTTTTAGCCGACGATCATGTAAACAATGTGAGTTATTTCCCCTTCATGTCAATCAAAAAAGTAATTCCATATTTTTGTATATTGCGTGAAGGTTATTATGTAATAATATAGCTGATTGTTAGGAATTGTGTGTTTGTAAAATATTGAAAACTTATATACAGTGACTTGTTTATCTTAAAAAGGAAAAGCATGGAGAATGGGGGGGGGGGGGGGGGGGGGGGGGGGGGGGTCAGTTGACATAAACTGTACAGCATGCATTTGTCGGTAAAACGCACGTGATTTTTTTTGTCTTGCACTAGTGCAATATTAGAAAATCTCACATCGCTAAAAATAGGAACTGGTCTGTCTCAAAAGTGAGAAAAAAGGGTCCCATTTCATGCAAATACAATGAAAACAACATAAGCTTTTCCGCATTATCTGTTCATGATTTTAATGTTGAATTTTCTATTTGCTATAAAATAATCCTCTGCTGTTTTACAAGGTTCTACATAATATTGGAAAATCATACTGAGATTTGATATCCTGTCCATTTGATTGCTAGACATGACACCACGTGGTCCCTGTCCATTTGATTGCTAGACATGACACCACGTGGTCCATCGTGTGGGAAATAATGGTATGAAAACGTATAATTGTAGGATCAAATGGAGAATGTGTAAAAGCTGTATTTTGATTTAGTCAAGTTAGGCAACTACTGTACGGTGGATGCAAGGGGGGAAACAAGAACCAATAATCAACAGTTCGTAATATGCAAGTTTGTACTATGTATATTTCTACTGTTTGTATCATTATCGTTAAATTATTTTTGAAAACTAATCGATGAAATTGCTTTCAAATGATATTATTTCATTGAATAACTGTATACTGAACATTTTATTTTACAGTAAACATATCCAACTCGTACATGTCAGTGTATGAAATAATACGCTGTTATCTATCTTAGGTGAATATCTTCTGGCACTGAGAATAAAGTATGTTTTGTCAATACTCGCTGGCGTCATGGGATTTGGCAATATCATTAAGTCCAGAAAACTAAAATCTGATAGAAAATGTTAAAAGTAGATAATATCTTTCACCTAGGAGCATTTCTGCGAACATACGATCTGGTCTGTCTGTGGTTCCATTAGCTCATTTTTTTTGCTTTATGTTGTAATAACTTGGATTCCTGGAAAACTGAAATTATATTTTGTATATTAATGTGACAGTTTTCTTTCTATATATTGATATAAGTGCCAATAATACTCTGAATATGTAACTAAGCTCTTCTTTTTCACAAGAAACACTGAAGCCTTTTGATATCACCACATCATTCTTGATATCATTCTGTCTTACAGGGTTATCGAGTTAATGTAAAGGTAAGTGTGTTTCCACACTGGAAGGGAATGTTTGTCACTTCTTCGTTTCCTTTTCATGTAATCACATTTAATCCACTATCACACAGTAGTTTTATAACTCAGTGTATGGCTCACTCTCACATTTTTTTATTGGAATTTCTATATTTTTATCTCTTTGTGCAGATATTTATGATTTTTATTGCATCATGCAGATACTAATTTTTGTAATTATAGTCATACTAAGAGTATTTTCTGGAGGGGGAAATAATCTACCGGAATATTATGTATGGTTTCCACGTTTCTCTATTTATATTGAATTTCATTAGAATTAACCATATTAATTATTACATTTTGACACAATGTATTTGTATGCATGTTTAGACAAAAGAATAATAACATTGATCATGTGTCATTTGGCATTGTCAATGCATCTGCCATCATTTAGTGTTGTGATGATTCAACGTAATGGTCAACTACAGATTTACTTTAGTTAATGCTATCAAATGAAACGAAACACATACTTTCACAAACAGCAATACATGTATTTATACATATACACCACGTAATATGTGAACAAACAACATAACACTATAGATATTTGTTATCGATGCTACTCGACTCTTGTAAAACATATTGCCGAAAAAATATGGAAACCTTGTGATGAGATTCCTGTGGAAGCTAATTAGGAAATGAATCATGGAAGCCGGAATGCGTTTTGAGTTTTAACATGGGTTGGCGGATAAGATTTACTAATATCCGCCAACCCATGTTAAAACTTAAAACACATTCTGGCTTCCTTGAATTATTTCGATTCTGATATGTCTAAGAATACAAATACGGTAGTATACTTTGATAGGAAGACGGTAATTTATATTTACGTTTGCGGACAATGTCGCACACAATTTATGCTGCCAAATTCGAGCAGACGACAATTCATCAACATGTACATTTACGACGGGAAAGTCAGTCACATGCACCGACGCATGTGCTAATGAGAGTATACCCAATTGATAAATCGCTCGTTTATTTACAAAGCGAAAGACGGACGTTATGTTAGAACTTATATATTTATATTTATTACATAATGATTTTATCTAAACAATTTTATTGGCTATCATGCTGTCACCTGACATTCCGTAAAATTTGATATTGTTTGATTAAAACTCGTATTGACTTGGTTTCACTTTCGTTTTCCATTGCATCATGTATGACGTCATAATGAAGTGATTAATTTCATATTGACTTGGTTTCACTTTCACTTTTCATTTTAATGTAATAAAACAATTCTCTTTTCCGGGCATCCGGGTATTTCGGTCAACGAATTATCTCCCTTGTCATTGAGGCGGTGAAACATTCGCCATTTTAAATTTGATTTTCACCGCCTAAAGATGGCCGACTTCGTTGTTGTTAGAGGAAGTGACGTCACCCCGGAAAAGAGAATTACAGTCTTCTGTATCGGTCAATACGAGTTTTTATGGACCTTAGAAATCAATATTCACCTCAGCCTCAAGGCTTCGGTGAATATCGTTTTTAAGGTCCATAAAAACTCGCATTGACCTCAACAAAAGACTATAATTGTATATTATCATTTTTGTATATTATTTGGAAACGTTGATTGGCTAAAAACGGGTCACATGACGTTCTATAAAAAGTAGCATTGCACGGACGTTACTACTAGTAACATCAAAAGTAATATTGCATGGATGTTACTAATTATAGTAACACCAAAAGTAGTATTGCACGGATGTTACTATATTCGCTGACCCAATTATATCGTTACACTCCCGAGATATTTCTCTTTTCGACTGACAAACTTTATCACATATTGTTGTAGATCCCACTACCATACCATCACGACCACCACGCCCCCTCCCCTGGATGTGTATATAGTAACACCCATGCAATATACAAAAAAAGTTCAAAATTTTCAAAAATTTTCAAAAATTTCAAAATTATAAAATTGATTTTTTTTAAATTTTATAAATTTTCATAAAATTTCAAAATTTTACTATTTAAATATTAGTATTGAAAAAAGATAAAACAATAATAGCCTACCATTTCGGTCAATACATGGATTTATAGACCTACAAATATATTCTAATGAATATTAATTAGGATATACTCGCTTTCTATACATATAGATTCTCCTTCAGTTGCCCGAAGAGAGTGGAGAAATCTCGTAACCCACATGGGCAACTGAAGGAGAATTTGTTTCTCCCATTATTAAAACACGAACTTTATTTCAAAATCCTTTGGCGGACCGAATTGACAACATGCGGGGAAAGGCACGAGACATTTTAATACTCTAGAGGATTACAGATTTTTCCACCACTGGTTCAGTTTAGTTTAAACATATTTTTTTTGCATAAATGTTGCAAATGGGATTGGACACAAGTTATGACAACATTAGGGAACGACCATTTAACTTGAAAGGGGGGGGGGGTATGTTTTTTTTCCTTAAATATTCTGATTCCCAATGTTGCTGAAAAAAATATTCTGATTTTGGTGGAGGAAAAAAAAAAAAATCTGAATCAGAGTTTTTGTCATATAACCTAATGTTGAATTCTGGAGAAAAAAAATTCGCGCTTTGCTCGACAAAAAAAATATAACTTCAACGATAGAGTCAGAAAAGTTCCAAAAAATTATTATTATCGTTGAAGTTAATGCAGTGGTACGTCACTTCCGTCAGCCGTGGGTCCTTATACGAAAAATTTGGCAATAAATGTGTGAAAATCTTAAAATTCTGGAGAACTGAGCTATCGTATGCACAAAACAAAAACAGGCTAGCTATGTTATAGTGTGGCTTCTATGTCTAGTTAAATAGCCCACTATTCAATTGTCAACTTTGTAATAGTCTGGCTTCTATGCCTAGTTAAATAGTTCACTATCCAATTGTTACCTGTGTAATAGTGTAGCTTCTATGCCTAGTTAAATCGTCCACTATCCAATTGTTAGCTATGTTATAGTGTGGCTTCTATGCCTAGTTAAATAGTCCACTATCAAATTGTTAACTATGTTATTGTGTAGCTTCTATGCCTAGTTAACTAGTCCACTATCCAATTGTTAGCTATGTTATAGTGTGGTTTCTATGCCTAGTTGAATAATCCACTATCAAATTGTTATCTATGTTATAGTGTGGCTTCTATGTCTATGCGGTTTCTATCCCTAGTTGAATAGTCCACTATCCAATTGTTACCTATGTAATGGTGTGGCTTCTATGTCTAACTAAATAGTCCACTATCCAATGGTTAGCTGTGTAATAGTGTAGCTTCTATGCCTAGTTAAATAGTCCACTATTCAATTGTTAGCTGTGTTGTAGTGTGGCTTCTATGTCTAGTTAAATAGTCCACTATCCAATTGTTAGCTGTTTATTAGTATGACTTCTATGCCTAGTTAAATTGTCCGCTATTCAATTGTTAGCTGTGTAATAGTGTAGCTTCTATTTCTAGTTAAATAGTCCACTATCTAATTGTTAGCTGTGTAATAGTGTAGCTTCTATGCCTATTTAAATAGTCCACTATCTAATTGTTAGCTGTGTAATAGTCTGGCATCTATGCCTAGCTAAATGATCCACTATCCATTTGTTAACTGTGTAATAGTGTGGCTTCTATGCCTAGTTAAATAGTCCTCTATCCAATTGTTAAATGTGCAATAGTGTGGGTTAAGGAATTCCAACAATACAGTAATTTCGCAATGTAGAAAAGGGTTATCGTGAAGTTATATACATGTTCATAACTTTGATGGACAATTTTGCTCTTAGATTTGAATCTCTAATGAGAATTCATTTGACATTCGAAGTAATATACGAAGAAATGAGATCTAATGAAAATTACCGTTAGTTTCCCCTTCGAGATCAACTGCGATGCTATGTTAACTAATACATAAAATTGATATCATTCTTTATATTGGTAAATTACAGAAGAACAAGTTTATTATTGGAATTTATTGTCGCTTTAAGCATTTTCAACTATATCATACCAGACTTATGACAACTAATTAAATTACAATTTTTACTCAGGATTAAAAGTAATCACCACAGGCGCTCGTGGCGCGGGCCACCCCCCTTTTTTTTCTAAATTTCTGTTTGCAAATTTATTTTCAATAAAATTTCTTTATTTCTTATTATTTCATCTCTTTTTCCTTATTTTAACTTGTTCGTGTCAATATTCATACAATTTCATGTTAACATCAAATTGCATGTTTCGACCCTATATAGATACTAATAATCCACTCGTGGCACGGACCACCCCCCTTTTTTTTCTAAATTTCTGTTTGCAAATTTATTTTCAATAAAATTTCTTTATTTCTTTATTATTTCATCTCTTTTTCCTTATTTTAACTAGTTCGTGTCAATATTCATAAAATCTCATGTTAACATCAAATTGCATGTTTCGACCCTATATAGATACTAATAATCCACTCGTGGCACGGACCACCCCCCTTTTTTTTTCTAAATTTCTGTTTGCAAATTTATTTTCAATAAAATTTCTTTATTTCTTTATTATTTCATATGTTTTTCCTTATTTTAACTTGTTCGTGTCAATATTCATACAATCTCATGTTAACATCAAATTGCATGGTTTGATCCTATATAGATACACAAGGCATGTAACTCGGCAGGTTTAAAAATCGTACCCCTGCTCGCTTCGAGTACATTTATTGCACCTTATTTCCATTATGTCATTCAAACTAGGACATGTATCCATTCCTAAAAGACGCATCTTTTTGCCCCTGTTTTTGTTTTGTGCATACGATAGCTCAGTTCTCCAGAATTTTAAGATTTTCACACATTTATTGCCAAATTTTTCGTATAAGGACCCACGGCTGACGGAAGTGACGTACCACTGCATTAACTTCAACGATAGAGTCAGAAAAGTTCCAAAAAAATTATTATTTAAATGTTTGGAGCGTTTCTGACCCTATCGTTGAGTTGCATGCCTTGTGGATTATTAGTATCTATATATAGGGTCGAAACATGCAATTTGATGTTAACATGAGATTGTATGAATATTGACACGAACAAGTTAAAATAAGGAAAAAGAGATGAAAGAATAAAGAAATAATTTTTTGTTATTGAAAATAAATTTGCAAACAGATATTTAGAAAAAAAAAAGGGGGGTGGTCCGTGCCACGAGCGCCTGTGGTGATTACTAGAAAAGTAAATGCATTGTACAGGTAATTATTCTAATCAAAACAACTACCTGTTCCCGCCCTCAACTATGAGATCAATGACCGTGTCCGATGACCAGTCTTGACATTCCATAATTACCGATCAATACACAGCTGTCAAAAGGTAGTTGTGGGCAATACTAACGGGGGAATTTAAATTGGTTTTACGACTTTTGTGTCTGAAAACCTGTGGCGGATGGCTGTAGCTGAGTTTGGCCAATCGTAACTACTCGGCCATTCTCGCTACCCTGCAAATAACCTCGTACGTACATAGTAGAAATTCTTCTTAAATTGTTTGCCGGAAGTTAAGTTAAGTTAAGCCGCACAAAAATATAGTCCACGAAAATCCAATATGGAAGACATACTAAGTAAAATCTAATCATGCAAAACTAATTAAAACTTTAATTGAAATATAGAAAATTGTTTAAGATATAACTTTATCAAACTTTCATGTAACTGACATGTGAAAAGTAGAGCGATTTATACGCCTAATGCATACGAGGTTATTTGCAGGGTAGCGAGAATGGCCGAGTAGTTACGATTGGAGTTTGGCAGTATAACGGGGTATTTTTAAT
The DNA here is from genome assembly GCA_963680875.1 of Bathymodiolus brooksi. Taxonomy (NCBI): domain Eukaryota; kingdom Metazoa; phylum Mollusca; class Bivalvia; order Mytilida; family Modiolidae; genus Bathymodiolus; species Bathymodiolus brooksi. The sequence continues at coordinate 40,779,757 of OY804577.1, forward strand.
GGGGGAAATCGGGACAGACGAGGATTTTGGCGGTAGGCGAGGTTGGCGATAAAACGGGGGCGATAGACCGAGGGAGAACTGCAAATGATTCGGCGAACACTAAATACCAACCAAAGTGTCGATCCAGGCATTACATTAGTGGATTATCTAATCGAAACGGTCAAGGACATAATTCAAAAAAAGCATACAACATTACAAAATTAGAGAGAAATAACGGGGAACATCTAATTGTACCCATAGAGATAACACGTTATTATGAGACCAAATTCATGTTTACCTATAGTAAATGTAAATCATAAGAATTATAAATAAAATCAACATTAGTAATAAACAATTAAGATTTGTTAACTGTTATACGTGTTCTGTATAATACAATAACCATAGTGTCGTGTAGATATCCATATTGTCAACACTAAAATAGACTTTTAAAATTATTCTATTTTAAATGTATGAAACCATGCATAGATTTTTCTTAAATTTTCATATATGTGCTGTCGCGTTTGGTATTTTACTTTATAACAAATGTGGACACAGAAATGTGCTGTCCAAAAGGCAAGTGTGGATGTCAATATTTCATATTATTAACTTTAAAAAAGAAAAAAAAATCATGGACACAGGGGTCCTAGATTTTTTTTTAATAAAAAACTAATCCTGGATTATCATTTTTACTTAAAGTCCGGTCCTGTGTTTTTATTTCAAATTTTCATTATAGCCCCCCTCCCCCTCCCAAGAGATATAAAATTGTATCATTAATAATAAATTAATAAATAATAGATTCAGATTTTCTATTCAAAATAAATCTCATTTACAAAACCACTGATATTTGTTAAATTTTTAACGCTGATTTAAGCTTTAGTCGCAACAAATTTTTATTTTTCTCTTTAAACTGTCGAAACATAACATTTATTTAACTGTAAAATTCACAAATAAAATTCCCCCCCCCCCTTTTCCCTTTTTTCTTTTTTAAATTAATGATCAACAATATTCCAGAATCAAACAAATGAATAAATATAACATAGATTTCTTTTACATGCATCTTTTTGTTCTTGTCCAAGATAAAAATACATCGCTAAAATTACCTGTGGGTGTTTCCCCACTTCAACTCGTAAATTTACATAGAAATCGGAGATATTTCGTCATAAAACTTCACACATGGTTTTGTCTATCATATTTCTTGAAGACAAACATAAAATGTTATTGCATTTGTCAATATTTGATTAGTATCAACAGTTTTTTCAACACCGTATCTGTTTCTCGATACAGCCGCCCGATTACAGTGACCCGTAACCCACCTTAGCACGTTCTACCAGTTTTTTCTTAATAATGTTGTTTAATAATCATACACTCTACAGCTCATTTATTTCTGTCATGACGTGTTTTCGCAATGGCCATGACTACATTACTTCGGATAGAATCAAATCTATTTTAGGATAAACATGTTAGATGTTTTACAAACGTGATACGGGTTTATGTTTTGTCTTTCTTCAAGTAATTGATCATATACAAATCAACATATAAGTGTTAGCTTATTGTTTATATCTATTTAGTCGATTAAATCAAGGAGTGGATGGCTATTGTATGAATATATGACGCAAACAATGTATGAAATGTGATAAATCTACAAATGTCTAACTACTTTGGTGTTTTGTGGGTGTTTATGATTTCAGTTGTATTGTAATTTAGGTATTTGTCAATTGTGAAATTGTATTTGTTATTATGCTTACATGCTAGGTTTGAAAAATATGTACATATATTTATATTCATCTATGGAAACATTTCTCCTTTAGGTATTCTAGGCCAGAAAGCAAGTGTTCCAGAAAGGATTAAGAGCTTTAAATATTTGATGGGCAGTAAGCTCGTATCATTGACATGCACATGAGAACACCAGTGTCTAACATGTGTTAACAAATCACCAGTGTCTAACATGTGTTAACAGATCACCAGTGTCTAACATGTGTTAACAGATCACCAGTGTCTAACATATGTTAACAGATCACCAGTGTCTAACATGTGTTAACAGATCACCAGTGTCTAACATGTGTTAACAGATCACCAGTGTCTAACATGTGTTAACACATCACCAATGTCTAACATGTGTTAACAGATCACCAGTGTCTAACATGTGTTAACAGATCACCAGTGTCTAACATGTGTTAACAGATCACCAGTGTCTAACATGTGTTAGCATATCACCAGTGTCTAACATATGTTAACAGATCACCAATGTCTAACATGTGTTAACAGATCACCAGTGTCTAACATATGTTAACAGATCACCAGTGTCTAACATGTGTTAACAGATCACCAGTGTCTAACATATGTTAACAGATCACCAGTGTCTAACATGTGTTAACACTCTTATTTCGATACCTTTATAGATTCAGAGACCTAATACGTCACGTGTTTTCAAAGTTTTAAATGTTATGGTATAATTATGGTTTATGATAGTATGATACTTTTTCCAACAAATGTTCCCAATTCCGCTTCGTTATTAAAGATCGTACATGACATGAAGATCAAAACTACACAGCCAAAATTGGGTCCTATGGTATTACCAAGTGCATGATATATGGCTTATATGTCTAGTTAAATAGTCCACAATCAAATTGTTAACTGTGTAATAGTGTGGCTTTTATGTCTATGTGGCTTCTATGCCTAGTTAACTAATCCACTATCCAATTCTTAACTGTGTAATAGTATGGCTTCTATGTCTATGCGGTTTGCATGCCTAGTTAAACAGTCCACTATCCAATTGTTACCTGTGTAATAGTCTGGCTTCTATGTCTAGTTAGATAGCCCACTATCCAATTGTTAACTGAGTAATAGTCTGGCTTCTATCCCTAGTTAAATAGTCCACTATCCAATTGTTAACTATGTAATAGTCTGGCTTCTATGTCTAGTTAAACAGTCCACTATCCAATTGTTAACTCTGTATTAGTCTGGCTTCTATACCTAGTTAAATAGCCCACTATCCAATTGTTAGCTATGCTATTGTGTGGCTTCTATTCCTAGTTAAACAGTCCACTATACAATTATTAGCTATGTTGTAGTGTAGCTTCTATGTCTAGTTAAATAGTCCACCATCCAATTGTTAGCTATGTTATAGTGTGGCGATTATGTGTGTAATAATGCGATTATATGCCTAGTTAAATAGTCCACTATGTAACTGTTAACTGTTTAATAGTGTGGTTTCTATGCCAAGTTAAATATTCCACTATCCAATTGTTAACTGTGTATTATTGTAGTAGTGTAGCTTCTATGCACAGTTAAATAGTCCACTATCCAATTGTTAACTATGCATTAGTGTGGTTTATATGCCTAGTTAAACAGTCCACTATCCAATTGTTAGCTGTGTAATAGTCTGGCTTCTATATCTAGTTAAACAGTCCACTATTCAATTGTTAACTGTGTAATAATCTGGTTTCTATGCCTAGTTAAGTAGTCCACTATCCAATTGTTAACTGTGTAATAGTCTGGCTTCTATGCCTAGTTAAATAGTCCACTATCCAATTGTTAGCTATGTTATAGTGTAGCTTCTATGTCCAGTTAAATAGTCCACTATCCAATTGTCAACTATGTTATAGTGTGGCTTCTATGTCTATGCGGTTTTTATGCCTAGTTAAATAGTCCACTATCCAATTGTTAGTTGTGTATTAGTATAGATTCTATGCCTAGTTAAATAGTCCACTATTCAATTGTTAACTATGTTATAGTGTGGCTTCTATTTTTTAGTTAAATAGTCCACTATCAAATTGTTAGCTATGTTATAATATGGCGTCTATGTCTAGTTAAACAGTTCACTATCCAATTGTTAACTATGTTATAGTGTGGCGTCTATGTCTAGTTAAATAGCCCACTATCCAATTGTCAACTATGTTATAGTGTGGCTTCTATGTCTATGCGGTTTTTATGTCTAGTTAAATAGTCCACTATCCAATTGTTAGTTGTGTATTAGTATAGATTCTATGCATAGTTAAATAGTCCACTATTCAATTGTTAACTATGTTATAGTGTGGCTTCTATTTCTAGTTAAATAGTCCCCTATTCAATTGTTAGCTGTGTAATAGTGTAGCTTCTATGCCTTTTAAAATAGTCCACTATCTAATTGTTAGCTATGTTATAGTGTGGCTTCTATATCTAGTTAAATAGTCCACTATCCAATTGTTAGCTGTGTAATAGTGTAGCTTCTATGCCTAGTTAAATCGCCCACTATTCAATTGTCAACTTTGTAATAGTCTGGCTTCTATGCCTAGTTAAATAGTTCACTATCCAATTTTTACCTTTGTAATAGTGTAGCTTCTATGCCTAGTTAAATCGTCCACTATCAAATTGTTAACTATGTTATTGTGTAGCTTCTATGCCTAGTTAACTAGTCCACTATCCAATTGTTAGCTATGTTATAGTGTGGTTTCTATGCCTAGTTGAATAATCCACTATCAAATTGTTATCTATGTTATAGTGTGGCTTCTATGTCTGTGCGGTTTCTATCCCTAGTTGAATAGTCCACTATCCAATTGTTACCTATGTAATAGTGTGGCTTCTATGTCTAGCTAACTAGTCCACTATCCAATTGTTAGCTGTGTAATAGTGTAGCTTCTATGCCTAGTTAAATAGTCCACTATTCAATTGTTAGCTGTGTTGCAGTGTGGCTTCTATATCTAGTTAAATAGTCCACTATCCAATTGTTAGCTGTGTAATAGTGTAGCTTCGATGCCTAGTTAAATCGTCCACTATCCAATTGTCAACTTTGTAATAGTCTGGCTTCTATGCCTAGTTAAATAGTTCACTATCCAATTGTTACCTGTGTAATAGTGTAGCTTCTATGCCTAGTTAAATCGTCCACTATCAAATTGTTAACTATGTTATTGTGTAACTTCTATGCCTAGTTAACTAGTCCACTATCCAATTGTTAGCTATGTTATAGTGTGGTTTCTATGCCTAGTTGAATAATCCACTATCAAATTGTTATCTATGTTATTGTGTGGCTTCTATGTCTATGCGGTTTCTATCCCTAGTTGAATAGTCCACTATCCAATTGTTACCTATGTAATAGTGTGGCTTCTATGTCTAGCTAAATAGTCCACTATCCAATTGTTAGCTGTGTAATAGTGTAGCTTCTATGCCTAGTTAAATAGTCCACTATTCAATTGTTAGCTGTGTTGCAGTGTGGCTTTTATGTCTAGTTAAATAGTCCACTATCCAATTGTTAGCTATGGTATAGTGTGGCTTCTATGTCTAGTTAAATAGTTCACCATCTAATTGTTAGCTGTGTAATAGTCTGGCTTCTACGCCTAGTTGAATACTCCACTATCCAATTGTTAGCTATGTCATAGTGTGGCGTCTATGTCTAATAAAATAGTCCACTATCTAATTGTTAACTATTTTATAGTGTGGCGTCTATGTCTAGTTAAATAGCCCACTATCCAATTGTCAACTATGTTATAGTGTGGCTTCTATGTCTATGCGGTTTTTATGCCTAGTTAAATAGTCCAATATCCAATTGTTAGTTGTGTAATAGTATAGATTCTATGCCTAGTTAAATAGTCCACTATTCAATTGTTAACTATGTTATAGTGTGGCTTCTATTTCTAGTTAAATAGTCCCCTATTCAATTGTTAGCTGTGTAATAGTGTAGCTTCTATGCCTTTTAAAATAGTCCACTATCTAATTGTTAGCTATGTTATAATATGGCGTCTATGTCTAGTTAAACAGTTCACTATCCAATTGTTAACTATGTTATAGTGTGGCGTCTATGTCTAGTTAAATAGCCCACTATCCAATTGTCAACTATGTTATAGTGTGGCTTCTATGACTATGCGGTTTTTATGCCTAGTTAAATAGTCCACTATCCAATTGTTAGTTGTGTATTAGTATAGATTCTATGCCTAGTTAAATAGTCCACTATTCAATTGCTAGCTATGTTATAGTGTGGCTTCTATTTCTAGTTAAATAGTCCCCTATTCAATTGTTAGCTGTGTAATAGTGTAGCTTCTATGCCTTTTAAAATAGTCCACTATCTAATTGTTAGCTATGTTATAGTGTGGCTTCTATATCTAGTTAAATAGTCCACTATCCAATTGTTAGCTGTGTAATAGTGTAGCTTCGATGCCTAGTTAAATCGTCCACTATCCAATTGTCAACTTTGTAATAGTCTGGCTTCTATGCCTAGTTAAATAGTTCACTATCCAATTGTTACCTGTGTAATAGTGTAGCTTCTATGCCTAGTTAAATCGTCCACTATCAAATTGTTAACTATGTTATTGTGTAACTTCTATGCCTAGTTAACTAGTCCACTATCCAATTGTTAGCTATGTTATAGTGTGGTTTCTATGCCTAGTTGAATAATCCACTATCAAATTGTTATCTATGTTATAGTGTGGCTTCTATGTCTATGCGGTTTCTATCCCTAGTTGAATAGTCCACTATCCAATTGTTACCTATGTAATAGTGTGGCTTCTATGTCTAGCTAAATAGTCCACTATCCAATTGTTAGCTGTGTAATAGTGTAGCTTCTATGCCTAGTTAAATAGTCCACTATTCAATTGTTAGCTGTGTTGCAGTGTGGCTTCTATGTCTAGTTAAATAGTCCACTATCCAATTGTTAGCTATGTTATAGTGTGGCTTCTATGTCTAGTTAAATAGTTCACCATCTAATTGTTAACTGTGTAATAGTCTGGCTTCTACGCCTAGTTGAATACTCCACTATCCAATTGTTAGCTATGTCATAGCGTGGCGTCTATGTCTAATAAAATAGTCCACCATCTAATTGTTAACTATTTTATAGTGTGGCGTCTATGTCTAGTTAAATAGCCCACTATCCAATTGTCAACTATGTTATAGTGTGGCTTCTATGTCTATGCGGTTTTTATGCCTAGTTAAATAGTCCAATATCCAATTGTTAGTTGTGTAATAGTATAGATTCTATGCCTAGTTAAATAGTCCACTATTCAATTGTTAACTATGTTATAGTGTGGCTTCTATTTCTAGTTAAATAGTCCCCTATTCAATTGTTAGCTGTGTAATAGTGTAGCTTCTATGCCTTTTAAAATAGTCCACTATCTAATTGTTAGCTATGTTATAATATGGCGTCTATGTCTAGTTAAACAGTTCACTATCCAATTGTTAACTATGTTATAGTATGGCGTCTATGTCTAGTTAAATAGCCCACTATCCAATTGTCAACTATGTTATAGTGTGGCTTCTATGTCTATGCGGTTTTTATGCCTAGTTAAATAGTCCACTATCCAATTGTTAGTTGGGTATTAGTATAGATTCTATGCCTAGTTAAATAGTCCACTATTCAATTGTTAACTATGTTATAGTGTGGCTTCTATTTCTAGTTAAATAGTCCCCTATTCAATTGTTAGCTGTGTAATAGTGTAGCTTCTATGCCTTTTAAAATAGTCCACTATCTAATTGTTAGCTATGTTATAGTGTGGCTTCTATATCTAGTTAAATAGTCCACTATCCAATTGTTAGCTGTGTAATAGTGTAGCTTCGATGCCTAGTTAAATCGTCCACTATCCAATTGTCAACTTTGTAATAGTCTGGCTTCTATGCCTAGTTAAATAGTCCCCTATTCAATTGTTAGCTGTGTAATAGTGTAGCTTCTATGCCTTTTAAAATAGTCCACTATCTAATTGTTAGCTATGTTATAGTGTGGCTTCTATTTCTAGTTAAATAGTCCCCTATTCAATTGTTAGCTGTGTAATAGTGTAGCTTCTATGCCTTTTAAAATAGTCCACTATCTAATTGTTAGCTATGTTATAGTGTGGCTTCTATATCTAGTTAAATAGTTCACTATCCAATTGTTACCTGTGTAATAGTGTAGCTTCTATGCCTAGTTAAATCGTCCACTATCAAATTGTTAACTATGTTATTGTGTAGCTTCTATGCCTAGTTAACTAGTCCACTATCCAATTGTTAGCTATGTTATAGTGTGGTTTCTATGCCTAGTTGAATAATCCACTATCAAATTGTTATCTATGTTATAGTGTGGCTTCTATGTCTATGCGGTTTCTATCCCTAGTTGAATAGTCCACTATCCAATTGTTACCTATGTAATAGTGTGGCTTCTATGTCTAGCTAAATAGTCCACTATCCAATTGTTAGCTGTGTAATAGTGTAGCTTCTATGCCTAGTTAAATAGTCCCCTATTCAATTGTTAGCTGTGTTGCAGTGTGGCTTCTATGTCTAGTTAAATAGTCCACTATCCAATTGTTAGCTATGTTATAGTGTGGCTTCTATGTCTAGTTAAATAGTTCACCATCTAATTGTTAGCTGTGTAATAGTCTGGCTTCTATGCCTAGTTGAATACTGCACTATCCAATTGTTAGCTATGTTATAGTGTGGCGTCTATGTCTAGTTAAATAGCCCACTATCCAATTGTCAACTATGTTATAGTGTGTCTTCTATGTCTATGCGGTTTTTATGCCTAGTTAAATAGTCCACTATCCAATTGTTAGTTGTGTATTAGTATAGATTCTATGCATAGTTAAATAGTCCACTATTCAATGTTAACTATGTTATAGTGTGGCTTCTATTTCTAGTTAAATAGTCCCCTATTCAATTGTTAGCTGTGTAATAGTGTAGCTTCTATGCCTTTTAAAATAGTCCACTATCTAATTGTTAGCTATGTTATAATATGGCGTCTATGTCTAGTTAAACAGTTCACTATCCAATTGTTAACTATGTTATAGTATGGCGTCTATGTCTAATTAAATAGCCCACTATCCAATTGTCAACTATGTTATAGTGTGGCTTCTATGTCTATGCGGTTTTTATGCCTAGTTAAATAGTCCACTATCCAATTGTTAGTTGGGTATTAGTATAGATTCTATGCCTAGTTAAATAGTCCACTATTCAATTGTTAACTATGTTATAGTGTGGCTTCTATTTCTAGTTAAATAGTCCCCTATTCAATTGTTAGCTGTGTAATAGTGTAGCTTCTATGCCTTTTAAAATAGTCCACTATCTAATTGTTAGCTATGTTATAGTGTGGCTTCTATATCTAGTTAAATAGTCCACTATCCAATTGTTAGCTGTGTAATAGTGTAGCTTCGATGCCTAGTTAAATCGTCCACTATCCAATTGTCAACTTTGTAATAGTCTGGCTTCTATGCCTAGTTAAATAGTTCACTATCCAATTATTACCTGTGTAATAGTGTAGCTTCTATGCCTAGTTAAATCGTCCACTATCAAATTGTTAACTATGTTATTGTGTAGCTTCTATGCCTAGTTAACTAGTCCACTATCCAATTGTTAGCTATGTTATAGTGTGGTTTCTATGCCTAGTTGAATAATCCACTATCAAATTGTTATCTATGTTATAGTGTGGCTTCTATGTCTATGCGGTTTCTATCCCTAGTTGAATAGTCCACTATCCAATTGTTACCTATGTAATAGTGTGGCTTCTATGTCTAGCTAAATAGTCCACTATCAAATTGTTAGCTGTGTAATAGTGTAGCTTCTATGCCTAGTTAAATAGTCCCCTATTCAATTGTTAGCTGTGTTGCAGTGTGGCTTCTATGTCTAGTTAAATAGTCCACTATCCAATTGTTAGCTTTGTTATAGTGTGGCTTCTATGTCTAGCTAAATAGTTCACCATCTAATTGTTAGCTGTGTAATAGTCTGGCTTCTATGCCTAGTTGAATACTCCACTATCCAATTGTTAGCTATGTTATAGTGTGGCGTCTATGTCTAGTTAAATAGCCCACTATCCAATTGTCAACTATGTTATAGTGTGTCTTCTATGTCTATGCGGTTTTTATGCCTAGTTAAATAGTCCACTATCCAATTGTTAGTTGTGTATTAGTATAGATTCTATGCATAGTTAAATAGTCCACTATTCAATGTTAACTATGTTATAGTGTGGCTTCTATTTCTAGTTAAATAGTACCCTATTCAATTGTTAGCTGTGTAATAGTGTAGCTTCTATGCCTTTTAAAATAGTCCACTATCTAATTGTTAGCTATGTTATAGTGAGGCTTCTATATCTAGTTAAATAGTCCACTATCCAATTGTTAGCTGTGTAATAGTGTAGCTTCGATGCCTAGTTAAATCGTCCACTATCCAATTGTCAACTTTATAATAGTCTGGCTTCTATGCCTAGTTAAATAGTTCACTATCCAATTGTTACCTGTGTAATAGTGTAGCTTCTATGCCTAGTTAAATCGTCCACTATCAAATTGTTAACTATGTTATTGTGTAGCTTCTATGCCTAGTTAACTAGTCCACTATCCAATTGTTAGCTATGTTATAGTGTGGTTTCTATGCCTAGTTGAATAATCCACTATCAAATTGTTATCTATGTTATAGTGTGGCTTCTATGTCTATGCGGTTTCTATCCCTAGTTGAATAGTCCACTATCCAATTGTTACCTATGTAATAGTGTGGCTTCTATGTCTAGCTAAATACTCCACTATCCAATTGTTAGCTGTGTAATAGTGTAGCTTCTATGCCTAGTTAAATAGTCCACTATTCAATTGTTAGCTGTGTTGCAGTGTGGCTTCTATGTCTAGTTAAATAGTCCACTATCCAATTGTTAGCTATGTTATAGTGTGGCTTCTATGTCTAGTTAGATAGTTCACCATCTAATTGTTAGCTGTGTAATAGTCTGGCTTCTATGCCTAGTTGAATACTCCACTATCCAATTGTTAGCTATGTTATAGTGTGGCGTCTATGTCTAGTTAAATAGCCCACTATCCAATTGTCAACTATGTTATAGTGTGTCTTCTATGTCTATGCGGTTTTTATGCCTAGTTAAATAGTCCACTATCCAATTGTTAGTTGTGTATTAGTATAGATTCTATGCATAGTTAAATAGTCCACTATTCAATTGTTAGCTATGTTATAGTGTGGCTTCTATTTCTAGTTAAATAGTCCCCTATTCAATTGTTAGCTGTGTAATAGTGTAGCTTCTATGCCTTTTAAAATAGTCCACTATCTAATTGTTAGCTATGTTATAGTGTGGCTTCTATATCTAGTTAAATAGTCCACTATCCAATTGTTAGCTGTGTAATAGTGTAGCTTCTATGCCTAGTTAAATCGTCCACTATTCAATTGTCAACTATGTAATAGTCTGGCTTCTATGCCTAGTTAAATAGTTCACTATCCAATTGTTACCTGTGTAATAGTGTAGCTTCTATGCCTAGTTAAATCGTCCACTATCAAATTGTTAACTATGTTATTGTGTAGCTTCTATGCCTAGTTAACTAGTCCACTATCCAATTGTTAGCTATGTTATAGTGTGGTTTCTATGCCTAGTTGAATAATCCACTATCAAAATGTTATCTATGTTATAGTGTGGCTTCTATGTCTATGCGGTTTCTATCCCTAGTTGAATAGTCCACTATCCAATTGTTATCTATGTAATAGTGTGGCTTCTATGTCTAGCTAAATAGTCCACTATCCAATTGTTAGCTGTGTAATAGTGTAGCTTCTATGCCTAGTTAAATAGTCCACTATTCAATTGTTAGCTGTGTTGCAGTGTGGCTTCTATGTCTAGTTAAATAGTCCACTATCCAATTGTTAGCTATGTTATAGTGTGGCTTCTATGTCTAGTTAAATAGTTCACCATCTAATTGTTAGCTGTGTAATAGTCTGGCTTCTACGCCTAGTTGAATACTCCACTATCCAATTGTTAGCTATGTTATAGTGTGGCGTCTATGTCTAGTAAAATAGTCCACTATCTAATTGTTAACTATTTTATAGTGTGGCGTTTATGTCTAGTTAAATAGCCCACTATCCAATTGTCAACTATGTTATAGTCTGGCTTCTATGTCTATGCGGTTTTTATGCCTAGTTAAATAGTCCACTATTCAATTGTTAACTATGTTATAGTGTGGCTTCTATTTCTAGTTAAATAGTCCCCTATTCAATTGTTAGCTGTGTAATAGTGTAGCTTCTATGCCTTTTAAAATAGTCCACTATCTAATTGTTAGCTATGTTATAATATGGCGTCTATGTCTAGTAAAACAGTTCACTATCCAATTGTTAACTATGTTATAGTGTGGCGTCTATGTCTAGTTAAATAGCCCACTATCCAATTGTCAACTATGTTATAGTGTGTCTTCTATGTCTATGCGGTTTTTATGCCTAGTTAAATAGTCCACTATCCAATTGTTAGTTGTGTATTAGTATAGATTCTATGCATAGTTAAATAGTCCACTATTCAATGTTAACTATGTTATAGTGTGGCTTCTATTTCTAGTTAAATAGTCCCCTATTCAATTGTTAGCTGTGTAATAGTGTAGCTTCTATGCCTTTTAAAATAGTCCACTATCTAATTGTTAGCTATGTTATAATATGGCGTCTATGTCTAGTTAAACAGTTCACTATCCAATTGTTAACTATGTTATAGTATGGCGTCTATGTCTAGTTAAATAGTCCACTATCCAATTGTTAGCTATGTTATAGTGTGTCTTCTATGTCTAGTTAAATAGTTCACCATCTAATTGTTAGCTGTGTAATAGTCTGGCTTCTATGCCTAGTTGAATACTCCACTATCCAATTGTTAGCTATGCTATAGTGTGGCGTCTATGTCTAGTAAAATAGTCCACTATCTAATTGTTAACTATTTTATAGTGTGGCGTCTATGTCTAGTTAAATAGCCCACTATCCAATTGTCAACTATGTTATAAGTGTGGCTTCTATGTCTATGCGGTTTTTATGCCTAGTTAAATAGTCCAATATCCAATTGTTAGTTGTGTAATAGTATAGATTCTATGCCTAGTTAAATCGTCCACTATTCAATTGTCAACTATGTAATAGTCTGGCTTCTATGCCTAGTTAAATAGTTCACTATCCAATTGTTACCTGTGTAATAGTGTAGCTTCTATGCCTAGTTAAATCGTCCACTATTCAATTGTCAACTATGTAATAGTCTGGCTTCTATGCCTAGTTAAATAGTTCACTATCCAATTGTTACCTGTGTAATAGTGTAGCTTCTATGCCTAGTTAAATCGTCCACTATCAAATTGTTAACTATGTTATTGTGTAGCTTCTATGCCTAGTTAACTAGTCCACTATCCAATTGTTAGCTATGTTATAGTGTGGTTTCTATGCCTAGTTGAATAATCCACTATCAAATTGTTATCTATGTTATAGTGTGGCTTCTATGTCTATGCGGTTTCTATCCCTAGTTGAATAGTCCACTATCCAATTGTTATCTATGTAATAGTGTGGCTTCTATGTCTAGCTAAATAGTCCACTATCCAATTGTTAGCTGTGTAATAGTGTAGCTTCTATGCCTAGTTAAATAGTCCACTATTCAATTGTTAGCTGTGTTGCAGTGTGGCTTCTATGTCTAGTTAAATAGTCCACTATCCAATTGTTAGCTATGTTATAGTGTGGCTTCTATGTCTAGTTAAATAGTTCACCATCTAATTGTTAGCTGTGTAATAGTCTGGCTTCTACGCCTAGTTGAATACTCCACTATCCAATTGTTAGCTATGTTATAGTGTGGCGTCTATGTCTAGTAAAATAGTCCACTATCTAATTGTTAGCTATTTTATAGTGTGGCGTTTATGTCTAGTTAAATAGCCCACTATCCAATTGTCAACTATGTTATAGTGTGGCTTCTATGTCTATGCGGTTTTTATGCCTAGTTAAATAGTCCACTATTCAATTGTTAACTATGTTATAGTGTGGCTTCTATTTCTAGTTAAATAGTCCCCTATTCAATTGTTAGCTGTGTAATAGTGTAGCTTCTATGCCTTTTAAAATAGTCCACTATCTAATTGTTAGCTATGTTATAATATGGCGTCTATGTCTAGTTAAACAGTTCACTATCCAATTGTTAACTATGTTATAGTGTGGCGTCTATGTCTAGTTAAATAGCCCACTATCCAATTGTCAACTATGTTATAGTGTGGCTTCTATGTCTATGCGGTTTTTATGCCTAGTTAAATAGTCCACTATCCAATTGTTAGTTGTGTATTAGTATAGATTATATGCCTAGTTAAATAGTCCACTATTCAATTGTTAACTATGTTATAGTGTGGCTTCTATTTTTAGTTAAATAGTCCCCTATTCAATTGTTAGCTGTGTAATAGTGTAGCTTCTATGCCTTTTAAAATAGTCCACTATCTAATTGTTAGCTATGCTATAGTGTGGCTTCTATATCTAGTTAAATAGTCCACTATCCAATTGTTAGCTGTGTAATAGTGTAGCTTCTATGCCTAGTTAAATCGTCCACTATCCAATTGTCAACTTTGTAATAGTCTGGCTTCTATGCCTAGTTAAATAGTTCACTATCCAATTGTTACCTGTGTAATAGTGTAGCTTCTATGCCTAGTTAAATCGTCCACTATCAAATTGTTAACTATGTTATTGTGTAGCTTCTATGCCTAGTTATCTAGTCCACTATCCAATTGTTAGCTATGTTATTGTGTGGTTTCTATGCCTAGTTGAATAATCCACTATCAAATTGTTATCTATGTTATAGTGTGGCTTCTATGTCTATGCGGTTTCTATCCCTAGTTGAATAGTCCACTATCCAATTGTTACCTATGTAATAGTGTGGCTTCTATGTCTAGCTAAATAGTTCACCATCTAATTGTTAGCTGTGTAATAGTCTGGCTTCTACGCCTAGTTGAATACTCCACTATCCAATTGTTAGCTATGTTATAGTGTGGCGTCTATGTCTAGTAAAATAGTCCACTATCTAATTGTTAGCTATTTTATAGTGTGGCGTTTATGTCTAGTTAAATAGCCCACTATCCAATTGTCAACTATGTTATAGTGTGGCTTCTATGTCTATGCGGTTTTTATGCCTAGTTAAATAGTCCACTATTCAATTGTTAACTATGTTATAGTGTGGCTTCTATTTCTAGTTAAATAGTCCCCTATTCAATTGTTAGCTGTGTAATAGTGTAGCTTCTATGCCTTTTAAAATAGTCCACTATCTAATTGTTAGCTATGTTATAATATGGCGTCTATGTCTAGTTAAACAGTTCACTATCCAATTGTTAACTATGTTATAGTGTGGCGTCTATGTCTAGTTAAATAGCCCACTATCCAATTGTCAACTATGTTATAGTGTGGCTTCTATGTCTATGCGGTTTTTATGCCTAGTTAAATAGTCCACTATCCAATTGTTAGTTGTGTATTAGTATAGATTATATGCCTAGTTAAATAGTCCACTATTCAATTGTTAACTATGTTATAGTGTGGCTTCTATTTTTAGTTAAATAGTCCCCTATTCAATTGTTAGCTGTGTAATAGTGTAGCTTCTATGCCTTTTAAAATAGTCCACTATCTAATTGTTAGCTATGCTATAGTGTGGCTTCTATATCTAGTTAAATAGTCCACTATCCAATTGTTAGCTGTGTAATAGTGTAGCTTCTATGCCTAGTTAAATCGTCCACTATCCAATTGTCAACTTTGTAATAGTCTGGCTTCTATGCCTAGTTAAATAGTTCACTATCCAATTGTTACCTGTGTAATAGTGTAGCTTCTATGCCTAGTTAAATCGTCCACTATCAAATTGTTAACTATGTTATTGTGTAGCTTCTATGCCTAGTTAACTAGTCCACTATCCAATTGTTAGCTATGTTATAGTGTGGTTTCTATGCCTAGTTGAATAATCCACTATCAAATTGTTATCTATGTTATAGTGTGGCTTCTATGTCTATGCGGTTTCTATCCCTAGTTGAATAGTCCACTATCCAATTGTTACCTATGTAATAGTGTGGCTTCTATGTCTAGCTAAATAGTCCACTATCCAATTGTTAGCTGTGTAATAGTGTAGCTTCTATGCCTAGTTAAATAGTCCACTATTCAATTGTTCGCTGTGTTGCAGTGTGGCTTCTATGTCTAGTTAAATAGTCCACTATCCAATTGTTAGCTATGTTATAGTGTGTCTTCTATGTCTAGTTAAATAGTTCACCATCTAATTGTTAGCTGTGTAATAGTCTGGCTTCTATGCCTAGTTGAATACTCCACTATCCAATTGTTAGCTATGCTATAGTGTGGCGTCTATGTCTAGTAAAATAGTCCACTATCTAATTGTTAACTATTTTATAGTGTGGCGTCTATGTCTAGTTAAATAGCCCACTATCCAATTGTCAACTATGTTATAAGTGTGGCTTCTATGTCTATGCGGTTTTTATGCCTAGTTAAATAGTCCAATATCCAATTGTTAGTTGTGTAATAGTATAGATTCTATGCCTAGTTAAATCGTCCACTATTCAATTGTCAACTATGTAATAGTCTGGCTTCTATGCCTAGTTAAATAGTTCACTATCCAATTGTTACCTGTGTAATAGTGTAGCTTCTATGCCTAATTAAATCGTCCACTATTCAATTGTCAACTATGTAATAGTCTGGCTTCTATGCCTAGTTAAATAGTTCACTATCCAATTGTTACCTGTGTAATAGTGTAGCTTCTATGCCTAGTTAAATCGTCCACTATCAAATTGTTAACTATGTTATTGTGTAGCTTCTATGCCTAGTTAACTAGTCCACTATCCAATTGTTAGCTATGTTATAGTGTGGTTTCTATGCCTAGTTGAATAATCCACTATCAAATTGTTATCTATGTTATAGTGTGGCTTCTATGTCTATGCGGTTTCTATCCCTAGTTGAATAGTCCACTATCCAATTGTTATCTATGTAATAGTGTGGCTTCTATGTCTAGCTAAATAGTCCACTATCCAATTGTTAGCTGTGTAATAGTGTAGCTTCTATGCCTAGTTAAATAGTCCACTATTCAATTGTTAGCTGTGTTGCAGTGTGGCTTCTATGTCTAGTTAAATAGTCCACTATCCAATTGTTAGCTATGTTATAGTGTGGCTTCTATGTCTAGTTAAATAGTTCACCATCTAATTGTTAGCTGTGTAATAGTCTGGCTTCTACGCCTAGTTGAATACTCCACTATCCAATTGTTAGCTATGTTATAGTGTGGCGTCTATGTCTAGTAAAATAGTCCACTATCTAATTGTTAGCTATTTTATAGTGTGGCGTTTATGTCTAGTTAAATAGCCCACTATCCAATTGTCAACTATGTTATAGTGTGGCTTCTATGTCTATGCGGTTTTTATGCCTAGTTAAATAGTCCACTATTCAATTGTTAACTATGTTATAGTGTGGCTTCTATTTCTAGTTAAATAGTCCCCTATTCAATTGTTAGCTGTGTAATAGTGTAGCTTCTATGCCTTTTAAAATAGTCCACTATCTAATTGTTAGCTATGTTATAATATGGCGTCTATGTCTAGTTAAACAGTTCACTATCCAATTGTTAACTATGTTATAGTGTGGCGTCTATGTCTAGTTAAATAGCCCACTATCCAATTGTCAACTATGTTATAGTGTGGCTTCTATGTCTATGCGGTTTCTATGCCTAGTTAAATAGTCCACTATCCAATTGTTAGTTGTGTATTAGTATAGATTATATGCCTAGTTAAATAGTCCACTATTCAATTGTTAACTATGTTATAGTGTGGCTTCTATTTTTAGTTAAATAGTCCCCTATTCAATTGTTAGCTGTGTAATAGTGTAGCTTCTATGCCTTTTAAAATAGTCCACTATCTAATTGTTAGCTATGTTATAGTGTGGCTTCTATATCTAGTTAAATAGTCCACTATCCAATTGTTAGCTGTGTAATAGTGTAGCTTCTATGCCTAGTTAAATCGTCCACTATCCAATTGTCAACTTTGTAATAGTCTGGCTTCTATGCCTAGTTAAATAGTTCACTATCCAATTGTTACCTGTGTAATAGTGTAGCTTCTATGCCTAGTTAAATCGTCCACTATCAAATTGTTAACTATGTTATTGTGTAGCTTCTATGCCTAGTTAACTAGTCCACTATCCAATTGTTAGCTATGTTATAGTGTGGTTTCTATGCCTAGTTGAATAATCCACTATCAAATTGTTATCTATGTTATAGTGTGGCTTCTATGTCTATGCGGTTTCTATCCCTAGTTGAATAGTCCACTATCCAATTGTTACCTATGTAATAGTGTGGCTTCTATGTCTAGCTAAATAGTCCACTATCCAATTGTTAGCTGTGTAATAGTGTAGCTTCTATGCCTAGTTAAATAGTCCACTATTCAATTGTTCGCTGTGTTGCAGTGTGGCTTCTATGTCTAGTTAAATAGTCCACTATCCAATTGTTAGCTATGTTATAGTGTGTCTTCTATGTCTAGTTAAATAGTTCACCATCTAATTGTTAGCTGTGTAATAGTCTGGCTTCTATGCCTAGTTGAATACTCCACTATCCAATTGTTAGCTATGCTATAGTGTGGCGTCTATGTCTAGTAAAATAGTCCACTATCTAATTGTTAACTATTTTATAGTGTGGCGTCTATGTCTAGTTAAATAGCCCACTATCCAATTGTCAACTATGTTATAAGTGTGGCTTCTATGTCTATGCGGTTTTTATGCCTAGTTAAATAGTCCAATATCCAATTGTTAGTTGTGTAATAGTATAGATTCTATGCCTAGTTAAATAGTCCACTATTCAATTGTTAACTATGTTATAGTGTGGCTTCTATTTCTATTTAAATAGTCCCCTATTCAATTGTTAGCTGTGTAATAGTGTAGCTTCTATGCCTTTTAAAATAGTCCACTATCTAATTGTTAGCTATGTTATAATATGGCGTATGTGTCTAGTTAAACAGTTCACTATCCAATTGTTAACTATGTTATAGTGTGACGTCTATGTCTAGTTAAATAGCCCACTATCCAATTGTCAACTATGTTATAGTGTGTCTTCTATGTCTATGCGGTTTTTATGCCTAGTTAAATAGTCCACTATCCAATTGTTAGTTGTGTATTAGTATAGATTATATGCCTAGTTAAATAGTCCACTATTCAATTGTTAACTATGTTATAGTGTGGCTTCTATTTCTAGTTAAATAGTCCCCTATTCAATTGTTAGCTGTGTAATAGTGTAGCTTCTATGCCTTTTAAAATAGTCCACTATCTAATTGTTAGCTATGTTATAGTGTGGCTTCTATATCTAGTTAAATAGTCCACTATCCAATTGTTAGCTGTGTAATAGTGTAGCTTCTATGCCTAGTTAAATCGTCCACTATCCAATTGTCAACTTTGTAATAGTCTGGCTTCTATGCCTAGTTAAATAGTTCACTATCCAATTGTTACCTGTGTAATAGTGTAGCTTCTATGCCTAGTTAAATCGTCCACTATCAAATTGTTAACTATGTTATTGTGTAGCTTCTATGCCTAGTTAACTAGTCCACTATCCAATTGTTAGCTATGTTATCGTGTGGTTTCTATGCCTAGTTGAATAATCCACTATCAAATTGTTATCTATGTTATAGTGTGGCTTCTATGTCTATGCGGTTTCTATCCATAGTTGAATAGTCCACTATCCAATTGTTACCTATGTAATAGTGTGGCTTCTATGTCTAGCTAAATAGTTCACTATCCAATTGTTAGCTGTGTAATAGTGTAGCTTCTATGCCTAGTTAAATAGTCCACTATTCAATTGTTAGCTGTGTTGCAGTGTGGCTTCTATGTCTAGTTAAATAGTCCACTATCCAATTGTTATCTATGTTATAGTGTGGCTTCTATGTCTAGTTAAATAGTTCACCATCTAATTGTTAGCTGTGTAATAGTCTGGCTTCTACGCCTAGTTGAATACTCCACTATCCAATTGTTAGCTATGTTATAGTGTGGCGTCTATGTCTAGTAAAATAGTCCACTATCTAATTGTTAACTATTTTATAGTGTGGCGTCTATGTCTAGTTAAATAGCCCACTATCCAATTGTCAACTATGTTATAAGTGTGGCTTCTATGTCTATGCGGTTTTTATGCCTAGTTAAATAGTCCAATATCCAATTGTGAGTTGTGTAATAGTATAGATTCTATGCCTAGTTAAATAGTCCACTATTCAATTGTTAACTATGTTATAGTGTGGCTTCTATTTCTAGTTAAATAGTCCCCTATTCAATTGTTAGCTGTGTAATAGTGTAGCTACTATGCCTTTTAAAATAGTCCACTATCTAATTGTTAGCTATGTTATAATATGGAGTCTATGTCTAGTTAAACAGTTCACTATCCAATTGTTAACTATGTTATAGTGTGGCGTCTATGTCTAGTTAAATAGCCCACTATCCAATTGTCAACTATGTTATAGTGTGGCTTCTATGTCTATGCGGTTTGTATGCCTAGTTAAATAGTCCACTATCCAATTGTTAGTTGTGTATTAGTATAGATTATATGCCTAGTTAAATAGTCCACTATTCAATTGTTAACTATGTTATAGTGTGGCTTCTATTTCTAGTTAAATAGTCCCCTATTCAATTGTTAGCTGTGTAATAGTGTGGCTTCTATGCCTTTTAAAATAGTCCACTATCTAATTGTTAGCTATGTTATAGTGTGGCTTCTATATCTAGTTAAATAGTCCACTATCCAATTGTTAGCTGTGTAATAGTGTAGCTTCTATGCCTAGTTAAATCGTCCACTATCAAATTGTCAACTTTGTAATAGTCTGGCTTCTATGCCTAGTTAAATAGTTCACTATCCAATTGTTACCTGTGTAATAGTGTAGCTTCTATGCCTAGTTAAATCGTCCACTATCAAATTGTTAACTATGTTATTGTGTAGCTTCTATGCCTGGTTAACTAGTCCACTATCAAATTGTTAGCTATGTTATAGTGTGGTTTCTATGCCTAGTTGAATAATCCACTATCAAATTGTTATCTATGTTATAGTGTGGCTTCTATGTCTAGCTAAATAGTCCACTATCCAATTGTTAGCTGTGTAATAGTGTAGCTTCTATGCCTAGTTAAATAGTCCACTATTCAATTGTTAGCTGTGTTGCAGTGTGGCTTCTATGTCTAGTTAAATAGTCCACTATCCAATTGTTAGCTATGTTATAGTGTGGCTTCTATGTCTAGTTAAATAGTTCACCATCTAATTGTTAGCTGTGTAATAGTCTGGCTTCTATGCCTAGTTGAATACTCCACTATCCAATTGTTAGCTATGTTATAGTGTGGCGTCTATGTCTAGTAAAATAGTCCACTATCTAATTGTCAACTATTTTATAGTGTGGCGTCTATGTCTAGTTAAATAGCCCACTATCCAATTGTCAACTATGTTATAAGTGTGGCTTCTATGTCTATGCGGTTTTTATGCCTAGTTAAATAGTCCAATATCCAATTGTTAGTTGTGTAATAGTATAGATTCTATGCCTAGTTAAATAGTCCACTATTCAATTGTTAACTATGTTATAGTGTGGCTTCTATTTCTAGTTAAATAGTCCACTATTCAATTGTTAGCTGTGTAATAGTGTAGCTTCTATGCCTTTTAAAATAGTCCACTATCTAATTGTTAGCGATGTTATAATATGGCGTCTATGTCTAGTTAAGCAGTTCACTATCCAATTGTTAACTATGTTATACTGTGGCGTCTATGTCTAGTTAAATAGCCCACTATCCAATTGTCAACTATGTTATAGTGTGGCTTCTATGTCTATGCGGTTTTTATGCCTAGTTAAATAGTCCACTATCCAATTGTTAGTTGTGTAATAGTATAGATTCTATGCCTAGTTAAATAGTCCACTATTCAATTGTTAGCTGTGTAATAGTGTAGCTTCTATTTCTAGTTAAATAGTCCACTATCCAATTGTTAGCTGTGTAATAGTGTGACTTCTATGCCTAGTTAAATAGTCCACTATGCAATTGTTAGCTGTGTTATAGTGTGGCTTTTATGCATAGTGAAAAAGCCTACTATCAAATGTATAGCTTTGCTATAGTGTGATTTCGATGTCTAGTTAAATAGTCCACTATCCAATTGTTAAATGTGCAATAGTGTGGGTTAAGGAATTCCAACAATACAGTAATTTCGCAATGTAGAAAAGGGTTATCGTGAAGTTATATACATGTTCATATTTTTGATGGACAATTTTGCTCTTAGATTTGAATCTCTAATGTGAATTCATTTGACATTCGAAGTAATATACGAAGAAATGAGATCTAATGAAAATTACCGTTAGTTTCCCCTTCGAGATCAACTGCGATGCTATGTTAACTAAGACATAAAATTGACATCATTCTTTATATTGGTAAATTACAGAAGAACAAGTTTATTATTGGAATTTATTGTCGCTTTAAGCATTTTCAACTACGGTATATCATACCAGACTTATTTGATGAGCAAAGTCTGAACAATTATCACGATCACACAATCATGTGATACTACAGTAGTTGGTCATAATTATTTCACCAAGATGGCGTCCATCTCATGAATCTTGGGATATATATGCGATAGGGGAATATAGGAAATGTGTTCTTAATTTTTTTTACATACCTGTCATTTTCAGTATTTCGTTATGTGACCTTTCGCTACAATTACACTTCGAATTCTCCTAGGAATTGAGTTATACAAGCTCTGAATATAAACTGGAGTTAGTCCAACCCATATCTTTTTCACCTCCCTCACAAGAATTTGTTTATTCAAAATGTCGCATTTATAATTCTGCAGTTTGATCTTAATTGTTCTCCACACATTTTCAATGATGATTAAGTCAGGCGATTGAGATGGCCAATTCAGACAATTTAATTCATTTTCTCTCTGCCACTGGACAACTCTGTGAGAGGCATGACATGGTGCATTATCATCCTGAAAGATATACCCACCGTTCGGAATTTTTTCTTAGCGATTACTGATCATATATTATCATCAATGTTCATAGTTCCCTCAATTTCAGTCAATGTACCAACTCCATCAAATGTAATACATCCCCAAAACACCACTAGTACACGGGGACCACCCCTCAAACCAACACATTTTGGTCGCCAAATTTCGTCAACCTTTCTCCAAACATGCACTCGCCTGTCCTAACCAACAACTACTTGTGTTTCATCCGAGAATATTACACGTTTCCAATATAGTTGAACTAACATGGCAAGCTTACCTCTGCACCAACTTACACGATTTATTTCGGTTTTTTAGTGACACTCTGAAAGTGTTCCGAACTCAGCGCTTCGTGTAGCCATGGAATTTCAGTCTCCGCCGAACGGTTCTAGTAGAAACAGGATGTGGTAGTCTTTCATTTACAATGTTTGTCAAATCTCTCAAAGTTTCTCTCCTGTTGACTTTCACTTAGCGTAAAATTAAACAGTCTCCTCGTTCTGTCACCAACTTTTTCCTTCCGTTTTTTTTGTTTATTTTCCACTGAATCCCTCTCATCATAACGCTTTAGAAACGTTGTAGCCATAGATTATTTCAGTAATTTTCCTGTCTGCATAGTCTTCTCGTTTCAATCGTAGTATCATTTCTTTCGTCTCTGGTATCATCTCCTTGCTGTGACGAACCATTGTTTTGCAGACGAAATTTAATCAATGTTGCCAAAATAACGTCATTTCCGTCGAATTACTTTTTGACCTTGGACCCCAAATTATACGCTGTCAAAAGTGTGAAAATGTTATTAATAGTTAATTGTATTAAATATAAAAGAGAAATGGAATGTTTCAATAATTGATTTTTAATTGCCGCCATCTTGGTGAAATAATTATGGCCAACTACTGTACTTGCCTTTTGATTCTGAAAACCTTAAGACATGTGGCTGTTATCGATGTTTGGAACACACGTTGGGCTAGAAATGTGATCAGAGGCTAACGAACTTGACCACTGTGGTAGCTGTTAGCTAGATTTCTTTACTACAGAGGAATAAAAAAAATAATTAAAGTATACGAAATATTGTAGAACGTACGTGTTCATTTTGTTTGGCTCGTTGAATTTTCGACTGTCACCATTTAACCGTCTATATAACAATGTAAGCTTGATAATTTTTAGTTTTTTCAGACACATGAACGAACATATAGGGTCTCTCGCTCTTCTTTCATGGCATAAAATCATTTCATTTGATAGTATCAGATTTATTGCGAAATGATGATTCACTCGACATCAGTTCTTTTAATTGTTCGCATGTTTGGCATCAAATCAGTGTAATGACACTGATTGCATCACACGATGGTTTTAGACAGAAATATCAATAATACCATTTGACGTTTTTGTAAGACGACCAACGTTTTACATTGTTCTAATTTTAAAATTTTAGAATCCTCAGTTCAAGTATCAAAATAAGCACATTAATAGCCAGGAGGGTAAATTGTAATAGCGTATGAAACTAGTATACTGTAGTATTTTGCAAGGAGCAATAATTAGAGCTTAGAAAGACCCATTAGCACGTATCAACTAGAATGATGTTTTCCAGATTCATGCGAGACCCGCTGACGTACGTTTCAGGTTTAAGCGCTTTTCTCACCCTGTTTGTGTATGTTTCAGGATAAAGGTGACAGAGACGAGAGAGAGAAAAAAGGAATGGTTTCTAACCATAGTTACGTCATCACAGGAGTAGAGGAGATTCCATACTTACAAAATACTGCTAAAATTATACGAATGAGAAATCCTTGGGGCGACACAGAATGGAATGGTGCATGGTGTGATGGGTATGTATAATATCTAACAAATTGCATACATTGTAATGTTCATGTATGTATTCGAAATCGTCCTTGATAAAAATATTGAAAATCTAATTCGTATTTTAGACTAACAAAAACATATATTTCTATAATGAACAATTCACTTAAATCGTCTGTAAAATGCTGTTTAGGTAACGTTAATGATTGGTTGAAGTAATCGCTACAAAAATTATGATACGTCAGCACGAACTGATTAATCTTTACGAAATATCAATTTCCCAAATGGCAATATATTCTTTCCCTTTTACTTAGCTTGTTCTTTCTTCTATGACCGAGAAGATTTTTTCTCCTGACTTTGTTATTAGTAACACGGCGGGTTTCTTATTAGAAGCAGGGACTGCTTACCCTTCGCTAGCACCTGGGTAACCCCGGTTGTTTTGGTAGGATTCGTGTTGCTCTATCTATCTTGTGGGGGATTTTTTTGTTGTTTTTTTTATCTTCACTCTGTTCCAATGTTCCCAATGTTGCATATGTCTCTTGATTCTCCATTTGGGTTTCTCTAACGTTTATTTATTGAAACACTATGTTTTCATCTTAAATGTAATTTACCATAAACAAGATATACTTGTATCGTTTGATAGTTGCACAACGGTGCCACTAGTGGATCAGGAAATGTTTACCCTTCTGGAACACCTGGGTTAACCACCGGATTTCAGTTGGATTTGTGTTGCTCAATTGTTATTTTTCTGTGTAGTATTTTATGGACCATTGCTTATCATTTTTTCCCTTTTATTTGGCCATTGAATTAACTCTCCTTCGATTTACTGCTTCTGATTACACCATTGGTATATGTACTGCTTCTGATTACCCACTTTGTTATATTTACTGCTTCAGATTACCCCTTTGTTATATTTACTGCTTCAGATTACCCCTTTGTTATATTTACTGCTTCAGATTACCCCTTTGTTATATTTACTGCTTCAGATTACCCCTTTGTTATATTTACTGCTTCAGATTACCCCTTTGTTATATTTACTGCTTCAGATTACCCCTTTGTTATATTTACTGCTTCAGATTACCCCTTTGTTATATTTACTGCTTCAGATTACCCCTTTGTTATATTTACTGCTTCTGATTACCCACTTTGTTATATTTACTGCTTCTGATTACCCACTTTGTTATATTTACTGCTTCAGATTACCCCTTTGTTATATTTACTGCTTCAGATTACCCCTTTGTTATATTTACTGCTTCAGATTACCCCTTTGTTATACTTACTGCTTCAGATTACCCCTTTGTTATATTTACTGCTAAAGATTACCCCTTTGTTATACTTACTGCTTCAGATTACCCCTTTGTTATATTTACTGCTTCAGATTACCCCTTTGGCAGATTTACTGCTTTTGATTACCCCTTTGGTATATTTACTCTTTCTGGTTATCTCTTTGGAATATTGTTTGCTTCTGATTACCCCTTTGGTATATTTACTGCTTCTGATTACCCATTTGGTAGATTTACTGCTTCTGATTACCCCTTTGGTATATTTATTGCTTCAGATTACACCTTTGGAAGATTTACTGCTTCTGATTACCAATTTGGTGTATTTCCACTGCTTCTGATTACCCATTTGGTATATTTACAGCTTCTGATTACCCCTTTTGTATATCTACTGCTTCTGGTTACCCCTTTGGTATATTTATTGCTTCTGATTACCCATTTGGTAGATTTACTGCTTCTGATTACCAATTTGGTGTATTTACTGCTTCTGTTTACCCCTTTGGGATATTCACTGCTTCTGATTACCAATTTGGTGTATTTCCACTGCTTCTGATTACCCATTTGGTATATTTACAGCTTCTGATTACCCCTTTGGTATATTTACTCTTTCTGGTTATCTTTTTGGTATATTTTTTGCTTCTGATTACCCCTTTGGTAGATTTACTGCTTCAGAATACTCATTTGGTCGAATAACTGCTTCTGATTACCCCTTTGTTGTATTTACTGCTTCTGGTTACCCCTTTGGGATATTTACTGCTTCTGATTACCAATTTGGTAGATTTACTGCTTCTGATTACCCCTTTGGTATATTTATTGCTTCAGATTACACCTTTGGGATATTCACTGCTTCTGATTACCAATTTGGTGTATTTCCACTGTTTCTGATTACCCATTTGGTATATTTACAGCTTCTGATTACCCCTTTGGTATATTTACTCTTTCTGGTTATCTCTTTGGTATATTTTTTGCTTCTGATTACCCCTTTGATAGATTTACTGCTTCAGAATACTCATTTGGTCGAATTACTGCTTCTGATTACCCCTTTGTTGTATTTACTGCTTCTGGTTACTCCTTTGGGATAATTTCTGCTTCTGATTACCCATTTGGTATATTTACTGCTTTAGAATACCCCTTTGGTATATTTACTGCTTCTGAATACACATTTGGTATGCTTAGAGCTTCTGATTACTTATTTGGTATATTTACTCCTTCTGATTACCCATTTGGTATATTTACTGCTTCTGATTACCCATTTGGTATATTTACTGCTTCTGAATACACATTTGGTATGCTTAGAGCTTCTGATTACTTATTTGGTATATTTACTCCTTCTGATTACCCATTTGGTATATTTACTGCTTCTGATTACCCATTTGGTATATTTTACTGTTTCTGATTACTGATTTAGTATATTTCCTGCTTCTGATTACCCTTTTTGTATATTTACTGCTTCTGGTTAACCATTTGTTATATTTACTGCTTCTGATTACCCATTTGGTATAGTTACTGCTTCTGATTACCCATTTAGTATATTTGCTGCTTCTGATTACCCATTTGGTATATTTACACTGCTTCTGATTACCCATTTGGTATATTTACTGCTTCTGATTACCCATTTGGTATATTTAATGCTTCTGAATACCCCTTTGGTATATTTACTGCTTCTGATTACCCCTTTGGTATATTTACTGCTTCTGATTACCCCTTTGGTATATTTACTGCTATTGATTACCCCTCTGGTATATTTACTGCTTCTGATTACCCGTTTGGCATGTTTACTGCTTCTGATTACTTATTTGGTATATTTACTGTTTCTTATTACCCACTTGGTTTATTTATTGCTTCTGATTACCCATATGGTATATTTTACTGTTTCAGATTACTGATTTGGTATATTTACTGCTTCTGATTACCCATTTGGTATATTTACTGCTTCTGATTACCCATTTGGTATATTTACTGCTTCTGATTACACCTTTGGGATATTTACTGCTTCTGATTACCCCTTTTGTATATTTACCGCTTCTGATTACCCGTTTGGCATGTTTACTGCTTCTGATTACTTATTTGGTATATTTAATGTTTCTTATTACCCACTTGGTTTATTTATTGCTTCTGATTACCCATTTGGTATATTTTACTGTTTCAGATTACTGATTTGGTATATTTACTGCTTCTGATTACCCCTTTTTTATATTTACTGCTTCTGGTTAATCATTTGGTATATTTACTGCTTCTGATTACCCATTTGGTATATTTACTAGTTCTGATTACCCATTTGGTATATTTACTACTTCTGATTACCCAGTTGGTATATTTACACTGGTTCTGATTACCCATTTGGTATATTTACTGCTTCTGATTACCCATTTGGTATATTTACTGCTTCTGAATACCCCTTTGGTATATTTACTGCTTCTGATTACTTATTTGGTATATTTACTGCTTCTGATTACCCATTTGATATATTTACTGCTTCTGATTACATCTTTGGGATATTTACTGCTTCTGATTACCCCTTTGGGATATTTACTGCTTCTGATTACCCCTTTTGTATATTTTCTGCTACTGATTACCCCTTTGGTATATTTATTGCTTTCGAATACCCCTTTAGTATATTTACTGCTTCTGATTACACCTTTGGGATATTTACTGCTTCTGATTACCCCTTTGGTATGTTTACCTCTTTTGAATACCAAGTTGATATATTTTACTGTTTCTGATTACTTATTTGGTATATTTACTGCTTCTGATTACCCATTTGATATATTTACTGCTTCTGATTACATCTTTGGGATATTTACTGCTTCTGATTACCCCTTTGGGATATTTACTGCTTCTGATTACCCCTTTTGTATATTTTCTGCTACTGATTACCCCTTTGGTATATTTATTGCTTCCGAATACCCCTTTGGTATGTTTACCTCTTTTGAATACCCAGTTGATATATTTTACTGTTTCTGATTACTTATTTGGTATATTTACTGCTTCTGATTACATCTTTGGGATATTTACTGCTTCTGATTACCCTTTTGGTATATTTAATGCTTCTGATTACCCTTTTGGTATATTTAATGCTTCTGATTACCCTTTTGGTATATTTACTGCTTCTGATTGCCCTTTTGGTATATTTAATGCTTCCGAATACCCCTTTGGTATATTTACTAATTCTGATTACCCTTTTGGTAAATTTACTGCTTCTGATTATCCATTTGGTATATCTTACTGTTTCTGATTGCATATTTGGTATATTTTCTGCTTCTGATTACCCCTTTGGTATGCCTACTGCTTCTGATTACTTATTTGGTATATTTATTGCTTCTGATTACCCATTTGGTATATTTACTGCTTCTGATTACCTCTGGGATATTTGCTGCTTCTGACTACCCCTTTGGGATATTTACTGCTTCTGATTACCCCTTTGGTATATTTTCTGCTACTGATTACCCCTTTGGTATATTTATTGCTTCCGAATACCCCCTTTGGTATATTTACTGCTTCTGATTACCCTTTTGGTATATTTACTGCTTCTGGTTGCCCTTTTGGTATATTTAATGCTTCCGAATACCCCTTTTGGTAAATTTACTGCTTCTGATTGCATGTTTTCTGCTTCTGATTACCCCTTTGGTATGCCTACTGCTTCTGATTACTTATTTGGTATATTTATTGCTTCTGATTACCCATTTGGTATATTTAAAGCTTCTGATTACCCGTTCAGCATATTTTACTGTTTCTGATAACTCTTTTTGTATATTTACTGCTTCTGATGACCCATTTGGTATATTTTACTGTTTTTGATTACTTATTTGGTATATTTACTGCTTTTTATTACCCATTTGGTATATTTTACTGTTTTTGATTACTTATTTGGTATATTTACTGCTTTTTATTACCCAGTTGGTATAATTACTGCTTCTGAATACTCTTTTGGTATATTTACTGCTTCTGATTACCCATTTGGTATATTTACTGCTTCTGATTATCCAATTGGTATATTTTACTGTTTCTGATTACTTATTTGGTATATTTACTGCTTCTGATTACCCATTTGGTATATTTACTTCTTCTGATTACTCATTTGGTATATTTACTTCTTCTGATTACCCATTTGGTATATTTACTTCTTCTGATTACTCATTTGGTATATTTTAATGTTTCTGATTACTCTTTTGGTATATTTACTGCTTCTGATTACCCCTTTGGTATGCTTAAATTTTCTCGGTTCAATGATTTCATAAATGGATTAAGTATGTTTTAAAAGTACAGTGCGGCCTAATAGAATTATCACCATATACTCATTAATAAAACATTTAATAATCATGCTATCACTTTACTATTTCATGTTTGTAAAGAAGATTCAATACATAAAAGGTTAGAATAGTATATTTTTCAAGATGCCTTGGACAGTTCAAGAAAAAAACATTGCCCATAGAAACCAACTTTGAGACAAAACCTACATTGCAGTGCAAGCCTTATTTGGAAGACTAAATTAATGTCGTCGTTATCCAGATAAAAGACGCATTCATAGGTGGGTCTAAAAAATCAGAGAACATGGGGCAGCCTTGAATCTAAATGATAAGGGCAGAAGAGGCACTCATTGATTCTACTGGACATCCGGAAAGTGCAAGGTCACCGGTGAATAATATTGATGGCGTCAGAGACTCTGTTGGTCATAGTCCAAGGAGGATTTGGTTTCAAAGTAGGTTTCTATTGAAAACATTTTTTTCTCCAAATGTCTAAGGCATCTTTGAAAATACACAATTCTAACCTTTTATGCATTGCATCTTTTTCACAAACCTGAACTATCAAAGTAATAGCCCGCCACGATATAGCTGAAATATCGTTGAAAGTGGCGTTAAACACCATAAACCCAAACCCAAACGCTCAAAGTAATAGCCTGATTATTAAAAGTGTTATTAATCAGTATATGGGTGACATATTTTGCTTCGCCCTGTATAATGTATTATGTACGTATAGGCATTTAATAGGGCGAACACATTAAAATTTAGCTAGCTTAAACGCATTTAAGAAATCAGATTGTTTATAAAGCACGGTTCTACTTGTGAAATCGATAAGCATTTTTCATAACCACGTGTTATAAGTGTACTAGATTAATTCATTTGTTTTAGCTGTTTGAACTGATGTGAATGCTATGCTGCATCAGGTACGCTCAAAACCCAAATATTATAAATCGATTCTCGTGACCTTCTGTTAAATTGTACCTCTGGTGGATTCAAACGGCACCGTGTGTCCTTTTATGCTAAGCATATGATGTCTTCGTACAAGTAACCACAGACCATTATCAATGAGGCCAATTTTATCAAAAATGAAAATAAGGTACTATACATAAACACTGCCACACTTTGTTTAGTTAATGTATTTGCTTACATTATACACTAAATGACATGTACAAGGATAAACTAGTATATTTACATCCATTCGTCAACATTGTATTTTATCTCTGATGATTACAACCATTGACATGCACTGAAAAGTAAGTCCCACTGACGTAAGGAAAGATTCATCTAAATCATCAAAGACTGTATGTAGTATGTGTTTTCTGTCGGTTGGTCAAATATTGCTCGTTATGCAATTTCACACAAAAATCGTAAAATGAGATATAATGTATATGTTTCTAATTGTCAGAGGTGATGAATGGACACATGTACTGGAAGGTGTCCAAATTGACTTGGAACTGAAGACACAGGATGATGGTGAATTTTGGATGAATTATAGAGATTTTCGAAAGGAGTATTGTAACATGATTATATGCAATTTGTCTCCTGATTTTGATCATGACGGGATCAGTGACAAAGCTGGTATGTGATATATAATTTTTTTTAATGAACAATGCAGTTAGTTTCATTTTAAAGTGGGAGACTGTGATAGAATTGTAACTTCATTTGCATCTACCTGGAAGCGGTGCGAGATCGGTTCTCGGACATGATGAGATATATTGAATATAATAATGTGTAATTAAAATATTGTTGAAAAAATCCCTTAGACACAAATAACCCATCAATATTATACAATATCACATATTTGACAAACTGATCCGTCAGTTATTTACACGTCTTCATATTTAAAATTCGCTAACGTGTAGAACAATATTTACAGATTAATACATGGGCATTTCCATATTGGCCTGGTTATCATCCCGAGACCTCCAATATGGGTCGCGGGATGATAACCAGGCCAATATGGAAATGCCCATGTATTAAACTATTTATTACATACTTCCGACATCTAGAAAAGTGACACCCATATTGGCCTGTGACGAAATCGAGACCCATATTGGCCAGGGCCAATATGGGCCTCGATATGGAAATGATCTTGTACGTAGTCATCCAATAACCGGTTATTTTCCCGGGGTGTGAAAATATGGACAGTTTGGTCATACAAAAATGCCTTTATTTGAACTAAGTATGTAATAAATACAATTTTTTTTCTGGTTTTTCCCCCGTATGTATTTCGTTCCAGTGGTAGTTTTCATTGCTGGTGTGTTATTAAAACCATATCATCGTTTTTGTACTTTTATTTATTTAAGATGGGCATATTGTTGTATTTGAATCGTTCTAGGTAATGGTGTCATGTACAATGATATTGCATGCTAATTACGATGCCGTCATATTTCAAGCTTCATGTTTAATAGAAACTACAGATCATAGTAATTTATTAAATTGCCATACCACATTATCATCAAATAAATGTTGCTAAGTAGATTTAGACATCTGTTTACATTAATGTCTGTTATTATGTTGTTTTGTTAATCCCTCCATTTCTATCTTCGCATTCATTTCTATTAGATGAAGACAATGTTCAGGATTTTCATTGTTTCGCACGACATTGTGTTCGGCATACACTTTCTTTTAAGAGGTTCTAGAAATAGACAAATCAATCTTTATATTGAACATTTATTGTGGTATTAGCTAGAGTTATTAAATTTTATTAAATATGACATGAATGGTACATTAACATCAAAATATAAAAGTTTGTTCGGTGATATTAATCGGGATATTCATCACATTTACCGGAAATGTTTATCAATTATATCGACCACAAAGTTTAAAAAAATAAACGACTTTGAAGATTATGTGTTCATAATGACTTTTTCTTGTCCTACACTAGTATTGTGATTGATGACATTTTCTTGCCCTAGTACTAGTATTGTGATTGATGACATTTTCTTGCCCTAGTACTAGTATTGTGATTGATGACAGTTTCTTGCCCTAGTACTAGTATTGTGATTGATGACATTTTCTTGCCCTAGTACTAGTATTGTGATTTATGACATTTTCTTGCCCTAGTACTAGTATTGTGATTGATGACATTTTCTTGCCCTAGTACTAGTATTGTGATTGATGACATTTTCTTACCCTAGTACTAGTATTGTGATTGATGACATTTTCTTGCCCTAGTACTAGTATTGTGATTGATGACATTTTCTTACCCTAGTACTAGTATTGTGATTGATAGCTCTTTCTTGCCCTAGTACTAGTATTGTGATTGATGACATTTTCTTGCCCTAGTACTAGTATTGTGATTTATGACATTTTCTTGCCCTAGTACTAGTATTGTGATTGATGACATTTTCTTGCCCTAGTACTAGTATTGTGATTTATGACATTTGCTTGCCCTAGTACTAGTATTGTAATTGATGACATTTTCTTGCCCTAGTACGAGTATTGTGATTGATGACATTTCCTTACCCTAGTACTAGTATTGTGATTGATGACATTTTCTTACCCTAGTACTAGTATTGTGATTGATGACATTTTCTTACCCTAGTACTAGTATTGTGATTGATGACATTTTCTTGCCCTAGTACTAGTATTGTGATTGATGACATTTTCTTGCCCTAGTACTAGTATTGTGATTGATGACATTTTCTTGCCCTAGTACTAGTATTGTGATTTATGACATTTGCTTGCCCTAGTACTAGTATTGTGATTGATGACATTTTCTTACCCTAGTACTAGTATTGTGATTGGTGACATTTTCTTGCCCTAGTACTAGTATTGTGATTGATAACTTTTTCTTGCCCTAGAACTAGTATTGTGACTAATGACATTTTCTTGCCCTAGTATTGTGATTGATGACTTTTTCTTGCCCTAGTACTAGTATTGTGATTGATGACATTTTCTTGCCCTAGTACTAGTATTGTGATTGATAGCTTTTTCTTGCCCTAGTACTAGTATTGTGATTGATGACATTTTCTTGCCCTAGTACTAGTATTGTGATTGATGACATTTTCTTACCCTAGTACTAGTATTGTGATTGGTGACATTTTCTTACCCTAGTACTAGTATTGTGATTGATGACATTTTTTTGCCCTAGTACTAGTATTGTGATTGATGACATTTTCTTGCCCTAGTACTAGTATTGTGATTGATGACATTTTCTTGCCCTAGTACTAGTATTGTGATTGATGCCATTTTCTTGCCCTAGTACTAGTATTGTGATTGGTGACATTTTCTTACCCTAGTACTAGTATTGTGATTAATGACATTTTCTTACCCTAGTACTAGTATTGTGATTTATGACATTTTCTTGCCCTAGTACTAGTATTGTGATTGATGACATTTTCTTGCCCTAGTACTAGTATTGTGATTGATGACATTTTCTTGCCCTAGTACTAGTATTGTGATTGATGACATTTTCTTTCCCTAGTACTAGTATTGTGATTAATGACATTTTCTTACCATAGTACTAGTATTGTGATTGGTGACATTTTTTTGCCCTAGTACTAGTATTGTGATTGATGACATGTTCTTGTCCTAGTACTAGTATTGTGATTGATGACATTTTCTTGTCCTAGTACTAGTATTGTGATTGATGACATTTTCTTGTCCTAGTACTAGTATTGTGATTGATGACATTTTCTTACCCTAGTACTAGTATTGTGATTTATGACATTTTCTTGCCCTAGTACTAGTATTGTGATTGACGACATTTTCTTGCCCTAATACTAGTATTGTGATTTATGACATTGTCTTGCCCTAGTACTAGTATTGTGATTGATGACATTTTCTTGCCCTAGTACTAGTATTGTGATTTATGACATTTTCTTGCCCTAGTACTAGTATTGTGATTGATGACATTGTCTTGCCCTAGTACTAGTATTGTGATTGATGACATTGTCTTGCCCTAATACTATTATTGTGATTGATGACATGTTCTTGCCCTAGTACTAGTATTGTGATTGATGACATTGTCTTGCCCTAATACTAGTATTGTGATTTATGACATGTTCTTGCCCTAGTACTAGTATTGTGATTGATGACATTTTCTTGCCCTAGTACTAGTATTGTGATTGATGACATTGTCTTGCCCTAGTACTAGTATTGTGACTGACAGCTTTTTCTTGCCATTGTTATATATGTTGTGTACATGTTATTATTTTGTACAAGTTATAACTTGTACAAAATATTTATACAAGTTATAACTTGTATAACACCATCATACAAGTTATAACTTGTCCAATTATTGCTATACAAGTTATAATTGTACAATTGTGATTGAAAATACATCATAACTTGGAGTTTTTATTTACAGTGGCCTATATGTGTAATTAACCCATATGATAACATTCATTGGCCTAAGATTACCTTATATTATTTAATTACTATTATGATGAGTATTTGTAAGGAGTTAATATATTGTAAACATTGTTGTTCAGTCTTTTGAATTATTTTGAAGTGTAAAGATGGCAAATACTGTTGAAACCAAATTTCATGATGAAGTTATAAAACTATTGGATGACAAGTCTACAAATAATATTATATTTACACGCGAAAGATATAATGAGACAATTCATAGTGTAAATGAAGCAAAATCAGTAACCAAAAAGACACAACTTCAGAGATATTTGACAAAAAAGTATGATGTTTTGGAGATAGCAGGAATTGAAAAGCTTGTTCGTAAAGGGACGGACGTAATCTATTACTGTACTACCGAAGAGCTTTATCGTTTGATCAAGACAGCTCATTCTGGAATAGGACATGGCGGGATTCCTAAAACCTATAAGGAATTAAAGAAACAATTTGCCAACATCAGCAGAGAAGTCATCAAACTCTTTATTCAACTCTGTGAACAATGTATCTTGAAGAAAAAATGCTCGGAAACTAGCAAGTTAATAGTTCGTCCAATAACTTCTTCATACTTTAATAGTCGTGGACAAGTAGATCTTGTAGACTATCAATCGTGTCCGGATGGTGACTTTAAGTGGGTAATGCATTACCAGGACCATTTAACAAAGTTTAGTATATTGCGTCCGTTGAAGTCGAAAAGAGCTGCTGAAGTTGCATATCAACTTACTGACATTTTTTCTGCTTCTTGGTGCATCTTACAAAGTGACAATGGTAGGGAATTTACTGCAAATATCTTTGGCCAGAGCTTAAACTGGTACACGGAAGACCGCGTCATCCTCAGAGCCAAGGATCGGTAGAACGGGCAAATGCTGACATTAAAAGTATGATTATTTCTTGGACTCATGAGAACAATAATACCCACTGGTCAGAAAGACTAAGATTCGTCCAATTTCAAAAAAACAGATCGTATCATAGAACAATCGATCAATCACCATACAGTGCATTATTCGGTAGTGATCCGAAAGTTGGCTTGTCCTCGTCAGCCATTCCAAAAGAAATATTGGACACAATGGAAACCGAGGAGGACCTAAACGCACTGACAACGACTGAAACGCCTACCAATAGAAATGACACTAATCAAACAACACCCGAAGCGGACACTGACATTGAAACTGAAACCAACACCGAACCTAAAACAGAAACAAACACCGAACCTGAAAATGAAACCAACACCGAACCCGAAACAGGAACAAACACCGCAACCGATGCTCATTTCGACATAGACACAAACTCTGAAACGGAACCTGAAATTGTGAGCGATGCGAATATGGATATTGTACAAGAATCAACAGATAGAACAGTAATTTACGACAAACTTGTACGTGCTAGGAAAAGAGCCCTATCTGGACAACAGATCCAAGCAGAAGAAGTTATGTCATCAAGTAAAAGGAGATTAGTGGACTTGAAAGTTAATGATAACATTATAATACCTGTTCCAAGGGTAGGTCGTGGTCCGATAGACTGTAGAATTATTAGAGGAATCATTGTAGACAAAACTGTAAATGGATACAAAATTGGTACAACAGTTGGGGTAATAAGTGGACTTTTGTGTCGAAATCAAATTGAGAAAATTCATGGACATGAATTAAATATCTAAGATGTTCCTGATAATACAGAAATAAGTGTGAGAAAAGCCGTACAGTTGCTTTCTTTGCATGGTGGTCAAGGGCATATTCATTGCAGCTGTCGTAGTGGCTGCAAAACTGTGAAATGCAAGTGTAAACGGAAAAATATATTGTGTAATTCCAGATGTCATGCATCTGTGTTATGTGCCAACAATTTAATTTCAAGGGACATGCAATGCCTCTATGAGATATGTGTTTCTTGACAATAAATGTTTGAAAAAATTCATTTAGTCTAATTAAATTTGATTTAAATCTCAAGAAATTTCAAAGTTTCTATTTATAATGCGATCCGATCTTTCGTCAACACTGGGTATACAAATAAATATGTAATTACCCCAAAACAGCAACAAAAATAAAATGAGATATTGGATATTGAATATCTACTATTAATACAGTTGACATGCATGTAGCTGTCATGTTTCCAACACAAATAATGCAAAAAGGCCTATGCACAACAAAGTTGTACAAGTTATGATGTATTTTCAATCACAATTGTACAAGTTATAACTTGCATAGCAATAATTGGACAAGTTATAATTTGTAAGATGGTGTTATGCAAGTTATAACTTGTATAAATATTTTGTACAAGTTATAACTTGTACAAAATAATAACATGTACACAACATATATATCTCAATTGAAACCTTATTATTTGGCTCTGATAATTTAACAGATGAAAACAATTTAATAGTGTTTAGAAATGTACAAAAATATATACATCATACTAATAAATGTTATGTTGGTCCTCGTATTCCTGATATGTATCCATTACATATAGGGGTCCTAGACATGAGAGATGCAACACTACCACTTCGTACTGTAACAGCAACAACTCTGCTATGTTTTTGGCAAGGGAGAAATAAAATACTAAAACATATCACCAGTTAATGTCATTTATTCAAATGACGAAAACAACAAATATTTACATATACATGAAAACAAGGAGTGCATAGTGTTACATAATACATTATTACATAACATTAACATTTTAATAATTTTTTAATATTGCATAATACAATTTATATGTCCTATGCACTCCCTTTCAACTAAAATATTTCCGAAGACAAAAAGGGGTGGCGCTAAAAACGGCCTTACATACTACATAACATATCATTTTAATAGACTAACATTGTATGGTAAAATTTATATGACCTATGCACTCCCCAGACAAAGGGGGTGCCACTTAAAACGAGGTTGAGTTTGTTGGGGAGGAGGAGAAGGAATTTAAACAGCACACCATTTGGCGTGACCCTTGCCCTAAAATATATTTTGATCAGCTGTCACGTGACTGAATTACAAATTCCTATAGGTTGAAATTATGTTGATTGCGATGCAATCCTACAATGAAATTCCCCCTCGGCCACCATAAAGTAATTTATCTACTATAAATTCAGTTTGGATGATATGAAATTATACTCTGTACTCAGGATGCTATCATACATGTGCACTCAATTCCATTTGGCCCTTTTTTCCCTCCACTTCTATTTATCAAATATATTATGTATACATTTATTATATATATAACTTGCTGTCATTTTCATATTTATATGTATAACATTATTGTATGGAGCGAATGTACTAAGTTGATATAACTTGTTTCCAATCTAATTAAACATTTACAAGACAATAAAATATGCTTAAATCTAAATCTAAACTAGTATTGTGACCGCGGCTTTTTCTTCCCCTAAATCTTTTAATAATGTTATTTTCAGAGTATCAGTTGTGTCTTTATGGAAGATGGGCGCGTGGTATAAATGCTGGAGGTTGGCTCGAATGTGAAAGCTTCCACACAAATCCACAATACATCCTTACCCTCCACACAGACAGTGAGTTTAGTTCAGTATTAATTAGATTATTAAGCTGAAAATATGAATTTTCTCCTCGCAACGGCGTTTGAACTCGCACCATTAATACTCTGCACTACCAATCACTTAGCCTCATGTCCAGCGCACCAGATCATTCGGTCACACCCTCTATAAAAAAATATACCATCAATAGTCAAAATATTACCCTGTCTCGTAAGGCGAATCTCGAAGTAGAAATTAGATATGTACTTAAGCGTGTGTAGATAATATATATATATATATATATATATACAACGTCTGAAAAACCAGTCAACGATCAATCTTACGGGGTGTTGGATCGTTACGGTATAACGATACTATACAAGTAAAACAATTATAAACGTCTAAAATGGTTTGTAAAACAACACCAAGTACACAAAACAAAGTGATAAAGAATTAAACACTTCGTAGAATGACAAAATTTTCGTCCCACCGCCCCACCGAGAGTGGGACGAAAATTTTGTCATTCTACGAAGTGTTTAATTCTTTATCACTTCGTTTTGTGTACTTGGTGTTGTTTTGCAAACCATTTTAGACGTTTATATATATATATATATATATACGTCTGAAAATTAAACCAAACAGTGTTAGAATTAGATTTTAGAGCTGTCAAATTTTGTTCTTCCCTCGACGGAATTTGAACCCACACCATTGATACACTGCAGCACCATTCGCTTAGCCTTACGTCCAGCGCCCTAGACCACTCGACCACATCCACTCCCTATAAAAGGAGCTTCAATAATCCTAGTGTTACCTTTTCTCGTAAGGTAAATCTAGGGATAGACGTAAGACATGTGTATAAGCGTGTGTAGATGGTACATATATACTTAATATTATGATTTGACAGCAATCTAACTCAGCAATTTTTAATATATTGTATAGGATAATGAAGAATTCATTATACAGTCACAGTAAATAAAGTATATTATACAAACGTCTAGAAGCAAGTGACAACCATACAATATATCTGTCCCACTGGATCTGAAAGT
Source organism: Bathymodiolus brooksi (assembly GCA_963680875.1). NCBI lineage: Eukaryota > Metazoa > Mollusca > Bivalvia > Mytilida > Modiolidae > Bathymodiolus > Bathymodiolus brooksi. The sequence continues at coordinate 40,819,536 of OY804577.1, forward strand.
TACTAAGGATACTAAGTTAATACTAAATATTATATACGTCTGAAAATTAAACCAAACAGTGTTAGAATTAGATTTTAGAGCTGTCAAATTTGTGTTCTTCCCTCGACGGGATTTGAACCCACACCATTGATACACTGCAGCACCATTCGCTTAGCCTTACGTCCAGCGCCCTAGACCACTCGACCACATCCACTCCCTATAAAAGGAGCTTCAATAATCCTAGTGTTAATATATATATATATATATATATATATATATATATATATATATATATATATATATATATATATATATTAAAAAAAATGAATTGACAACAATCTAACTCAGCAATATTAATAGATTGTATAGGATGACGAAGAATTCATAGTCATTAAAATATATCCCCCATTGGATTTCAAAGTTACTCGAAATACTAGATTAATACTAAATATATTTGTACGATGCTGCATTTATTTGACGACCTATGATTGGCTAAAATCATTCCTAAAAATAACGATGAAGGCAGAGCCATATATGGAAATCTAGAGAATAAGATTAATACGCTTTACTAGCCAGTGGAAAATTCCGTTCCTAAAAATAACGATAGAAGCAGACTGTAGCATTGTGTAATGTATTATTACATAATTTGACCTTGACGCTGTCCGAAATAAAGAAATAGTGTATGCCAAGTGTACTTGATCAGGCTCTATATATATATGTGTATGTGCATTTTGATTTAGCATAATTAAACACAACTGCAAGAAAGATGATGATTTATATTTTCTTCTAAAATAACACAGTAAAAAAACTCTTCTTGAGACACAATAAAAAAGAAAGAAATTAACGTTTCTAATAAACTACTTAAAAGAAAGTACGGCTAACAAATCTAGAGTCAGTCCTCTTTTGTTCGATTTCCTCATCGGTAGTTGAAACAAATCTCCTCTTTTTCTCCATTGTTAGTCCGTTACACACCGATGCAGACGATAGAAAAAGGTGTGCAGTTATGAAACGATGCAGACGGAAAATTACAGAAGGTCAGTGGGCGGTGCTTAATTTTGTGTATTGACCATTACGTCTTTAGCCTTAGAACTTCCAAGAAAGTCCGTCAAACATAGTTCGTGGAAAAAACTTAGTTACTGTTTCAAGTTATAGATCAGCAACATCGTACAAAAATGTTATAAGCTCCCGTGACCGACTATGGTTATTTAGACGGTAAGTAAATAGTTGAAGGGTTCGCGCTGGAGCACTCACCCTTCAACGATTTACTGACCGTCTAAATAACGATAGACGGTCGCTAGGGAGCTTATAACTTATAGTATACGTCTGACCCATATATTCAACTTTTAATTGTCCCTGTTTTGTGATTAGTAAATAAACATTATATAATACCGAAAGGGCAATAAGAAATGGACAATACAGAGAAAATGGCAACATAGGGTACACAAGATGAAGAAGAACAAAACAAAAACACAATATGTGTTGGACAACACTATATACAAGTAAACACAAATAACGTAAATAAGACATCAGCCCTCATACAAACAACTGGAGGTAAAGACGAACGGAACATTGTTTTTTTGTGGATATCGTAGCGGACATCATAGCACGCAACTAAAAACGTAAAAACACATAATAGGACTACACAGAAAACTAAAATAATGAGCAACACGGACCCTCACCAAAACACTGGGGGTGTACTCAGGTGTTCGCGAAGGGTAAGCAGTTCCTGATTCTTATAAGACACCTGCGGTGTGACTCATACAGTTAGAAAGGATATATATGTAAATGAACATAGGAGACTATCTAACATTACACTTAAACACAAAATCAAGTAAAGGAACAGCAATTGTATTGCTATTCTGCATTTCACAGTTATAGTACTTCAGTATGCTTTTTTCAGCAATCTACATTTTAATGCTTCAGTATATTTTTTATCAATCTACATCTACATTATAGTACTTCAGTATATTTTTATCAATCTACATCTACATTTCAGTAGTTCAGTATATTTTTTATCAATATACATCTACATTTCAGTACTTCAGTATATTGTTTATCAATATACATCTACATTTCAGTACTTCAGTATATTTTTATCAATCTACATCTTACATTTCAGTACTTCAATATATTTTTATCAATCTACACCTGCATTTCAGTACTTCTTTATATTTTCATCAATCTACATCTATATTTCAGTACTTCAGTATATTTTTATCAATCTGCATCTACATTTCAGTACTTCAGTATATTTTTAGTTAAAAAAAATAATGTTTTCTCCCAGGTTTTCTACTAAACTTGTGTTTTCACAAACATACAAGGGGCCGTCGTGGACGTTATCGTAAGGTAGTTGAATTTACAACTAACCATGCAATCAGTACTTAATACCACTAACGTTGTGCGTTAGAATCCCACTCAGATAAGGTGTACACGATACATCATTAATTATGTGATAAAGTTTGTCAGTGACTTGCGGCAGATTGGTGGTTTTCTCCGGTTTCCTCAACCAATAAAACTGATCGCCAAAATATAACTGAAATACTGTTGAATGTGGCGTTAAATACCATAATAAAGACAAACATGCCTCTTTTATCTTTAACTTTTAGTGTCCCAGTTACTGTATAGTTTCAAGTAAACATTTCTTACTTTTCATACAGTATTTAAAATCTTGCATCGTAAGATCTCACATCATAAGAATCACCTCCTCCCTAGATAGATTTATAACTACCTATGCAATCAGTACATACCACCACTAACGTTGTGAGTTCAAATCTCGCTCAGGCGAGTTGTACTCGATGCAACATTATGTGATAACATTTGTCAGTGACTTGCGACAGGTCGGTGGTTTTCACCGGGTACTCCAATTTTGTCCACCAATAAAACCATAGTATAGCTGAAATATTGTTGAAAATGGAGTTCAGCACCATAACCCCTAACACCTCTAATAAACTAGTCAATTTAGCACCAAAAATTGCTCAACCTGCAACTAATTGCAACACAAGGTTTTTTGAGTGCAAATTATAATATGGACTTGTATTAACAACATACTAAAAATATACATAAACATAATTTGCGGAAAAGGGTATTTTGGGGTGAAATATGTGTTTTTTAGTGAAAATCACGGAAAACTGGAAATTAAGAATAACTTGGTTATTGGTTGACGAATTTTTAAAATCTAAGCTTTATTGGGGTGAAAATTAGAATGTGGGCTTGTATTAACAACATACTAAAAATATAATTTGCGGAAAGAGTATTTTGGGGTGAAATAGTGTTTTTTGTGTGAAAATCCTGTAAAACTGGAAATGAAGAAGAACTTGGTTATTGGTTGACGAATTTTTATAATCTAATCTTTAATGGGTGCAAATTAGAACATTGACTTGTATTAGATTATAAAAATTCGCCCACCAATAACGAGTTCTTCTTCACTTCCAGTTTTACGTGATTTTCACTAAAAAAATCATATTTCACCCCAAAATACCCTTTCCGCAAATTATATGTTTAGTATGTTGTTAATACAAGTCCATATTCTAATTTGCACTTAAAAAACCTTGTGTTGCAATTAGTTGCAGGTTATACACTAAATTGACTAGACTATAAATACATTTTTTGTTTGAAGAAAAGGAAATGGAATACAATAATTTTCTATATGCAGATTTAATGCTTAAGAATCAAATTGAGCAAGAATTTGTTAAGATATTCCGTAGTTTGATAATTTTGTGGAACACGTCATGGCATTTTTCAAGTTTAAAACAGTATTTAAAATGCTCTAATTTCTGATTAAAGTGGAACTCAGGTTTCTTGGCCATGTGATAGCTACACTTTTAAGTATTGGAGATATACCACGAGAATCATTCAATCAACGTGATCATATGAATGTTTTAAGTCTGACAACAAATATGTTTCAAAAATTTATTATTTAGCATTAATTATTAACATGTCCACTCTATCTTAATTTATCTTGGTATTAATGCAACTCATCACTATACACTATATTTTAATAGTTTTGACGTTTTTTCAGTAAGTGTTCAGCGACGATTTAATGGTCGTCTTCCGCTTGTTGTATCATTACTACAAGTCTTCCATAGGCAGCATAAATTAGATGGCGGAGAAATGTATGCAATAGGATTTGAAATATTTCAAGTATGTATACCATATATTTGTATTGCTTTGTAATAGTTTAATTCCTCATGTATTTTTCATGACTGTCAAGATTATTAGTGAAATGTAATTTTTAAATATTCTGTAATTGTCATTGTATCGTAAAACATTTTAATTTAATTTTCAGTTGTTTAGCAAGCCACCATCGGGAATGAATAAAATTTTCTTTGATCGCACGGATCCGCTTATGCCTGAAAATGAAGAAACGTATGCTGAATACCGGGAGACATCCGGGCGCTTCTTCCTAGATCCTGGCCAGTATCTTCTTGTGCCAACTACCCAGCAATTTAATCAACATAGATCATATCTGATAAGACTGTTCAGTGTTAGCAATATGGAATGTGTGTAAGTTTAAAAGTAAATGGTGGTTGTATATATATATAATTAGGGAGTGGATGTGGTCGAGTGGTCTAGGGCGCTGGACGTAAGGCTAAGCGAATGGTGCTGCAGTGTATCAATGGTGTGGGTTCAAATCCCGTCGAGGGAAGAACAAAAATTTGACAGCTCTAAAATCTAATTCTAACACTGTTTGGTTTAATTTTCAGACGTATATATAATGGGCCGTAGTGGTCGTGATCGTATGGTAGTTGGATTGACAACTACCTGTGGAACAATATGTGATAAAGTTTGTCAGTGACTTGAGACGTCGACGGGTCGGTGGTTTTCTCCCGATTTTCTCCAACACTTAAATTGACAGCGACGATATACTAGTAACTGAAATATTGTTGACAGTGGCGTTAAACACCATTATCAAACCTTATATAAAGGGCACTCATGGGAATTTTAAAAATTTGCCCTTATATGTGCAGGTTAAAATTATATTCATTAATAGGAAAAATAATTAAGGCTGCCCTTTATACAACAATGTACTCATGTATGTATATATATTTATACTGGATTACCGGTAGTGATAAGATTTGTAATGTCTTATACCAAACCTGTTGTTTCTTAGCTTGTTTCTCGGATTAGTTATTCTGTGTTGATGGCAGCTAAAAATGTTACAAGAACATGTTAAATAAGGAAAGTTTGAAGATGTCAAACTGATACTCAGAGGCTACAAGTCGAAAGACAGACAATTATATGACGAAAATCAATCGATGTTCCACAAAACAACAGACAAAAATCGAAGAAACACGCCAGCCCCACCAAAAACCGAGAATGAACTCATGTTCTTCTGAATGGTAAGCAGTTCATGCTCGCTAGTCTGGTGGAAGGTCATGTTCGGTGGCGAGTCATAAAGGAATAAAGAGGGACGGGATTGTAGACTTTAACGGAACATATCCGTCATCACCTGTAACAGACATTCCGTAACGATAGCAACTCTTGGTGCTGTAGCTTTTTTGATAGCAGCAAGCATCTATCAAGAATTTCTGATAGAATACACAAGATCTGAATTATCGTATCAATTGTGGGATATAATGTAATTGATTAAATATGAGATCAATCTCTCTCAAGCATAGGTAATCGATTTTGACTGTCCTTTTTAGACCCCTTTGCTTACGTGCTCCCAAAGGCAGTTATATTACTTAGCATTCCAGTCTATTGATTGAGAGCATACCTTGTGAAAGTTATTCCAGAACCAGCCAATATGGCCACCACCGTGGTATATGATTACTTTTGCCTAAATATGGAAATATCTCAAACAACGGCACTTTTTGAAACAAAACTTATTCATTGATGATTCTATAAAAAATTTCTAATTTCATTCTAATGCCATATTCAATATGGTCGTTACGAGATAAAAATAGTTTTAGATTGAATAAAATGTAGCTGATCGTACGGTGAGTGGTTCCCGGCTCAGTGAGTGAGTGAGTGATTGTTGTTTAACGCCAACTCAACTAGTTCATGCATGACTTATCACACGGTTTGTAACAACAGTTACACGACTGGTACCGCTAGTGGAGCTGGAACTGCTTACGCTTCGTTATCATCTGATTTATGGGTTCATGTTGCTCATGTCAGCCAATAATATGTCTTCACGTTTTTAGTTCCGTGGTGTGTTGCTCACTACGATATCTGCGTAAAAGCGATGTTCGGAGCACCGGAGTTCACCAACCTTTTTGTATGGTTTTTAGTTTTCTGTGTAGTGTTTGTTCTTTTGTCCTTTTTCTTTAGACCATTGTATTGTCTGTCGATTTACGGCTTCTGATTACAAACTGTTCTTACATCTTCGCAAATTGTATTCTTTATATTGGGAATTCTTTGATATTAGAATGGTAGCGGAAAACTAACTTTTCATATAAAATTTTATCAAAATGTTATCGATTCTAGTCTATCATCCGGTAATGTTTAATGTTATTGCTGTAGGGTATGTTGATATTTGATATTTATCAAATGCATTCCTGGTTATCTATGTAGTGTTTTAATTATGTCTAGTTATCGCAATGTATTAATTATTTAAACATTGTCAGATTATAGTAACATACCGCCTACGATGCTCTTAATTTTAATCAAATATCCCTATTTCATTATAACAGGTGTGAAACCTATAATTAATTTCTTTAAGGTTTTCTACTAAATTTGTGCTTTTTCGAGCCTACCTGGCCATTTTATCTTAAGTTTAACCTTTCGAAGACCATATATTTTTTGAAACGTCCATGATTGCTCTACGTTCTGTCAAAATATCAGGCCATGTTTAATGTCTTGCAGTGAAATGCCAGGCTATGGAAAATACCTACTCTAAAAATAGCTCTGTCATCCCCCAGAAATTCCCTATGTATAGGTCATGCGTCAAATCCTCCATATCCATATTAAAATACAACTAAATCAATCAAATTTGGGCTCAAAATAATCCTTATACATTTAACTTCAATTATCAATTTAATTATTCCATTCCATTCAGTATTTGTCACAATACAACAAAGTGAAAGGAACTTTTTTCTTTAAAAGGGACTACTTTTGTATATGTTGGTTGAATTACTGATTGGTTGAATTACTGAATTGACACCTAAAAAGCAACAAAACTTGCTTCTCTAACCCTTTACTGGCCTTATTTCTATTTCTTAGGCAATATCAACCACAAAAAACCTCATAAGGTGTGTGGCTGTCTAATATTTGCAAGTATAAGTGTTCAAATGCAAAGGTACCCCCTTGAAGATTTTTAATGAAAACATCTCCATTTACAGCTGTTGAGTTCAGACTGTGTAATATACCAAAACTTACCTATTCTCTTATACATGTATATTACAGTTATTAAGCTAATTTCTAACATAATAAGCAATTTTTACACATATAAATGCCCCAGTAGTATATTTAATAGCTAAATACTATGAAATGTTTGCATTTAGCCCCCCCCCCCTTTTTTCGTCGCAAAAAATGAGTTCACATCATTCTTAATTTTGTTAATTCATGCTTTAACCCCATAAATTATGTAGTTTAAGGCATAAAATAAGTTTTTATATATAGATATACAGTTGAAATTCCTTCCAATTCCACCAAATATGCAAAAATATGATTTATTGATATTCAAGTTTTGGAATTTCTTATGGTACAAATATGTTCTTAGCTCTGATTGGTTGAATTACTGGTTTGACACCTAACATGCATACGCTATCTCTCATTAGTTCAAATTTATATTTCTTCAATTGATTCCTAGTCTACTTTTATTACAAAGATATTTGATGTTGGTTTCTCCCACAAAATATCAGGTTTATGTCCGAGTTAAATGTCATAATTGAGACATACTTTGTTTTGAGAAGATCAGATTATGTCTTATTTCCTTATCTATTTCTCATACGTCACCTTGACACATTCTTAGTCATGATATAAGTATATAACGTTTATAGCTGTCATTCCGGTACATGTTGACTACGTAATTCATTTGACTTATTATTTGCGCTATACAGGTATGCTTTGGTATTTTGACTTTAGTATTCTGCAATTGTTTTAGTGTTTTTATAAGAAGTTATTTGTCAGACTAGTAGCACATTATTAGGACGACAACTACTTTAATATTGAGTAATTTTACATATCTGGATTTGTACTATCAATTTGCCGTTCTGTTGATTTACATTCCAACCTTTTGACACTAACAGTTATGAACAGACTGATAGAAAAGCTTGTCTTTTGACACTAACAGTTATGAACAGACTGATAGAGAAGCTTTTCTTTTGACACTTAACAGTTATGAACAGACTGATAGAGAAGCTTGTCTTTTGACACTAACAGTTATGAACAGACTGATAGAGAAGCTTGTCCTTTGACACTAATAGTTATGAACAGACTGATAGAGAAGCTTGTCTTTTGACACTGATAGTTATGAACAGACTGATAGAGAAGCTTGTCTTTCGACACTGATAGTTATGAGCAGACTGATAGAGAAGCTTGTCTTTTGACACTAATAGTTATGAGCAGACTGATAGAGAAGCTTGTCTTTTGACACTGATAGTTATGAACAGACTGATAGAGAAGCTTGTCTTTTGACACTAACAGTTATGAACAGACTGATAGAGAAGCTTGTCTTTTGACACTGATAGTTATGAGCAGACTGATAGAGAAGCTTGTCTTTTGACACTAATAGCTATGAGCAGACTGATAGAGAAGCCTGTCTTTTGACACCAATAAATATGAGCAGATTGATAGAGAAACCTGTCTTTTGACACTAATAGTTATGAGCAGACTGATAGAGAAGCTTGTCTTTTGACACTAATAGTTATGAACAGACTGATAGAGAAGCTTGTCTTTCGACACTAATAATTATGAGCAGACTGATAGAGAAGCCTGTCTTTTGACACTGATAGTTATGAGCAGACTGTTAGAGAAGCTTGTCTTTTGACACTAATAATTATGAGCAGACTGATAGAGAAGCCTGTCTTTTGACACTAATTGTTATGAGGAGACTGATAGAGAAGCTTGTCTTTTGACACTAATAGTTATGAGCAGACTGACAGAGAAGCTTGTCTTTTGACACCAATAGTTATGAGAGGACTGATAGAGACGTATGTCTTTTGACACTAATAGTTATGAGGAGACTATAGAGAAGCCTGTCTTTTGACACTAACAGTTATCAACAGACTGATAGAGAAGCTTGTCTTTTGACACTGACAGTTGTGAGCAGACTGATAGAGAAGCTTGTCTTTTGACACTAACAGTTATGCACAGACTGATAGAGAAGCTTGTCTTTTGACACTGATAGTTGTGAGCAAACTGATAGAGAAGCTTGTCTTTTGACACTAATAGTTATAAGCAGACTGATAGAGAAGCTTGTCTTTTGACACTAATAGTTATGGTTAGACTGATAGAGAAGCCTGTCTTTTGACACCAATAGATATGAGCAGACTGATAGAGAAGCTTGTCTTTTGACACCAATAGTTATGAGCAAACATATAGAGAAGCCTGTCTTTTGACACTAATAGTTATGAGCAGATTGATAGAGAAGCCTGTCTTTTGACACTAATAGTTATGATAAGACTGATAAGGAAGTCTGTCTTTTGACACTAATAGCTATGAGCAGACTGATAGAGAAGCCTGTCTTTTGACACCAATAAATATGAGCAGATTGATAGAGAAACCTGTCTTTTGACACTAATAGTTATGAGCAGACTGATAGAGAAGCTTGTCTTTTGACACTAATAGTTATGAACAGACTGATAGAGAAGCTTGTCTTTCGACACTAATAATTATGAGCAGACTGATAGAGAAGCCTGTCTTTTGACACTGATAGTTATGAGCAGACTGTTAGAGAAGCTTGTCTTTTGACACTAATAATTATGAGCAGACTGATAGAGAAGCCTGTCTTTTGACACTAATTGTTATGAGGAGACTGATAGAGAAGCTTGTCTTTTGACACTAATAGTTATGAGCAGACTGACAGAGAAGCTTGTCTTTTGACACCAATAGTTATGAGAGGACTGATAGAGACGTATGTCTTTTGACACTAATAGTTATGAGGAGACTATAAAGAAGCCTGTCTTTTGACACTAACAGTTATCAACAGACTGATAGAGAAGCTTGTCTTTTGACACTGACAGTTGTGAGCAGACTGATAGAGAAGCTTGTCTTTTGACACTAACAGTTATGCACAGACTGATAGAGAAGCTTGTCTTTTGACACTGATAGTTGTGAGCAAACTGATAGAGAAGCTTGTCTTTTGACACTAATAGTTATGGGTAGACTGATAGAGAAGCCTGTCTTTTGACACCAATAGATATGAGCAGACTGATAGAGAAGCTTGTCTTTTGACACCAATAGTTATGAGCAAACATATAGAGAAGCCTGTCTTTTGACACTAATAGTTATGAGCAGACTGATAGAGAATCCTCTCTTTTGACAATAATAGTTATGAGCAGACTGATAGAGAATCCTCTCTTTTGACAATAATAGTTATGAGCAGACTGATAGAGAAGTATATCTTTTGACACCAATAGTTATGAGCAGACTGATAGAGAAGCTTGTCTTTTGACACTAATAGTTATGAATAGACTGATAGAGAAGCCTGTCTTTTGACACCAATAGATATGAGCAGACTGATAGAGAAGCCTGTCTTTTGACACTAATAGTTATCAACAGACTGATAGAGAAGCTTGTCTTTTGACACTAACAGTTATGCACAGACTGATAGAGAAGCTTTTCTTTTGACACTTAACAGTTATGAACAGACTGATAGAGAAGCTTGTCTTTTGACACTAACAGTTATGAACAGACTGATAGAGAAGCTTGTCCTTTGACACTAATAGTTATGAACAGACTGATAGAGAAGCTTGTCTTTTGACACTGATAGTTATGAACAGACTGATAGAGAAGCTTGTCTTTTGACACTAACAGTTATGAACATACTGATAGAGAAGCTTGTCTTTCGACACTGATAGTTAGGAGCAGACTGATAGAGAAGCTTGTCTTTTGACACTAATAGTTATGAACAGACTGATAGAGAAGCTTGTCTTTTGACACTGATAGTTATGAACAGACTGATAGAGAAGCTTGTCTTTTGACACTAACAGTTATGGACAGACTGATAGAGAAGCTTGTCTTTTGACACTGATAGTTATGAGCAGACTGATAGAGAAGCTTGTCTTTTGACACTAATAGCTATGAGCAGACTGATAGAGAAGCTTGTCTTTTGACACTAATAGATATGAGTAGACTGATAGAGAAGCCTGTCTTTTGACACCAATAAATATGAGCAGATTGATAGAGAAACCTGTCTTTTGACACTAATAGTTATGAGCAGACTGATAGAGAAGCTTGTCTTTTGACACTAATAATTATGAGCAGACTGATAGAGAAGCCTGTCTTTTGACACTGATAGTTATGAGCAGACTGTTAGAGAAGCTTGTCTTTTGACACTAATAGTTATAAACAGATTGATAGAGAAGCTTGTCTTTTGACACTAATAATTATGAGCAGACTGATAGAGAAGCCTGTCTTTTGACACTAATAGTTATGAGGAGACTGATAGAGAAGCTTGTCTTTTGACACTAATAGTTATGAGCACACTGACAGAGAAGCTTGTCTTTTGACACCAATAGTTATGAGAGGACTGATAGAGACGTCTGTCTTTTGACACTAATAGTTATGAGGAGACTATAGAGAAGCCTGTCTTTTGACACTAACAGTTATCAAAAGACTGATAGAGAAGCTTGTCTTTTGACACTGATAGTTGTGAGCAGACTGATAGAGAAGCTTGTCTTTTGACACTAACAGTTATGAACAGACTGATAGAGAAACTTGTCTTTTGACACTGATAGTTGTGAGCAGACTGACAGAGAAGCTTGTCTTTTGACACTAATAGTTATAAGCAGACTGATAGAGAAGCTTGTCTTTTGACACTAATAGTTATGAGTAGACTGATAGAGAAGCCTGTCTTTTGACACCAATAGATATGAGCAGACTAATAGAGAAGCCTGTCTTGTGACACCAATAGTTATGAGCAAACATATAGAGAAGCCTGTCTTTTGACACTAATAGTTATGAGCAGATTGATAGAGAAGACTGTCTTTTGACACTAATAGTAATGATAAGACTGATAAGGAAGTCTGTCTTTTGACACTAATAGTTATGAGCAGACTGATAGAGAAGTATATCTTTTGACACCAATAGTTATGAGCAGACTGATAGAGAAGCTTGTCTTTTGACACTAATAGTTATGAATAGACTGATAGAGAAGCCTGTCTTTTGACACTAATAGCTATGAGCAGACTGATAGAGAAGCTTGTCTTTTGACACTGATAGTTATGAGCAGACTGATAGAGAAGCTTGTCTTTTGACACTAATAGTTATGAGCAGACTGATAGAGAAGCTTGTCTTTTGACACTAATAGCTATGAGTACACTGATAGAGAAGTCTGTCTTTTGACACCAATAGATATGAGCAGACTGATAGAGAAGCCTGTCTTTTGACACTAATATTTATGAGCTGACTGATAGAGAAGCCTGTCTTTTGACACTAATAGTTATGAGCAGACTGATAGAGAAGCCTGTCTTTTGACACTAATAGTTATGAGTAGACTGACAGAGAAGCTTGTCTTTTGACACCAATAGTAATGAGAGGACTGATAGAGAAGTATGTCTTTTGACACTGATAGTTATGAGCAGACTGATAGAGAAGCCTGTCTTTTGACACTAATAGGTATGAGCAGACTGAGAGAGAATCTTGTCCTTTGACACTGATAGTTATGAGCAGACTGAGAGAGAAGTGTGTCTTTTAAGACTTATAATTATGAGCAGACTGATAGAGAAGCTTGTCTTTTGACACTGATAGTTATGAGCAGACTGATAGAGAAGGATGTCTTTTGACACTACTAGTTATGACCAGACTGATAGAGAAGCTTGTCTTTTGACACTGATAGTTATGAGCAGACTGATAGAGAAGCCTGTCTTTTGACACTACTAGTTATGACCAGACTGATAGAGAAGCTTGTCTTTTGACACTGATAGTTATGAGCAGACTGATAGAGAAGCTTGTCTTTTGACACTGATAGTTATGAGCAGACTGATAGAGAAGGATGTCTTTTGACACTACTAGTTATGACCAGACTGATAGAGAAGCTTGTCTTTTGACACCGATAGTTATCAACAGACTGATAGAGAAGCCTGTCTTTTGACACTACTAGTTATGACCAGACTGATAGAGAAGCCTGTCTTTTGACACTGATAGTTATGAGCAGACTGATAGAGAAGCTTGTCTTTTGACACTGATAGTTATGAGCAGACTGATAGAGAAGGATGTCTTTTGACACTACTAGTTATGACCAGACTGATAGAGAAGCTTGTCTTTTGACACTGATAGTTATGAGCAAACATATAGAGAAGCCTGTCTTTTGACACTAATAGTTATGAGCAGATTGATAGAGAAGCCTGTCTTTTGACACTAATAGTTATGATAAGACTGATAAGGAAGTCTGTCTTTTGACACTAATAGTTATGAGCAGACTGATAGAGAATCCTCTCTTTTGACAATAATAGTTATGAGCAGACTGATAGAGAATCCTCTCTTTTGACAATAATAGTTATGAGCAGACTGATAGAGAATCCTCTCTTTTAACAATAATAGTTATGAGCAGACTGATAGAGAAGTATATCTTTTGACACCAATAATTATGAGCAGACTGATGGAGAAGCCTGTCTTTTTACACTAATAGTTATGAGCCGACTGATAGGGAAGCCTGTCTTTTGACACTAATAGTTATGAGCAGACTGATAGAGAAGCCTGTCTTTTGACACTAATAGCTATGAGCAGATTGATAGGGAAGTCTGTCTTAATCTTAATTCCTCAGTTGATATCAAACGCGAGACCATTCTAACGTATGCTTTAACTTCTATATTCATTAATGTTGGAGGTTGGTAGAGCTCATCAGCTATATTTTATTAGCCGATAGAGTATCCTTGTGTTTTACACAGTGCAAATAAAGTATCCTTGTGTTTTACACATTGCAGATAGGGTATTCTTGTGTTTTGCACAGTGTAGATAGATAGAGTAGCCTTGTGTTTTACACAGTACAGATGGAGCATCCTTGTGTTTTACACAGTGCAGATAGAGTATCCTTGTGTTTTACACAGTGCAGATAAAGTATCATTTTGTTTTATACAGTGCAGATAGAGTATCCTTTTGTCTTAAACAGGTGCAAATAGAGTATCCTTGTGTTTTACACAGTGCAGATAGAGTATCCTTGTGTTTTACACAGTACAGATAGAGTATCCTTGTGTTTTACACAATGTAGATAGAGTACCATTGTGCTTTACACAATGTAGATAGAGTACCATTGTGCTTTACACAGTGCAGATAAAGTATCATTGTGTTTTATACAGTGAAGATAGAGTATCATTGTGTCTTACACAGGTGCAGATAGAGTACCATTGTGTTTTACATAGTGCAGATAGAGTTGTCTTGTGCTTTACACAGGTGCCGATAGAGTATTCATGTGCTTTACACAGGTACAGATAACATATTCTTGTGCTTTACACAGGTGCAGATAAAGTATTCTTGTGCTTTACACAGTGCAGATAACGTATTCTTGTGCTTTACACAGTGCAGATAAAGTATCATTGTGTTTTATACAGTGAAGATAGAGTATCATTGTGTCTTACACAGGTGCAGATAGAGTACCATTGTGTTTTACATAGTGCAGATAGAGTTTCCTTGTGCTTTACACAGGTGCCGATAGAGTATTCGTGTGCTTTACACAGGTACAGATAAAGTATTATTGTGCTTTACACAGGTGCAGATAAAGTATTCTTGTGCTTTAAACAGGTACAGATAAAGTATTATTGTGCTTTACACAGGTGCAGATAGAGTATCCTTGTGTCATACACAGTACATATAGAGTATCATTGTGTTTTAGACAGTGCAGATAGAGTATCCTTGTGTCATACACAGTACAGATAGAGTATCCTTGTGTTTTACACAGTACATATAGAGTATACTTGTGTTTTACACAATGCAGATGTATTCTTGTGTTTTACACAGTACAGATAGAGTATCATTGTGTTTTACACAGTACAGATAGAATATCCTTGTGTTTTACACAGTACAAATATAGTATCCTTGTGTTTTACACAGTACATATAGAAGTATACTTGTGTTTTACACAATGCAGATAGAGTATTCTTGTGTTTTACACAGTACATATAGAAGTATCCTTGTGTTTTACACAATGCAGATAGAGTATTCTTGTGTTTTACACAGTACAGATAGAGTATCATTGTGTTTTACACAGTACAGATAGAATATCCTTGTGTTTTACACAGTACAGATAGAGTATCATTGTGTTTTACACAGTACAGATAGAATATCCTTGTGTTTTACACAGTACAGATAGAGTATCCTTGTGTTTTACACAGTACAGATAGAGTATCCTTGTGTTTTACACAGTACAGATAGAATATCCTTGTGTTTTACACAGTACAGATAGAGTATCCTTGTGTTTTACACAGTACAGATAGAGTATCATTGTGTTTTACACAGTACAGATAGAATATCCTTGTGTTTTACACAGTACAGATAGAGTATCCTTGTGTTTTACACAGTACAGATAGAGTATCCTTGTGTTTTACACAGTACAGATAGAATATCCTTGTGTTTTACACAGTACAGATAGAGTATCCTTGTGTCTTACATAGTGCAGATAGTATTTCCTTGTGTTTTAGTTATTTTTTTAATAGCGTCGCTTTTCTGCGATTACCTTATACTTATATCTGGTCTTCTCTGATTAATGTGTGTTTCTAAATGGTGTGACGAATTTCTTGCAAAATATATTATATAATACTAGATTTTTTTACTAATGCTGTCTAATTTCTTTGCTTCGAGACATATTATATTAATTTTTTTTAATAAAGTTAAACCTGTTCTCGTGCAGAATACAGCTGAAATACTGCTCGTTGGACGTTAGCCAAGAATCAGTCAATCAAAATTATATTAAATACATGTAAAGACAGCTTTTTTCTGGTGTGGAAAATTATATTTTGTTTTGATCCAAGATTATATTTTTAACTCAACATATGCACTTATTTCCGTTATTGATAATAGCCATAGAAATGAGTTGATTTATTGGATTGCCTCCAGACTTCATGGCGTTGCAACAGTTATTTCTATTTGATGGGATATTTTATGTTTCCAATATATAGATGATAATTGACAACTTATTAATAATTTCTATACGTTAGGAAGAAATTACTGCCTTTGAGATCCATATCTAATTTGACCTTAGCAAGAAAAACGCAGAGAAATAGAATTGTACTGATAAGAATGATTTCTAAAAGTCTAACTTTTGCTTTATTTCAGGCCTCTTGCAAACGTTTTGGAAGGTTTCGGTGAAGACACCGGCACTCCTTCTTCCACTAGTCTACATCGTTCAACGTTAAAATAGATGTTTTAGCTGACATTAACTTTTATGTTGTGATCATCAGAATCGGTGGCGAAAGACGCAATACATTATAGGCGTTTTTGAAGCTGTAATGAAGTTTTGTCTGAAATATGTTTAGAAATGTCATATCAGTTTTATGGTAAGAGCGATTTCAATTATGTGAAATATAAGTTTAATCGGTCGACAAAAATTTAACATTACAATAGGACATGTATCATGAACACTCATGTCACTTTTGACACATTGTTAAAACTTTTTAAGGTACGAAAATTGTGTTTTACTTCTGTTTCATAACCAGTGTAACGGGGAAAGAAATTGTTTGCTTTAAAAAAAAAATATGTATAGTACTAGATTTTATGTATTTCAAAACTGTTTCTATTTAGCATTATATTAAAAATAATTTAAAGTTGTGATTGGACAAATGGCTTCCCATTGTCCTGAATGTATAGTGTGTACAGTATGAATGTAAAAATGATGGTTTAAGTACAACGACAGGGAAGGACTTCTGATTATCAACATTCATTCAAAATGGTTTTTTTAATTCATTCTTATCTGACATGTTTTTACAGCATTTTTTGTGTGGATTTTTTGTGGGTTTTGTGTGTGTGTGTGTGTGTGTGTGTTGGGGGGGGGGGGGGGGGGGGTTGTCTTTGTTTTTACTAATAGACCTTTTGCACATTCACGATTTGATTCTATACAATTATACGTTTTTATACCTTTTTCATGCGAGTTATCTCCCTTACGACGGGAAAAATTGGTAAACGGTCCAGCAAGAGCAATATGGAAAGAACAACGAATTTGAGTATAACTTCTAATAATTTATACCGGGGTAGATCTTGGAACCTCGTTAAAATCAGATGATAATTTTATAGCAAACACAGCATTACAATTTTGAACAAATCATTGAGGGGAAATATATGTCATATCATTGAACTGTGCATGACTCCTTCAAGGGCAATGCTTCCTGTAAAACGTATTATTTTAGAGTCGAAAATGTGCTAATGGTCTATTAATGTTGGTTTGAAGGTGAAGTTAAATATACATCTAAGAAATAATACGGGATCGTCGTCGCCGTGATCGTATGGTAGTTGTATTTACAAACAACTACCTATGCAATCAGTACCTATCAACACTGATGTTGTGATAAAGTTTGTCAGTGACTTGCGACAGGTCGGTGCTTTTCTCCGGGTCCTCCTGTTTCCTCCACCAATAAAACTGGCCGCCATGTTATAATTGAAATATTGTTGAAAGTGGCGTTAAGCATCATCAAACAAACAAACAAACAAAAATAATACTTGCCCCATGAAAATTAAAATCTGTAACTAAATGAATGATGTTCGTTATCTGACTTTAATTTCATTTCATTATCGTACGTAGACGGCACTTCATGATATATTAATAAAACATTTCATCACGTAATCATTTAAGGGCCGTCGTGGTCGTGATCGTATGCTAGTTGGATTTATAACTACCTATGCAATCAGAGTCTATCACCACTAAGGTTGTGAGTTCGAACCCCGCTCAGGCGAGGTGAACTCCATGCAACATTATGTGATAAAGTTTGTCAGTGACTTGCGATATAGCTGAAAGTGGGGTTAAACACCATAAACCAAACCGTAAGTATTTAGGACAAAATGCATTCGGAACAAACAAAAATGGCATCTGGAAACCATCCCGAACATTTTTTTTTTAGATATTATAATATGTTTACATTTGTTGAATAGGATATTAGTAGATACTTCATTGGATTCATTGAACAATATTAAACTTGAAAAACAGTGTTTTCTTAGCTCCTATGTGATACAATGTTGCAAATATTTTTGATGATAATTTTGGACACTAATTAAAAGAAATATTTTATTCATCTGATGTTAATCACAAATGTTGTACGTATTGCATGGTTAGTTAAATATTCACTTAATATTTTTTTTTACTTTATATAACCATGATCATCCACCACTTACATTGTTACAATTATGAATAAAATTTACCAAATTTTTAATCTTCTCATTATTTACATTGATAAGTTAGTATGATGTATTGTTAAATTCGGTACTGTCCATCACCGGGGAAATATTTACAAATAATTGGTTAATACAGAAAATATACCAAAATGTCTAGATATTGAACCAATAT
The DNA here is from genome assembly GCA_963680875.1 of Bathymodiolus brooksi. NCBI lineage: Eukaryota > Metazoa > Mollusca > Bivalvia > Mytilida > Modiolidae > Bathymodiolus > Bathymodiolus brooksi. Next base: position 40,838,107 of record OY804577.1, read on the forward strand.
GCTGAACTATGAAACCCATATCTTAATCCAGTTGAACAACAATATCAGGGGATATCTGCGGAACTGTAGCTCTTATGTTTTTGTGACCATATATAGCTACGGATTTCAACCATTTGTAACTTGTGGAATTCCGACTCCAACTGAGGTCAGAACTTTTGAGTACTATCATCTCATTTGTGGAGTTCTCCGAATGAGTTCATTGATACCGTTCCGTTCAATAAAAAGAAACAAGAGCTACGGTTCAACAGCTATATCAAGAGACAAATCCACAAAATATATCCATACGGTCGAGAGTGTAAGTATCCCCATTGTTTCCTCATTCACTAATTAAAAAAATATAGTGTCAGAATGGGTAATAATTTAGCGTGAGCGAGTGATTGGTCTTTCAATCTAAATGAGCAATGCTTCAGCTATAATATGGCAAGAACAAGTTCCTTTTGATGAAATGAAGACGATTTACCACTCGCAGCTGAATTTTATATGCGAGCGTAATCGAGCTCTTTATGGTATAAAATGTGTACTTTTGACAAACATGGCTGAACATAGTGACGAATAAAAAAAAATCGACGCTTTGTAAACACCAGTTCCGTGTAACACACTAACACACTCAACTAATGAAGATATTCTTAACATAAAGCGCAAAGGTGATCCTGAAGTCTCGTACCCTCTCTCGTACGTCCGATACCACTGAAACCCGGAACCCGTGTGTAATAAAAGTCATTTTGTTAGCTTGTTATATTGATATTTTTTAATTTATTAAATCTCTTCTGACATACTGAAAAGATTTTTTGTTTCTACGCGGAAGTTAACTTTTGAGATTTCGTAAGGAACGATAACTCGAATAAAGGAACGGCAGCTCGATTGAATGAGACTAGATTCGGCCGGTTTCATATTAGCTCACTGAAACAACAGTTTTCATGTAGAAATGTCGCTCCATCCGGGTATATTATCCAATTCCGAGCCAAACAAATCTCTATTTGATAACAGTATAAAAACTAGATTATTAGATTATCTCATGTGTATTTATCATGTGTCTCTATTTTGGGGCTTGTGTTGGTTGAAAACGAAGCAGTTTTTAAACCATACAGTTTTTTGAAGTTTTATCTTGTGAAGTGCAGTGATTTCGGTGAAAACAAAATATGATATAGCATTTCCAACATGTTCCAATATTAATTGAACCCCCTGCTGTTCCACTGTAGTGGTTTGATTACTAGTAGTTATGTTGTATGCATAATTTCAAATTTTGTGTTATTACAATTCATACTATTACTATTTCACTTCTTGTTTTTTCTCATGCTTATTAAATTACCAGTCTCAAGCTAGCGACCACTAAGAGACATCGCAAAATACTGGTGTTACTTCGAACAAAATACGATTGATAAATTTTATGAGCTTGTTGAAGTCACAGGCACTCGAATTCCGGACCCCCCCTTTTTCCTCATTTGGTCCCTCCCGCGATTAAGGTATGGATCTTTGTCTGGAAGTATATCTTTGAACCATTTATCCATATTTTACAACATTTCGTGTTACAACTCTCTCGTTCTACTAACTTTTGTTTCTAGGTCCAGCTGCCGTATTACTTATATATACATAAAGGTATGAAACAATCGTCAAAATACAAAGAGGGAATCCTCGCTTCGACTCGATATTTTACAATAACGCGCCAGTTTTAAAAAGGATCTTCGCTTGTCTTTGTCTCAAAAATGATTTCCCTTCATTCCTATCTAGTTTATACGTACGAACAACAAATATTTATTGACGAAATTCAAGTTTATTCTCGACGACACATCCAACTTTCCTCCACTCGTGCCCATTCAGGAGGTCAGCCGAACATATTTTGTTTCGCGCTATTTCATTGGTCGGAAAGATTTTCGGAACTTTTTTAGCTTGTTCTTCGCTATGCACGGCCAATCCATTGCGTATCGAGAGGCCTATTAAGCGGGAGTTTTAAATAAGAATAAAAGTGGAAAGTAAACCTTTTCAACCAATGTGTTATATAGGCACCAGAAAAAAATGACGAACCTAGTGACATGGTAAGAATATTGTCTGAAATGGAAAAATGCACTTCAAACATAAATTTTGACGGATGACCATTTGATCACTGAAAAGATCAGAGAGAAAGGGACACTAGTTATCATAAAGCAAACAAATCTCCTTTTTATGCTTGTCCAAAAAAAAAATGAGTTAACGCTCCTCAACCCCTATCCCAGCAACAACGAAAAGACAGTGTACATAAGTAAACCCCTTGTAAATTGTAGCTTTCATAATTCCCCCCTTCTGCCTTAGAAACAGGTATATGTAAATATGCCTCAAAAGAAATTTTTGCATTAAAGGGATTAGAACTACTCTTTGTATTTCTTTTCTGTTTAGGGAGATACGTGTAAAATTCCAACTGTAATGGCCTTTGCAAAAAACATAGGAAAGAACAAAATATTCTTTAATTTACATGGGGGGGTCAACATTTTTAGGCTCATCACAAATAATTAATGACCCCCCCAAAAAATATAAAAAAAACAAGAAAAAAAACCCCTCTTAATGCAATTTCTGATACCCAGTTTTGATTTAAACAGTTAAAATAAGTAAAACATGAAGGTGTGCATTTTTAGTACTTCATGTTTCAATAAACCAATAAAAAAATACAACACAAATTTTGTCCCACCCCCCTCCCAAAAAAAAGAGTACATTAGACCCAAAAATAATACGTGTCTAGGTACAAAGAACATTTTTGTGAGTAATTACTCCCCCCCCCCTTTTTTTTTACATCCACAATTTTAGGTGTGTATTGTTCAAACCAGAATTTTTATAATATTTCTTTCAGCTACAGAAAGATTTAAAGATCAAACTTTGTTGCGATACCCATGAAAAGTTCTAATTATGTTATTTACCTGAAAAAAAAGAATGGATATGGGTAAATGTACATCATGTATATTGTACATAAAACAAAATCCAACAACATACAAGGAAACAACCAGCCTCGCTCTTCTGCTTGAATCTTCAACAACAAACCAATCTATACTTAACAACATCATCTATTCTCCCCACCCACCCTTTTCCAAAAAAAAGAAGAAAAAAAATGGTCATCAACAGAGTCCTAGATTTAATCTGCCGTGTACTTCTCGTGCTTGTTCTTTGAAAGTTTTGTCAAAATAACAGTATTTTTGTTGAAACTTTTATTCTTATTTAAAACTCCCGCTTAATAGGCCTCTCGATACGAAATGGATTGGCCGTGCATAGCGAAGAACAAGCTAAAAAAGTTCCGAAAATCTTTCCGACCAATGAAATAGCGCGAAACAAAATATGTTCGGCTGACCTCCTGAATGGGCACGAGTGGAGGAAAGTTGGATGTGTCGTCGAGAATAAACTTGAATTTCGTCAATAAATATTTGTTGTTCGTACGTATAAACTAGATAGGAATGAAGGGAAATCATTTTTGAGACAAAGACGAGCGAAGATCCTTTTTAAAACTGGCGCGTTATTGTAAAATATCGAGTCGAAGCGAGGATTCCCTCTTTGTATTTTGACGATTGTTTCATACCTTTATGTATACATAAGTAATACGGCAGCTGGACCTAGAAACAAAAGTTAGTAGAACGAGAGAGTTGTAACACGAAATGTTGTAAAATATGGATAAATGGTTCAAAGATATACTTCCAGACAAAGATCCATACCATAATCGCGGGAGGAACCAAATGAGGAAAAAGGGGGGTCCGGAATTCGAGTGCCTGTGGTTGAAGTAGCAATAATACAGAGCTCCAGATAATTTTCAAGTCCAAAGGGTAATTACCCCCTACTTTTGAAAATGATGCGTATTTGCATATTTCCTTTGCACTGTTGTACTCTCTACTTCAGAAAAGATTGCTTACATGTACACTTTTAAATTTATGTTGGACACAAGTGTTATTCAATAAACACAGGATGCAAGTGAAATGTATATCTCTGTTTAATTTGACACGATTGTTCCATGTTTATTAATAAAATGTTGTAAATATTTTGTTTTTTGCTCGTCGACTTCGGCAGTTTTCACAGCCGTGTTGATAATGTCATCAATGATTCCTTTAACTATACTGTCACTAGACACAGATGAAACTGTCAGGAACTTTTAAAAAAGTATATAATTTTCCGTAGCGCGCTTATTCATAAACATCCAATCAGATCTCTTTTGACATCGGTGCTTAGATAGGCAAACATTCGGTACCCCTCGAATGTATACACTTTCTCTTTCGAAAAGTATAAAAAGAAGTAATTACGGGGAATTTCTCAAAGTCAAAAATGTATTGTTTATGTACACGATGTATTATCGTCAACAGCGTACAAGTACGCTCCGAATTTGGAAAGTTTGCTTACACAGCAATATGTATGCGTAAATGTACACTCTGATCAATAGTGTACTGATCTGATAATACATGCGTTTTTACTCGTTTTCATAGCGTAAAAAACGCAAATACGCAGCTTATCTGGAGCTCTGATAATAAATGGATATCTACATATTATATACCAAAATAAAGCATTTTTAATACCCTTTTTAACCATAACAAGCATTTTGTAGTATACTGATACTATTTATGAAAAATGATAGCCCAAAACCCCCAAAAGTGTAATTTTTGTTATGTCCCGCGTTACATTTAGGTGATGTTTGATAAAAATGGTTGATATGAATTTATTTTTCCGCGAATTCGTCCGATTTTTTTTCGCGATCAAGAACGTCATAAAACCCGTATGATGTAGTATCCGTTTTTCCTTGAAAATCGAGCGGAGTTGGACAAAATGAGATTCAGATGATGTCTAAGGTGGGTACCTATAAAGTGCGAAACGAAATAGAAACGAAACGAAACCGAACGAAACGAAACGAAATCAAACGAAACGAAACGAAACCGATCGAAATCAAACGAAACGAAACGACGTTACATTTCGTTTCGCTTCGATCGATTTCGTTTCGTTTCGTTCGGTTTCATTTCGTTTTGTTTGATTTCGTTTCGTTTCGTTCGGTTTCATTTCGTTTCTATTTCGTTTCGCACTTTACAGGTACCCTCTTTTGACAGTGGGTTTAGTAAAAATGAAATCTTAGAACTAATTGCGGGGTAACTTCAAAAAGCTTTTGAACAGTTTGTGAGGCCCTGCGTAAGGGGTAGCCAGGGATCGTATAATCATTAATATAATCACATGTTTTGCCACAGTAATCATTAATTTTTCCCTAAACGCGATACTCAAATAATCAGAAATGACTTTGAGAATCAGATAATCAGGAAAAATTACCCCTGTAAATAAAATTATCACTTTTAAATTGCCAAATAATCTAATAATCAAAAACCCTATTCACAAGCTCGTTTGTCGGTGCCTTTCAGTGTTCAGATTTATGTTTTGATTTTCAGTGCAGTGATATTTCTTCTTTTTTTTTTTTCGCACAAAACGCGTTTCTTTATTAAACTCTTCTAAATTTGGACAATCAATATATTATAAACCCTCTTAAGTCTTCATGCCATATTGAATTTTTCATTTTTTTTCGTTACATTTCGTTTTGGAAAAATTTCGTTTCGTTTCGTTTCGATCGGTTTCGTTTCGTTTCGTTCGGTTTCGTTTCGTTTCTATTTCGTTTCACACTTTACAGGTACCCGTCTAAGGTATGTCCCGTATCTGTTAATGTAACAAAAATTAACGTTCTATCAAATTTAAGGACAAAAATTACTAATAAGAAAAGTGTTAGAAGCATAATGTTATACACAAATAATTTACATAACTTGTACTTTTTCATACTATAAAAAATCCAAACGAAAATGGATTTCCGTTTTGCGCATTATTTGAATATCATGTCCAAGGATTTGTCCCCTTGATAAAAAAAAAAAGTAACGTGGCTGCGTTTCACAAGCATTTTCGTCGGCAGAAAAATCATATCAAACATTATTTTTAATTAAATTTTTTGCAACATATAAAAAGTACAAATATTTATCTCCATTTCGGTATCCACGAAGTACCAAAGTACGCCCCCCTAAGGAATATCCTGTCTTATTATAATACCGTGCATTCAATTCACCGGTAATATGCTGACATAGAGTTTAAGGGGGTATGCCTGGGGTATGGGAGATAACTCTATTGTCAGTGTCTTCTCAAATATATGATCATCTGTGTGTTTGAAAATTCCCCCTCAATTCCAAGCTTCTTGGTGACAAAGATTGTTTACATTGGATATGGCCAGTTAAAAAAAATGACTCCTTTTCCTTTTACCTTTCCATAGTTGTGCTCCTTGCAGGGCTCACCAAACCAGGCGAAGTGGGCGAAATTCTCTCCCTCGTCTACAAAGCGAAATTAAAATCGCCTTGTTTCTTTTTGCAAGTCACTCTTTTCTTGCAAATAATCTTCGTTTTATGGTAAAGCTGATTGTCAAAACAATTGTAATCAATGGGAAGATACATAAGAATAAGAGGAAAAGGTTTTTATTCAAGCAATAAAGAAGGTTTAATTTGTTGATACAAAAGTATCACGGCAAACTTCTGCAAATTTGTACTGACGAAATTCCAGGTGAATATTAAATCCCAAATCTTAAAATATACAAACAGACGCTTCCTTTACCAAATTGGCCGTTGAATTGTGTTATATTCTAATTATTTTCACAAAACTTGAGTTATTTGTAGCTTTTCAAAAGCTAAACAATCAACATGTCTAAGTTTTAAACACGGCGATCATGGGGACGAAAGAAATCGGGGGAAGGAAACGAACATTTAGATGTCATTGACAGATTTCAAGGCAAAAATGAATAAATCTAAGATCAATAATAATAATAAAACAAATACAAAACATGAATTTAATGTTAAATATGAAAGATATAAACAAGATATTAGCAAAGACACACTTCAAATGCAGGGAGAAGTCAAGTCTCCCTATTTTTTGCAAGTGTGGTGAGCCCTGGCTCCTTGTATTTATATATCTTATTGCTGCGTATGCCAGTGTCAGGCAGTGTGTTATTATTATATGCCGGTGTCCACAAAATATCATTGAAATGTCTCTTTCCAGAAAAAATGTTCATCGAAGTATGTTGTAAAAAATGCCAGAAATGTAACACAATTTATGTGATAACCTTTTTCTATTGAATTTCAAGGGTTTGTAAAAAAAAAAAATTTATATATATACATCAGAATCTTAGATATTATGAAACTATAGAGCAAATTCATTTTATGGTAGTAAAAATAGAAAGCTATGTTTGGGGAAAAAATTGTAATATCTGATCCCAGTCTCTTATACCGCCGCCCCCTTCTTCTAAGACTACTAAAGAATAACCAGAATCAAACGAATACAACTGGAGCACAGAATTTGAAGGAATTTAACAATACAGCTGGGTGGCTGTCTGTGGTTTTTTTTGTTTTTTTTTGTAATGAATTAATCAAGTAGAGTCACCCCTTCCCCTCCCCAGCCGACTTGAAAATAAAAAAGACAAATGCAGTCATTTGGTAATTTGGATATCCACTTTGTCAATTATAAGAATTCAAAAGCTTTTTGTTATTGGTAACTACATTTGTAGTTATTTTTTTATCTCACAAACAAAGAAACTAGCAAAGGATGGGTGTGTGATAACTTTCCTCGACAATTTCATTTTTTTTCTGGGTGCCATCCGTGAAAAACAAATTTAAATATTTTAAAAATCTGACGGTAAAAGTTTGTAAAATTTGGTGCAATGATGTCTATATGTCATATTCTTCAGTATGACAGTTTTTGGTGGAAATTAATTGACAGGAATTTTTTTAATCCGATTTTTAATACCAAGGTGGTCCTCAGGGCATCCCCCCTTTTTTGCAGTTTCCACTGTTTTGCACGTGATTATCTCCAAACAGGATATTCAGATATGCTAGATATTTCATATTTATTCAACAACAACACTCTCAAGTGTATTAAAGCCAAAATATTCCCTTTCAATCAGAAATAAATGTGCATATCTATTAGAATCTTCCGAAACTAGTATTACCATCTGGCGTCAAGAATACCCCCAAAATTGCTATATTTAGGATGTGCTATGGAGAAACGGCACGGTGAAATTTTTTGAAACTTTGGCAGATAATGTATTTAGACATAACTATTCCATGATGCAAATTAAAAAAAAAATTGAATGATGGGAAACTTTTAGGGTAACCCAGGTCTACACCCTTAAGCAAGTATTTAAAATTATAACAATAACAGACCATTTTAACAAAATGTAAACAAATAAAACAAACAACAAATTTACCTTTAGTGATCCTCCATTTTGAATTGGGAGGCCCAAGTACGTCCCCGGATGTAATTGTCACGTGACACACTAATTTGGTAGACCAAGCAAATTGTTTTTGCGGAAAATGTGGCACAGTTCAATGTTAATAAAAAAAAACTCCATAAAACGAAAATTAAAATAATTTTTATCCAATTTCGGCTAATCTTTTATAAAGTGTCAATTTATGATGCTATTACACTGATTTCCTCTATTTGTCAGGGGGGGGGGGGGGGGGGGGGCATAAGGAGTCACAACTTTTTGAAGTTATTAAAAAACATTTGCTTGGCCTATTCCATATAAATAGAAATTTAGGTCGACGCAATGGAATGTCAACACTGTTGGGCAAACAATTTATTTAATATTTACATGTTTGAATCTTATTTTCTGCAAACTGGTCTGGAAATGATTCGTTTCTATTTGGGGAACGCTCTCGATCTGAAAAGATGACATCAAGAACTTGCGCAAGCGTAGTAAACGTAAACAAAGATGGCGAACGAACTTGCGACACGGACGTACATGTATATTGGTGATGCGTTATTGAATAAAAACTGTATAGAGTAAACGTAATGTCTAATCCGATGTCCCTCTTGCCCATTTTTTACGTTATGACATTTCGAAATTCAAAAGACCGCTACGTACGCCTACATGTACACATCACGTAACAGGATAGATATGTTACGATAAGCATGTGCGACAATGAAATAAATCCTCAAATAAATAAATAAATTCATGCTTTCATTCGAGATAAAATCTTTAAACTTATAAAACTGTTTTATTTGTAGGCAAAATAAATCAATCATCATGACTCCTAAAGAACTACTTCAATCGTATAAAGAAGGAAACAATTCGGAAAAGAATGGAACAAAAACTGAATTCATATTATAAAAATCGCAATATACAACCAAAAGAATTAAAAGATACAAAAGAAGCAAATAAAAAAAGAGCATACAGACAAAGACAAGCCGACAACCGGCAAAAGCAAGCCGATACGCGGAACAAAGAAACTATAAGAAAGAGAAGATATAGGCAGTCCTTGAAAAACCAAAAGACCAAAGAAAATGCTACGGCTAATAGAAATCGATGTTTTCAGCATGCCTTCAAAAACAGAACCAATAAACACAGAGCAATAAAGAAACTACAATCCGCGCTACCACGCACGCCTGTGAAAAGAGCAGCTACGTTAGCAACATATCTTGACCGAACATGTTCCCCAACCGTTAAAAAACTCCAAGACTTTAATATTATTACATCTCCGGAAGAAAGTTTAGACACTGAAGTAGCAAAAGCAGTTTTGGAAGACATTAAAGTAGCAGTGAACGAATAAAAAATGAAGCGAACTTCGGATACTTTAAATGGCATGAATACAATTATCGCTTCAATAAGTGGAGAAAACGTTTCCGAGAAAAAATGTAGAAAACGGCTCGCTCGAAAATTAGATTTGCTCTATTCGCCGTATAAGCGGTGGAAAAAGAATCCGTACCAAAGTTTTGACTTCTGACAACTCATGTTGGTCATTTACTAAAAGAAAGACGCGGTCCGACGCTTTGTCAGACGAAGTAAAGAGAAAGCTAAGGTTTATGAATATTGGCAAAAACCTGGTGTTTCGCGGCCGACAGGAAATAAACGCGATGAGAGAAAGACTTGGTCCAAGTATCTACATTAGCCACATGATACACATTCTAGAAAAAAACTCAGACAGACATCTACACCGACTTCAGACGCGAAAACCCAGATATAAAAATTTCCCAAAGGTCATTGGCAATTGAGAATTGTAAACCTTTTTTTGTAATTTAGTGAGAGGGACAGAAGTTTTTCGTGGACTTTATTATGACTGCAATCAGACAAATCCTTTAAAATATAAGCTTGTGACAAGAAAGACAGCCATGGTACCTGCAGTATCGGTTGTCTATATCTGTTCTGAAATGAATGCAAACAATGACATTGTGTTACCCGAGTCACTACATTTAGACATTTTAGAAAGTCTTAATATATACATGTAGAACCTTATCATGATAACAAATGTAATTCAAATTTTGATCACATGCAAGTAATAATACAATTAGTGAACAAATGCAATTAGTTTTTTTTAAATATAACGTCATTATAAAAAAAAATCTGTTCTTGACGTTCCTACAAAAACGTGTTAAACGAGTAACGTTAAGTAACACCAGTATCTTGCGACGTCTCTTAAACGAGTAACGTTAAGTAACACCAGTATCTTGTGACGTCTCTTAAACGAGTAACGTTAAGTAACACCAGTATCTTGTGACGTCTCTTAAACGAGTAACGTTAAGTAACACCAGTATCTTGTGACGTCTCTTAAACGAGTAACGTTAAGTAACACCAGTATCTTGCGACGTCTCTTAAACGAGTAACGTTAAGTAACACCAGTATCTTGTGACGTCTCTTAAACGAGTAACGTTAAGTAACACCAGTATCTTGTGACGTCTCTTAAACGAGTAACGTTAAGTAACACCAGTATCTTGTGACGTCTCTTAAACGAGTAACGTTAAGTAACACCAGTATCTTGTGACGTCTCTTAAACGAGTAACGTTAAGTAACACCAGTATCTTGTGACGTCTCTTAAACGAGTAACGTTAAGTAACACCAGTATCTTGCGACGTCTCTTAAACGAGTAACGTTAAGTAACACCAGTATCTTGTGACGTCTCTTAAACGAGTAAGGTTAAGTAACACCAGTATCTTGCGACGTCTCTTAAACGAGTAAGGTTAAGTAACACCAGTATCTTGCGACGTCTCTTAAACGAGTAACGTTAAGTAACACCAGTATCTTGTGACGTCTCTTAAACGAGTAAGGTTAAGTAACACCAGTATCTTGCGACGTCTCTTAAACGAGTAAGGTTAAGTAACACCAGTATCTTGTGACGTCTCTTAAACGAGTAAGGTTAAGTAACACCAGTATCTTGTGACGTCTCTTAAACGAGTAAGGTTAAGTAACACCAGTATCTTGTGACGTCTCTTAAACGAGTAAGGTTAAGTAACACCAGTATCTTGTGACGTCTCTTAAACGAGTAAGGTTAAGTAACACCAGTATCTTGTGACGTCTCTTAAACGAGTAAGGTTAAGTAACACCAGTATCTTGTGACGTCTCTTAAACGAGTAACGTTAAGTAACACCAGTATCTTGTGACGTCTCTTAAACGAGTAACGTTAAGTAACACCAGTATCTTGTGACGTCTCTTAAACGAGTAACGTTAAGTAACACCAGTATCTTGTGACGTCTCTTAAAGGAGTAACGTTAAGTAACACCAGTATCTTGTGACGTCTCTTAAACGAGTAACGTTTAAGTAACACCAGTATCTTGTGACGTCTCTTAAACGAGTAACGTTTAAGTAACACCAGTATCTTGTGACGTCTCTTAAACGAGTAACGTTAAGTAACACCAGTATCTTGTGACGTCTCTTAAACGAGTAACGTTAAGTAACACCAGTATCTTGTGACGTCTCTTAAACGAGTAACGTTAAGTAACACCAGTATCTTGTGACGTCTCTTAAACGAGTAACGTTAAGTAACACCAGTATCTTGTGACGTCTCTTAAACGAGTAACGTTAAGTAACACCAGTATCTTGTGACGTCTCTTAAACGAGTAACGTTAAGTAACACCAGTATCTTGTGACGTCTCTTAAACGAGTAACGTTAAGTAACACCAGTATCTTGTGACGTCTCTTAAACGAGTAACGTTAAGTAACACCAGTATCTTGTGACGTCTCTTAAACGAGTAACGTTAAGTAACACTAGTATCTTGTGACGTCTCTTAAAGGAGTAACGTTAAGTAACACGAGTATCTTGCGACGTCTCATAGCTAGTGACCAGTAAAGCGATATGTCTAAAAAAAACGATTTCTAGCGACCAATAACAAATATATTACTGTAAATGCATATTCAGCACACTGAATCGACATCTGGGCATACAGGAAATATTTCTAGAGCCCCCCCCCCCCCCCCCCCCCCTTTTCCCCACAATACAAAGTTGATATTTCACAACCTACTGTGGATCTGAGGTGCAGAATTCCACACAGGCACTCAGGTGGGTAAAAAACCCGGGCAATTCGTTTGATGTTCTATTTCACATGTTCAGAACTTAAAATATTTCTTTTCTTTACTGGGCTAAATAACAAGAACACAAATATTTTTAGGATGACGAGTTTCCAAAAACAATTAAATTCCTCAGATTCCAGTTCACATGAAGACATCTCATCAATCTAAAAAATGTAAATATTGAATATTAGAAAAAAAAATAACACCAAATTTTTTTAATAAAAATTAACAAAATATAAACCCTGCTCGTGCGTGTCACATTTATTTAGTAAATAGTATTGAAGTTAAAATTTGATACCCTGCTGTAGGCTTGAGGTACAGAATCCCACTCAGGCACTTATGTCATTAAAGGCCCGGGAAATACCTTTGACTTAACTCCAAGTGGGCAAGAACATTGACGTTGGGAATTTTGCACGAGATATTTCTGGAGCCCACCCCCAATACCAATATTGATACATGCATTTCATTGGGAACCAGTGTACTAGAACCCTGTGGTTATCCTACAGAATAATGATGTCCATAGGTTTTATAGCACTAAGAGGCTATATATGATATGAACCACAAGCTCTGAAATACTCCACATGATTGATAGTTGGTTGCTGCTGACAAAGAAGGTTCTGAATCAAGGGTTCCTATTGGTTAAGTTGAAGTCATCACTACGAAAGCTTTATGGTCGCCACCATTACTTAGTATCTGTGTCACAAATGATCACGGGTATGTTCCGCTTGTCGAAATCATAATCCGGCCCATCCCCCATTCATGACTTTGGAAAGAGGTTTCGTGGAGCATTTAGCAGACCCAGTAATATCAAAGATGTGTGTACGGACACTTGTGCAATTTAGGTATCCAGTAAAATGACGGAATATCCTGCTCTTCATTGTTGGTTGAAATTCCAAAGGAACAGAAAAAAGACCTATGATTGTCAAGGGTTTCTTCATTCGTACATGTCGTCGCGGTATATGTATGGTTACCAAGTGAATTGTCAATACCTAATTCTTTTATCAAGTAATCTATGTAATGTTAGTTAAACTCAAAAACGATATTGTTAGGGGTCTTGTTTGTAGGGACAACAACATACTTGTCATTGAGGTCAGACATGTGTTTAGCAAAATTTAGGTTTTTGAAGATAGGTGTTGCGCGAGTGCTCATTGACCTATAATTTTGGAATGTTGTCCTAACCTTTATGGATAATATGTCTCATTTATCAAACATCTGTTCATACCTCAGGTTTCAAGAATACGATTTTAATCTAAAAACAACCTGGGAAGTGTAAACTGTTTCTTCGGAAGGTAGAATTTCTGGACCCGGTTGTAGGGGAGGGGGAATGGACAAAAACCTCATTTACATTTCATCCCACACTGACCGAGGTCCATGAACACTTAAGGAATATTTAAAAGTGTTGAACAGGTTATACGATATAACCTGGTTTGGGTCAGTTTACGCTTAATAAACCGCGAAGCGGTTTATGAAAAGCGTAAACTGACCCAAACCAGGTTATGCAAGTATAACCTGTTCAACAATTTCAAATATTCCTTATAATTAAATTTTTACAACAAAATTTAATGATTCCTCGATATTATTTACGATTATTTCATGTGACTATTTGAATTTGTCGTTGGCGGATGAACACGTTGGTGACGTCACAATACCAACCCAGGTTATCGAGTTTAACCAAAATTTTCTTCAGGCTGATTAGCCAATCAGATTGAAATATTCAAATCAAATTAAATTATTAAGAGATGAACAGGTGTTCATATAGTTTGAGATTAAAAAACTATCCGTTTTAGTAGTCATCCATGTTAGACTAGGGAAATTTTTTAGCAAACATTTTCGCGAATGTCGAAATCCAATAATTTATCGAGTGTACAGGTAATTATAAATACAAATACAAATATACAAATAAATATGTTATTGGCACAAACACAATTACAATAATTGGCAAAGGCCCAAAGTGAAGTTACAGTTCATGTTTATGAATAAAAAAACACAATAATATGACACTATTATGAATACTGAATAATCTCATTTCTAAGAGTTGGACAAGTATAGGATACAATACTATTGAAACAAAAGAAGCGGCCCGTATTGGATATAACGGGTTTCTTTTTCCGCATGAGTACTCAGGTGAAGGCAGAGGTGCGTAGCACCAAGGCCGTCACCTGAGTACGAACACTGTCGTCAAAGAGCTCCGATCGAAAATGTTTGGTCAACATCCAGGATATTTTAAAGCGGTATTTTTAAAGAAGACACAGATAATTATCGTAAGTATTTATAAATATACTGTGTATATAATGTTTTGAATTATGATGCTTTATGATTGTTATTATCATTAATTTCATTTTTTGTCCAAATATCATTTATTTTTGCAGTGTAAAATTAGATTTTTCTATAATTTATAAGGAATCCGGCATCAAAATCATTACAATTAACTGAAATATCGCTATATCTTGTATTTACGAATGAATTAAATGTTGCCAAAAAAGAAAAAAATATTGATGAATGATTGATTTTACTTAGAAATGTTATTTTGTTGAGGAAAAGTCAATTAGTTACTAGTTATACCCTAAAACATGATGTCAACAGATGTTTTTGAAATCCGGCTTGGTCAAAATGTAAACATGTATACAAACCGGTTGTGTCATTTATTAAGAAACGGATTTGTCAGTAGAGCAACGTCGGCAGTTTTCGTCCACTTAACGGGTTTTCTAATATGACGTCATAAGTGAATGAAACGTAATACAATATTTTGATATTTATTTTCTATCGATAGTAAGCAATTTGTTCCTTTATTGAAAAGTTTGAACTTTTTCCTCCACAAATCATTAACTTCTTTTAAAAACTTGATGACGAATCGGCAGTTTTCGTCCACTTCGACTATTTTCGTCCACTTCGACTATTTTCGTCCACTTTAAATAAACTACCAAAATGTTAAATTCAAACGGTCTTTTTCGCATTTCCATCAATGTTAAGTTTTAACGATTAATTTGTTAAATAAAAAAGTATAATCAAATCTAACTGCCGGTGTGGAAGCTATTTCATTAAATCATTGAATCATCTAATACTTCTCTTATTTTTCTTTCTATGTGATGTGAAAGGGAATTGGCCAGCTTTGTGTTATTTCTATAAACCCTTCCGAAAAAGCTCATTTTTATTTTTGTTTTATTTTTACACATTTACCGGAAACTTTGCTTAATATGTTTAAAAATCCTGCGATAATAAAAAGTGGACGAAAACTGCCTCCGGACGAAAATTGCCGACGTTGCTCTATGTAAATACGAATGATCGTATTATTATTGATCATTATATTGCAATTTAACAATAGTTATGATTAGGAAATATCTCAAAAGCGATAAATACTGATCCATAGTATGAATATTCGCCATGGCTGCTAATTTCAGCTACTTTGTACAATAAAAAAATCGTTATTTCTATGTTAAATTATTACTGTCGCGAACACTTGATTTTTTTATGCTTTTTGTGGCACTGGCATCACGGCTTGCGCTCAATACGCTACACTCACTTTAAGTCGCTGTCCAGGCGCATCAATTGAGTAGTGGGAGATTCTTTTTATAACACAATATTTTAATTTTATACTCGTTGATAACGAAGTAAGTCCCTCTGTGGAAATAACTTCGTGGATACGATATTTAAATTTCTTCACAGTATAATGTTTACATTAACATTACAGATAAGAAAATTAACAAAGGCTGTAGTATTGAATTCCTTTCCGCACGGACGATTTTGGCAGTTTGTATATAAAGAAAATGTTAGGTGTACTTGATTAATGCAACGATCGTTACAAGTTGTAATACGACAAAAGTTCGTGCTTTGTATGTTATAGTCCCCCGCCCATCCACCAATATTAATGCCAAAAGAATTTCAATCACTCGTATATATTTTGCATTATTTTTGGGGGAGTAGAAATGACAGACTGAATAAATTTGTTATATTGATATATATTTATAATAATGCTATGCGATCTTGTAACGAACACACAACCCTACACTGAGTCGAGTCTTATTTATATTCATTATTTTAGTTAATAAACAAATATTTTCGGAGGAGTGAAACGAGGGAGAGAAAAAAATAGACCATATATATACATTGTCGAAAATATAAAATTTATATATACGAGTTTTGACGAGTTTTTCTTACCTGTTTCGCAGCGAGTGGAAAATGAATTATATATTTTCCGACAATGTACGTATATTGTATCTATCGTGTTATTTCAAAAGCCCCACAGAAACTGTCAAATTGTCTAAAAAGAGCAGAAACAAGCGTTGTTCTTATCGTTTTTGATTGTGTCCTCTGTGAAGTCCGCGCTTATAAGTTTATATAACCTTATAAGCATAAATGCTGTTACTGTTTCTTACCGTCGCTCAACATGAATCAGGTACCAGAAAAAGATATCTTGGTCAGAAACCAAATACAAATGTATAACAAAAAATATCCGGTCAATGCAATGTGACTACTCTAATAGAACAAGTGCAGGATTAAAAAAAACATTAACTGGGCAGCGAAGAAATACTATTAAAACATCTTATGTTTCAATCTTGCGATTACCCTCATTTTATTTGTATAAGCTTCAGACAATTTGATTGCTACATTTATATTATATTGTGAGCTCCATACAGATGTTTGTGTATCTTTACATTCAACATTCACTTACTATTAAATTTACTTTACAGATGAATCCTATCAGTGTAACAGCCGTTGAGGAGTCGTTTATTGAAATGCGGGACAAGTCATATTTGTGTTCAGTTTGTGGGATCGGGATGAAATGAGCAATGTTTATAGAAGACCTTCCATAGTTGCTTCCTACCAAGTTTCGGTTCATTTGGCTAAGAAGTTTTAGAGGAGAAGATTTAAACAAATCTGCCAATCAGAAACAAGAATCGCCTGTGGCAACCATGTTTGTTAAAACGGATCGGAACGAAATGAGTAATCGTTACAGAGGACCTTCCATAGATGCTTCCTACTAAGTTTCACTTCATTTGGCCGAGGCGTTTCAGAGGAGAAGATTAAAATGTGAAAAGTAAACAAATGACAGACGACAGACGACGGACGACGGGCGCCAAGTGATGGTAAAAGCTCACATTGCCTTTGGCAAGGTGAGCTAACAACAGTCAGCGCTCCACTTGGACACATTATTCTGATTCCGAGCCAACCAGTCTTTGATCTTCCTCCTTAATGATGCGTTCTTAGCGGAGAAGCAACAAATACCAATTGTATATTCTTTTGTTTGACCCGACCGGGGCTCGTACCCACAATCTATCGCACTCGAGGCGAGCACGCTAACTATTACGCTACCGATGCGGTTCCCTATTTTTATTTTATTTTTATTAATTTTTTTAATCAAAATTTCTTATTGTCCTTCAATATATTATTTGAAAACAAAAATTAATCCAAAACAATAAGAGTTACTTGATATCTATATAAACAGTGAGAGTTCCTTCTTTTGATCAAACACTCTTTGAATATTGCAATAATCCAACTGCATAGCAAATAAAGAAAAAATAATACAAGTTCTATACAAAATCATGACCATTCTGTCGAAGGTGACTTGGCGAATGCCAATTCTGCAATAACCGTTTTGTATTTCTTTCTTTTAATGTTATACAAAACATCCATATGTAAAATATTTGGACTATGTGCTGTTGGTTTTTTTTCACAACTTTTATTCATTTAAAGGCCTGTTTTTTATTCTCAAACTTGTTTATGGTTGAAAACAACTTGAAACATGTTTAAATCATGAACCATAAACATGTTTAAGATAGATAAAAAACGCAATGGTTGAAGAACAATATTTAAGAGAAATTTTCTAGTTCATTGATTATTTTTTAACAAAGTGAAATTAATTCTTCATTAACAAATAAAACAATTCAACTCTTGAACACACAAACAAAACAAAAACAACACAAAAAACAACAAATAAAATAATTTAATTCTTTATAAACAAATACAACAATGCAGAATGTCAATAAACAACTTGGAAATGGGTCTATAATACACATATGTTCCTATTACAAACACATACTGGTAATTAACAAGGTTCAAACATATTCAACTGTGCTTCGATCCCGGTTAAGATGTTCTTTAACCATTTAACCGCATGGTTAAAACCACACCGTAAAAAAACACTCAACCATAAAAATGTTTAAAACCAGATTAATGGTTTAGAATTAAAAAACAGTCCTTATGACAATTTTTTTTTCTTTTTATCGAACATACCCTTGAAAAGTGTTATAATGAACCTTAAATAAATTACAAAAAGGAAACATAATTGTGATATTGAGCTGTTTTCGCTATTCTTTCAATTTTTTACATAGACAAAACCGGTTCTACTGAAACACAATTTTTGGGACTCAACCGGAAAGTAGTGGCTGATAAGGGTAATAACAAAATTACCGAACTCCGAACAATCTTACAAAGGGAAAGTCAAAACTCATAATTATATAAACAGACAAAATCAGTCAACAACCGGAAAACTGTGAAAACCGTAATGACCCTGACTTGGTACAGGCATTTCTAAAGAAATGGTGGGTTGAATCAGATTTTAAGGCGCCAAACCTCCCGCTCTCATTACGGTTCAAAGGTTCCGGCTGTCACTATAACAGTATTTAAATACAGGAACAAAATAGGTAAAATAGTTGTCAAAGCAGTACCATATTCGGTGACGTAAATGTCAAAAATATTTTTACGTCACACATTGATATAAAAATATCCTTGACATTTTTCTTGACTTCTTTATCTTTATACATTTTCACTATATGAAAATGCATCGCTTATAATCGTTTCTGCAGAGACGGAATATATTTCGACAAGATCTTGGTATCGGAATATAAATTTTTTAAGAGATCGAATAAGGCGAATCTTTTTATAGCCCTGGTCCAGTAGCCTGTTTCTCAGATGAAGATGACGTTTCAGGAAATCAGAATAATTGCTACTGGCCCTTGCATATCGAACCAATTGCGAGATGTAAACACCATATGCAGGAGAAGCTGGTATATTGCTGCATATGTTTGGAAAATTTATGATTTTAAAATTGAAGTCGTCCCGTTTATCATACATTTTAGTACTGAGTTGACCACTGTCGTCAAATTCGAGGTACAAGTCCAAAAATGATGCGGACGAAGCTGTATCGGTGGTCTCTTTAACTTCCAGCTCTGGAGGATATATCAATGGAAGAAATTCTGCAAATCTAGAATTATTGATAGATAAAACGTCATCAAAATACCTGTATGTGAAATTAAAGGCTCTAGCCTCATGAATCTTCTTATCTTTTACAAGCTTTTGAAGTAACTCCGACTCATGAGTATAAAAATAAATCGGCTAGAAGAGGGGCACAATTCGTACCCATTGGTATGCCGACGACCTGCTGAAACAGTGTCCCTCCAAAGGAGACAAATATGTTATCGATGAGGAACTCCAGCATACTGATCACTTGTTCCTCGGAGTAGCATGTTTTACCTTTTTGAATTTTGTTTGAAAAATATGTGGAATTGTAGCCTAACACAACAAATTTTGAGCCATAGTTTCTATGACTAAAAGCTTTATGAATTGTTTCTTTTAAGCGGGTTTTTAATTTGTCATGCGGTAGGGTGGTATATAGAGTTGAAAAATTAAAAGTTTTGATGGAGGATACCTGAGAGAAAGATCTTGATTTCAGGTTATCCAAAAGATCTTTAGAGTTTTTCAAAATCCACAGGTGATTTATGCCACTACGCGAGTAAACAGTTTCACAATATTTCTGTTGTCCCTCTTTTACTACAGACAGAATCTTTGTCAGGTGAATAGACAATTCTTTCGTCGAACAAGTTGATGATCCCGCTATGTACCTTTCTTTGTATGGTGTCTTATGGAGTTTAGGTATCCAATATAAATGGGTAAATCCTCAGACTCTTTACCAGAGGGAATGTTTAAAGAGGTCATGAATGATCTGTGGTTGGCTAGGATTTCATCTTTGTCGAACGAAGTTGGTTTGTATGTGGTATTACTAGAAGTGTTGCTATTTATGCCTAATTCCTTGATTAGGCATTCGAAGTAATATGATTTACATACAAACACGATATTGTTGGAAGCCTTTTCCGCAGGAACGATAACATATTTGTCATGAAGAGAGGAAAGACACTTAACAGCTTCTTGGTCTTTAAATACAGACTTGGGTCGACTATTAACAAAAATTTTGAGTTTGTGAATCCGACCTTGTACTAGAGACCTAATTGTTCTAACCCAGTCTGACAAGGACTCTAACTCAGGATCTTGGTCTACTTGCCGGAACGAATGTACGTAAATAAGCATTGTGGTTTTCACTGTAGCAAGTCTAAAACTATGCATGGCATGGCCGTAGCGCAATGGAGGCAAATGCCTCACTTTTGAAATGGCAAGTGTAACCTTTGAAAGCAAATTTTTTTTTTCTTCAAAATTTGTCTAAATTCACCCCTTTGCCTCATTTTATTCAGACCCGGCCTATGGCCGTGCATGGTGGCACGCCAGTGCAAACTATCATGTATATAAGCATTACCAAAGGGCTTGTGTACTTTAATTACACATATAGACTACTTTTTATAGCTTTATTTGATGATTTCAATCTCATTATTAGCATTTGTCATTGTTTATGTCCATCATTTTATCCATATCTGAGTAATCGATGAAGTTGACCACAGTAACATATAGGTAAAAACAAACAAAAATAATCGACAGATAACGACATCTTCTGGATTCAAAATATGATAATACTATGTGATCATAATACTTACTTTTCGTCGTCGCCTCTATGTCAATCATGCCTAAGTGACTTGTACCGGAAGCTGACAGAACTTTTTCGACCGGAGCTCTTTGACGACAGTGACGAATGCGGAAAAAGAAACCCGTTATATCCAATACGGGCAAATTCCTTTGTTTCAATAATAATGTATCTAACTTGTACAATAATGGTGTTGTTGAAAAAATATATGGTATGACATATGTTTTTACACTTTTAATGTTTAGAAAGTCAAATAAGACACAATTAACACAAATAAAACGACACATGTTTATCGGTCAACGTCCTTTCGGTTCTCGTTTATATTTAGATATTTCAAGTTCATTCAAGTGAAAAGAATCGTTTATATTTAGATATTTCAAGGTCTTTCAAGTGTCCCAAATCTTCACCTGTGGTCTGTCTGATTTGTTATTACTTGCGGTCGGTTCGTTAGTTGTTTTTGTATTGCGAGAATACATTTTAAAAGTTCACATACTCGTCAGTTCTGAACATAAATTATGCCAGATCTGAAATACTTGTATCGTGTCTTGTATATTGCTTTTTTAAACAAAGTGTTGATATTTTTTTTTACAAAGTCAAGAGTCAAATATACTAATTATAGCGTATAGTAGTGTGGTCACTGTAGCCGAGTGGTTAGATGGAAGTTTTGAAACTCAAAATAGACTTTAGATTATAGATTAAACGTATTTTATTGTTAACTATATAACATTTGGATCGGACACAAGTTATTCCAACTTACAAAGGTCCTCTCCACATATTTACATACAATTATATATTCCATGCACCAGCAAGTAATAATGTATAAATATAACAATTACATTTTATAACAACATTGAGAAAAAAAAGAATAAAAATATTTTTGAAATTATATAATATATTGAGTTATAACAGTACGGAATTGTCATATCAACAATGGAGAAAATGTTCACAAAAGAAAATAGTTAAATTCAATATATGAAGTGTGATCACTGTGGGGTAAAACGTTTCGTTTGTTTGATGTACAATTGCACTGATTTGAATATTTGTGCATTTTGTTCCTCGGATAAGCTATCATCGCCAAATAGTAAAGTTTCAATAAGTAAACTGTCAAGAAATTGCAGATTATTTGTCAACTGTTCACGAGCTTCAACATATAAACAACTCTAGAAAAAAGTGAATCGCATCCTCTATTACCCATCCACAGACACAACCTGGGTCATTAATTAAATTTACCCTAAAAAGGTCGGCATTCAAGTTACTAGATCTATGTCTTAGTCTAGTGTGTAGGACATTTAACACTCTACAACCATATGAATAGTATCTAGATGGTTTCAATAAATTAACATCATTTATTAGTGACTTTTTAAAACTACTAACTGTCGGGGCACTTCTTATCTCTGGTGTCAAATTGTTCCAAAGTTTGATCGAAGAAGGAAAAAATGAGTTGCGATACAATTGTAACCTAGTAAATGGGTTACTATAATCTGTTTGATTACGCAAATTGTAAGCATTTTCGTTTCGCTCAAAGGGTAATAAACAGTCGCATAAATACGAAGGTGCATTGTTATTTCGAATTTTGTAAAACATATTTAATTTTCTTCTTCTTCGACGAGAGTGAAGTGGTTCCCATCCAGTTTCGAAATAAAGCGATTCCAAACTAGAAAATGTGGGTAATCCAGTTATAATTCTGGCAGCTTCATGCTGAATATGTTCAATTTTATTATATTCTTGCTGAGTACACCCATCCCATAATTCACAAGCATATTCTAAAAGGGGCAAAATATATGTAAAATAAATTGCTTCCAGGTTGTGTCTGCTTAAAGAAAATTTAAATTTTCGTAACATTGATAGATGACTAGACGTGCTTTTTAGTATATTTTCAATATGACAATGCCATTTACAATTGTGGGAAAAGGTGACACCTAAATGTTTGTGGTTTTCTACAAATTTTACATTCTCATTATTGAAGACAATACAAGGCTTATTGGCTGCTTGGTTAGTAGAAAATATAATACATTCTGTTTTCTTTGGGTTAAAGTCAACGAGCCATTCTTTTGACCAGTTATAAATTTTAGATAAGTCTGAATTAACTATAACTTCAATTTCATTTATATTATTAGAAGAATATAATAATGATGTATCATCAGCAAACAGCCTTGAGAAGCTTTGAGTATTGTCTGCAATATCATTAATATACAACAGAAATAACAAGGGTTCTAAGACAGACCCTTGAGGAACACCACCTTTTAAATTCCCCTTTTCAGACAGACAATTCCGTATGATAACTCTCTGATACCTATTACTTATATAGTTCTCGAGCCAACGTAAAAGGTTTCCAGTAATTCCGTAACCTTCGATTTTTTTAATAAGGCCTTTATGCCAGACACGGTCAAATGCCTTGGATATGTCACAAAACACTGAACAAATTATTTCATGATTTTCCAAAGCCAAACAAATATTATGGTAAATTTCTATTAATTGATGCACTGTGGAATGTTTATGCATAAAACCTGACTGATATTTATAAATTAAGGAATTGTCTATCAGAAAATT
Source organism: Bathymodiolus brooksi (assembly GCA_963680875.1). Taxonomy (NCBI): domain Eukaryota; kingdom Metazoa; phylum Mollusca; class Bivalvia; order Mytilida; family Modiolidae; genus Bathymodiolus; species Bathymodiolus brooksi. The sequence continues at coordinate 40,861,689 of OY804577.1, forward strand.
ATAAATATATTTAAAAATCACACGTTCAAACACTTTACCAACACAACTTAACAAGGAAATTGGTCTATAATTTGTAGGATCGGATTTGATACCCTTTTTAAACAAAGCAATAAGTATAGCAGATCTCCACATATGTGGGAATCTACCAGTTTGTAGAGAACAGTTAAAAATAATCTCAAGGGGCTTACAGACAGTAGATGCTGTATGTTTTAACATATTATGACTAATTTTGTCATTACCAACTGCTTTTCCTAATTTTAAATTCAGAAGAACATCCTTGATTTCATCAATTGCTATATTGAACACATCAAGCTTACGTCCTGTACGATTATCAAAAACTGGTGTAGGTAGATCAGAATCAATAATTTCAGAGATTGAACAAAAGAACGTGTTTAGAAGATTAGCTTTATCTTCGTCATTTACAACAAACTCACCAGTAACCTCGTTCTGCAAAGGTGGTATAGGTGACGAGGTTGATTTACCCATTAATTTTTTAACAAGACTCCAATATGACTTAGGGTTTGACTTCCCTTCGTTGTCTAACATATCATTTACATTTATGAAGAACTGTTCTCCAGCATACTTAACCATATTGTTCACTTTATTTCTTTGTGCCCGATATTTACCCAGAAGAGAAACTGAATACTTACGCTTAAGTTGTTTATGGAGACGGTCCCGGAGACGCATGGATTTTCGTATTGATGAATTAAACCAAGGTTTATCATTAGGCCTGATAGTTACAGTTTTCACAGGAATGTATTTTTTTGCAAGTTCAATATATTTATTAGAAAATTTAGAACTCATTTCATCAATGTCATTTAGTGATGATAAATGGCTATTCCAGTCAAATTGGTCTATTTCAGAATTAAGACCATCATAATTTCCATGTTTATACAGCCATACATCTCTTTTATAATTAGTCTGAAGGTCATAGGGGATTGGGAAAAAGGCAATTGTGGCATCATGGTCACTTTTAATTCTATCTACTTGTATAACATCAGAAAACGTAGTTTCTAGTTCATCCGAGAAGAGTATAGGGTCCAATAAGGCACCTAATCTTGTAGGTTCACGAATACAATTTGTGAGATTAAAAATATTTATAATTTGGTTTAAGCGATGGTCATTTTCTATCAATAAATTTACATTTAAATCACCAGTTATAATAATACGAGGAGATGACTCGAATGCCCTTTCAATTGAAATGTGAAAGTTTTCCCAGAAGTTATTTACTGCACCAGGGGATCTATAAACAGCACATACAAGAATTTTAAATCTAGGGAAGATTACTTCTAACCAAATTAACTCTCCCCCATTAAATTCTAAATCATTGCGTCTTAATACGTGCAAGTAATCTGCAGTGTAAACCAAGACTCCCCCACCAAAGCAGTTTCTGTCGTTCCTAAATGGCTCATGATATCCTGGTAGTTTAATATCCGTTGTCAGAATATTTTCATCTAAATGACTTTCAGTAACACAAATTATTGATGAGTCATTACTTATGGTTTGTAAATGATCAAGTTTATGCCTAATACTTCTAGAATTCCAATGAAAAACACTGACTTCACCTACCTTAGTTTCTGGTCCAGGATTTTCAGCTACATCATTGCCCAAAAGCAAAAGTTGTAAAAGTAACAAGGTAAATGATATGTTTTGATAAAAGCATCCAAATAAGTAGTTATTGATGAAACTTTGACAATTTATTAGAGACAGTCGATGTATGACTAAAAGTAAAACTAATAGGACGTAGGATGACAATTTTAAGGAAACCAATATGTTTTTGACAACGACAGATCTAGTTCTGAGATAAAATGAACCTATCGCAATTCTGTAAGCGACAATGTCATTACCCATTATCAAACACAAAAATCAAATAAAAATTATAGCGATAGGTTAAACACAAACAAAAGGCATGTACATCAATGAAAGTGATCATAGAAAAAATCATAAGTATGAAACACAAAAATAAAAAAATATTAGTACAATAAAAAAAAAAGCAAAACATATGATTCTATATACAAAGCACTTCCCTTTGCACATATCGGCATGATATATTTCCCATCTGGGAGTCCTAAATATAAATTTGTTGAACCAATAAAAAATATCACAAATAATATATTTATAAAATACCTAAACATATAGAACCCACAACGTGTTGTTACTAAATCATTTCGTTAAAAAAGTTGATTTTAAATAACTAACCTTAATAATAACAAATAAAATAATATCATTTTTATTTCTGCAAATAAATTCAAATTAATAAGTCGAGTACACCCAAACATTGACCTTTATAGACGTGTGTATACTATATTCACTTAATTCACGCTTTATGAATTGTGGGAGCTATTTTCAAAATAGGACACGTGTTGACTATTTTAGTTTACCATAGCAAAAGGATTAATGTTTAGTAACCACACGTTAAAAACAAATAGTCAATAAGTATTGTGATATTATTATATTTCTACGATATCAAAGTATATGTACAAGATGTCATAATATGGAACGTAAACAAAACCACGTGGATTTTACATTTCGTCTCCTTCAGTGTTTGGTTGAACCGACGGATCTACAACAGGTTCAGGCAACTCAGTGTCGGCGGAGGGCGGATTTTCTGGATATTTATCAAGCATGAAATAAATGTCATCAATACATGTGATTAAATCGGTGGATCTACTATTCACACCGATAGCGAAAATTCGACCATCATGCGACCAACAGGCCTGGATTCTGCGTTTAACACGAAGATAATTGAGTTCGTCCATGATTTTCCGTCTTCTTGGAGTAAGATTTTCTGTAATAAATACATTATCTTTGTGGTTTTTTTAAGTTACGTTTAGCACTGAACACTAAGTTTCTTGACGGTAAGTAGAAAATCTAGCAATTACTTGGATTTTACCACCACGGACTTTGCCTATTGGGTGTGTTCTCCCGATTTCATTTATTGTAATTGGTACTTTCAATACATCATTACAGATATCTAATATAATTTGATCTGTATTCATTTTATACAAGTTTGTTATGTCTCCACACGGAATATTGTGAAACCGGAGGCTAGTGCGGCGGGAGTATTGCTCCTGGTCTTCTAATCTTATGTCTAGGTCAGATAAGTTGTTTTGGAGATCGGTAATATTTCCTTTAAGATCAGTAACTGTTTGTTGTAGTGTTTTTATATGTTCGTCTTGCTTGTTTACGGTGTGTTCGTGTTGAGTTAGTTTTACTACATGTTTGTCAATTGTAGTGCTTTGTTGTTTTATAAGTTCTGCTTGTTTAATGACAGATTCTTGTAATGGTTTGACAACGTCATTCACAAGATTAACATACTTTTCCTCAAGTTTTTGACAAACGGATTCGCATATCTTTGGAACAAGTTTGTTAATAAAAGAATCATCTTTTAAAACACTACAAACAAGTTCTTGGATGTTAAAGGTGATTCCGGGCTTTTTAGCAAGAATTTGCTCAACCTTGGTGTCGTCAATACCAGATTTATCTAAATCGTCGGCTGAATAGCTTAATTTTCTAGGTTTAGTCTGACGGGACACTTGTTTTTGATGACCAGGAAGGTCATCAGGACTACATGGGTTCTTGCGTTTAGTTGAATCGGAAGTTTCAACTATGTTTACATTTTTTATTTTGCTGGTCGCCATTTTTTTTTTATTCAATTATGCCCATAGTAGTGTCCACAAGAGGATAAATAAAAGTTATTTTAACAAAGTATGTACACGAAAAGTTGACTCGAGCACACCTAAACCATATTTAGTATCTTTGAAGACTGATTCATTCTAAATTATTCATTTGCACCACTAGGACTCCCGACGGAAGAAGCTCACAAAATTTACCCGTCCATTACTGCTGGCGCATGAATGTATAGACATTGAAAAGCCCGGAAGTGGTTCGCGACACGAAAGCCCAATAATAAGTAAAAGGCGTTTATAAGCCTAAAACAGAAAAAGGTTAAAGTTCATATATTCAAGAACATAAGAATAAACTAGATTCTTAAAAATAATCCACTGTTCGAACAATAGTGTAACGTCTGAGAAATGCATTACGTAAACGATATCAACCTTGTCCCAATAATGGGTCAAAATATTAAAGTACATCGGCCCCTATTAACGGCCTGTATCATCGGCCTCTATTAGCGGCCGGTATGTGATATTAGAGGCCGCATTTACAATAGCTTTGCTGGGGGTATTATATTAAAAAATATTTGTACCTTTGAAAAAAAACATGAATCATAAGAATTTCATTACAAAATGAATAGTAACAAACATTTATAGCTAAGACATGCTTGTTTATTATTTCATGTAGTTTAAAAAATAAATAATAAGTTCTATGGATGTTGAAATATAAATGTCTTGATAGAGATATCACTTATTCATGTACATGTATGTATACTTATCTGTATGTTTTTTTTTTATTAGAATAAAAATGATAAATTAATATATATTAGTTCTCCATTCTCTAATCAAGGTTTACCTGAAGTTAATGAGTTTTTGTTTATACACCCTAAGCCCCAATGTTTGCACATTGTTTATACACTAATTACAGCTATTCCCACTTGAACTTTTAGATTTCTTTAATGAATTTAAAAAAAAGTGGGATTAGGTGGAGTCAACCCGGTCACCGACACTAAGTACTGGTACACCATGCCCAGAAGCTGAACACACTGCGAATGTCACTCCAAAAACAACCAATTCAAATTCTTTATTACCTAACACAGCTTCAAATGACATCCAACAACATGTAAATAGTGCAAATAGTGGTGATGTTGATATTCGCAATCTGACTGTCACTCTGATTCGGACAGTTGTGCTCCAGAGTGTTCAGTTCAATGCAAAATGAACAAAAATACCTATGGCTATATGACAGTGTGGTACACCAAGGGTATTAATGTAAGTTTTATGAACTGTTTTGTGGTCATTCTTCCTCATCACAAGAATTTGTTACTGTTGGCATTAACCTTGTCACAGTATGATTGCTATTCTATTACTGGACCTCCAAACTAATAAACCAGTGTATTGCTCTTCTCATCTTTTACCAATTAATATCATTTACGCGCTAATTTTCCCAAATATAAGGGACCCGGACCCCAGATACAAATGAATAGGAAAATCATTGACTTGTAATAAGCATGTCGGATTTAAAGCACTTTGTAATAAGCAAGTCGGATTTAAGGCACTTGTAATAAGCAAGTCATTTAGTAGTTTTCTGATTGGTTGCGTCCGTCGTCCTACGCGCCGTACAGACAAAGGGAGTTCGAGTATAACTGATAATATGATTACTTTTAATGGTATATCTGTATTAAACTTTAAATTTAAGAGATATTCTCTTTAACCAAAGTATTATATGTCGTAAAGTTTTATTTTCAATGTATTATGTAATCTTTAGGTGAGCGACTGGGGGTATTAAATTCTCAGAAAGTGCCATTTCATTTATTACATGTTAATAAGTTATTGTTGAAGCCATAAATTTTTTGAGATTTTACCATGGATAGAAAATAATATGCACCCCCCTTTTTTTTTAGCTCACCTGACCCAAAAGATCAGGTGAGACTTTGTCATCACTTTGCGTCGGTCGTCCGTCCGTACACAATTACTAAAAATATTCTCCCCTGAAACCACTTGGCCACTTAAGACCAAACTTTGGTGGAATGGTCAGTTGGTGAACCCCTTCCAAAATTGTGTCCGGCAGTCCCGACCTCCAACCAACATGGTCGCTGTTACTAAAAATAAAAAAGGGGATGCAATTTAAAAAATCTTCATCTCGGAAACTACTAGGCCAATTGGAACTAAACTTTGCTTAGTCCTTTGAGGACCCTCTTTCAAAATTGTGTCCGGCAATCCAGACATCCAACCAACATGGCCACTGTTGCTAAAAACAGAAAAGGTGGATGAAATTTTAATTTTGTTCCTCTTAAACTACTGGGCCAATTGGATTCAAGCTTTGCTAAAATAATCCTTTGGTGATCCCCTTTCAAAATTTTGTCTGGCAGTCCCGTCCTCGGGCCAAGATGGACGCTGTTACTATTTATTAACGATTCCTTACACATTAAGTAGGATGCAAGGTTTTACATGTCTTATCAAATCCTATAAAACCAATATGTTTATGTTATTTCAGTGAAATACTGTTCATAGAAGAATATAATATTTGTGCTTCGTCGTACATCTTTTTTTAAAGATAGTTCTTGTTATGGATATAACACCTACTCCACATCTACTACAGCAGACGACCACCAATTAAATATATTTGCCTAATTAACTAGCATTTAATTAAAATAAAAAATAATCGTAAAATATAATTCAGATGACCATAAATTACCCTCCTCCCAACTTCAACATCGAGATTTTGAAGAGAAGGTGTGTTATATATATGGGGTGGGGTCAATTAGTTTGTTTATTAATTAAACTGTAATTAAACAGATCACATGACCCTTTGCGATAATTCCTTCCTCATTCAAAATAGTGTATCTGATGTAACATGTATATACATTTGTACCTGTACAATCGATAAATTATTGGATTTCGACAATCGCGAAAATTTCCCTAGTCTAACAGGGATGACTACTGGTTTTACTGTTAGACTATCACTAATGGTTGACAAAACTCGGGCAGAATGATATGGAGGTTCATCATTTACCCGGAGACATGATAATGCCCGTCTCGGTTGTTCTTGTATTTTCCTTGGCCTGTTTCCAGATGCGATGTACCAACTGGATACTACGGTGGTCACAGGGAGATTTAAGATACTGTCACGTGAAGGAAGAATCCGGTATAATCATCGATCGTCGAAAAATCCACGGCTGACCATTATCGGTTGAAGTGCTGTCGCAACCGGGACCATAGAGGGAATGAAACTGGAGGGTGAGGAGACCCTAACCATTTTTGAAGAGAAACCAAGCACGGGGGCGAAAATGTCTGACATGACAGTGGAAACCCGACATACATTGCCTCTGGACCGTGATGACGCAATCATCCCTGGTAAATGTAGATCAAGTCCTAAAACGTTGGGGTGTAGAGCCCAATCTTCAGCTATACTGTACATGTAAGGCACACTATAACTGGGAATTCATGATTGGCTATGGTAGTTACGGGCTCCATGATGTCTGTGGGGTAGTCGCCGCCCTACAGGAGGCTGATGAGCTGGCGATGAATATATGCAGAGATAGACAAGAGTCGCAGCAGATGTCGAGAGGTGACCATCACGTCCATCGAGAAATTCTTTAAAACAGGAGTAATGGGGAAGTGGATATATATAGAGTGGCGATTATTATTGTATTCATGCTATTTTTGTAGAAATGTCGAACATTGACGGTATACAGAAGAAATCGTGGAGGGAGCAATCGGTATCCCTAGGGTTGGGTTTGATCCGGGCTAATAGTGAAATCTGGCAAAGCTGAAGGCTCAGGAGACAGGGATCATTTGCACTGACCAATTGTGACGAAATCCAGACATGGTGCAGGGAGGAAGGGAACAGGTCGAGATTCCATCGCAAGTTCTTCGTTCCTGTAAAACGTTTTGAATAGTTCCGAATCGGTTGTAAGAGTCCAGAGGACATCCAACTTCCGCAAGGAATCGGCATGCATCTTGGCAATATGGAAGATCACAAAGCATGAGGATACCCTCTACGGTAATAGGGCATTCAGGGGGATGGGTATATCCAATGTGATGTATGTACGTACCGTTGTTGGTCCATCCTGTCCAAATTGAGATGAAAATCTAATGTACTCGCGACCTGCGAGGAGATAGTGGGTCACCCTCTGATTGAGTCGGAAGCCCAAACTAGAACCTGGAGAGGGATTCCGGTCAAGGTATCAGTACTGTAGAGCAGTTCAGTCACAAGTGTAGTACTGAGAAGAAGATTTTCCCCGATTGATTATTTGTTTAAATAAGCCTTATTTTCGTAATCAGCAGAAATTGGAAAAAGTATAAATTTGAGAAAATTAAAACAAAATATACCTCAAAGAACTCCTAATTATGCTCCTAGTAACAATTTAAGCCGTTTCTTGGTCGATTAAAGATTTTTTGTCAGTTTGTAAATTTTCTTTCCCTGCAGTGTACCTCCCATATTTGATATTTAGGAAGCTATACTATGTTTACTAAGAAATAGATTTGATTCATTTTCCCATAGGCACGGCTGGTAATCGGCACAAGCAGAACAGTTGGTTCTGCAAAGAAATTCGTGAGGATAACTTCCGGTTTTGGCGGAGGAGAGTTCACGAAGACGCTTCGCAAGGTATGTACATGTCAAAAATTGAAATTTTCTTTTTTACTGCTCGAATATTGCAAAATCAGAGAATGCTATGCTGTGGCGAATGCTTTCACGATTAGAAACATGTATAGTTTATTCTTGTATATGAAGTGTAACTCTCGCAAAATCAATCGTCCCACGAAAAACATGACGAAAATTGTGACACTCTTACATTTCTAAGTTGTTCTTGACAAAGATGCAAGTTAAATTTTCAATATTTTTTCATCATGGGAGTCTAAATGTAATCGGGGATAAATTCCGATTCGTCAGAAATAAATTGAAGTCTAGATAAATCTACAAACTATCAATTTTCACGTTTTCCTGCTTGAGGAGATCGGTTCTGATAGAGCACATTGCGAATGCATGAGGAGATTTGCTAGTTTTGGTAATTGTTTTCTGCAAAATTGATAAATTGACACTTTTAAACACAAAACTGATAAATACACTAATAAAAATAAAATATTCTCTGTCCACTTTCAGGAGATGCCAGGATTCAAGGGAAAGAGGAAAAGGGGACTGACATTGACTCTTTACAAAAAACCATTTCGATATAGATTGCCTGTATCACCGCCAAGGAAACGAACAAAAACAAGTAGCAGTACACCAAATTTAAAATCTCCATCAATCAGGACACCAAGTTTATTAAAAAAATCTCTTTCAATTTCAAAATATTTATATCCTTTCAAACGGGTTTCCACATCTATTCGGCGCAACCTTTTTACTAAAGATGACGGAAACTTCACCGCAGATCTACACAAGTTATAATATTACATGATTTCAGTACATACATAGGTCTAGATACAATAACGGAACCCTCAGTCCGCTTTTGCTCCCAGCGAGGGTTACGAATCGGTCCCACACCGGGCGGTTTTTTGTCCTAATTCCGTTGTAAGTGGTTGGAAAAATTAACGGCGGTGAAAGATAAATATATTTAGGTAAACCTTGAGGTGTTAAGTAAACGCTGCATCAATCCATGGTAGACTTATATCCATCTGAAAATTTGAATGCATGAAATCTTCTTTCTGTCCGACATTTTGTTTACAAGTTGCTATTTCACGTGCACTTGCCTCGTTTTGTAGATATCCTTATTTGGATCAATCGTAGTAAAGTTTTTCATATTTAGCTTTCAGATCCATATATGGATAGGCTCCGCCCATCACGAGAGTATACGCAAGGTGCCATGGCGGACAAGAAACAATTTTCGAATACTAAATCGATCGTGAAGGTAGAAACAGGTATTGTAACACTTATTTCGTATCGCCATTACTTAAAAATTGTAGGGAATAATAAGTTATGACCAGATATGCAAAAAGAAAGTGAAAATTTTAATTTGCTACCATACGTTGAATGGGACCTAACTGAAGCACAAGCGGAATGAGGGTTACGTTATCGTATCTAGCGTAGGTCTAACGTAAATAAACATTCACTTTTTCCGAATCCTATTAAGGATTCATCCGAATAGTTTGTACATATTCATGCTTGTATTGTCTTAATGAATTACTTAATAAAATATGTTTACACTAAACATTCACTTAGTGCTAGTAGTCATGAATAAATTAAACTCAAGATGTCAATTAAACTGTGGACATATCCTTAAAATTGGTAAAGCGCTTTACATCTTGTAGCCACTACTAACAGAGATCTTTTTTATTTACAAGTGTGTACACATAGCACACTACATAATAGAAAAACAAACCACAAATTAATAGTATTCTCAACTGTATGATATTTAATTTAGAGTGTATCATTTGTATTAGAAATTTATAAAGATATGATTCACATTAAGTTTAATTGTAACATAAATAGGTATTTTTCCTTTGATGTTTTTATGCAATAATCAACTTAAAAATAGTGAACTTTTACAAACCATGGTCTAACATGAAGATCTTGATGTTATTCCATGATGTTGACGTCATAGATCAGTTATTCCATGATTTTGACGTTTAGATCTGTTATTCCATGATTTTGACGTCATAAATCTGTCAATCATGTATAATTTCTGTTACATAACATATATACCATGGATCTTACTCATAAACTTATCTAAACCAACTCATCCTTCGGATTCGTTGGTTTAAATAAGTTCATTCGTAAGATCCATGCAGGGGCGGATCCAGGATTTCAAGTTAGGGGGGGGCGCACTTAAAAAAAATTGCGCCGAGCGGAGGGAGGCGCTAAAATTTTTGGGGTATTTCGTGTGAAAAATCACGATTTTACGCCAACAAATCATGTTTTTCAATTGCCGAGGGAGGCACGAAAATTTTTGAGGTATTTCGTGTGAAAAATCACGATTTTACGCCAAAAAATCATATTTTTTTCCAATTTTAGGGGGGGCGCGCGCCGGGTGCGCCCCCCCCCCCCCCCGAATCCGCCCCTGCCATGGTATATATAATACTTATTCTTGATTATAAAATTATCTTACAGTGCATTTTCAATTTTTTCCAATGTAAGGGAAGTTAATCTTGTGTATCCAATACACAATGGAAATTGTCACAAACAACAAATGATCAATAAGTATTATATATACTATGGATCTTACGAATTAACTTATTTAAACCAACGAATCCGAAGGATGAGTTGGTTTAAATAAGTTCATGAGTAAGATCCATGGTATATATGTTTTGTAACAGAAATTATATGATTGACAGATTTATGACGTCAAAATCATGGAATAACAGATCCTAATACGTCAAAACCATGGAATAACAGATATATGACGTCAAAATCATGGAATAACATCAAGATCTTCATGTTAGACCATGGTTTGTAAATGTTCATTATTTTTAAGTTGATTATTGCATAAAAACATCAAAGGAAAAATACGTATTTATGTTACAATGACAAGTTAAATCATGGGAACCGCAGTTACAATTATGAATTGATTCCTTAAATGAAATGTTTCTTTCTAGGTGGACAGCCCATGAACAATGAAATATTACTTTTATACTTTTAAAAACCCGACGGGCATCAGTTCGTGAATATATTACCAGACAGACATGCACAATTTGTGACTATACAGTGGATTACATGTGTCGTACCAAAACTAGCAAATCTACTCATGCATTCGCAATGTGCTCTATCAGAACCGATCTCCTCAAGCAGGAAAACGAGAAAATTGACCGTTTGTAGATATATCTAGACTTCAATTTACTTCTGACGAATCGGAATTTATCCCCGATTACATTTAGACTCCTATGATGAAAAAATATTGAAAATTTAACTTGCATCTTTGTCATGAACAACTTAGAAATGTAAGAGTGTCACAATTTTCGTCATGTTTTTCGTGGGACGATTGATTTTGTGAGAGTTACACTTCATATACAAGAATAAACTATACATGTTTCTAATCGTGGAAGCATTCGCCACATCATAGCATTCTCTGATTTTGCAATATTCGAGCAGTAAAAAAGAAAATTTCAATTTTTGACATATACATACCTTGCGAAGCGTCTTCGTGAACTCTCCTTCACCAAAACCGGAAGTTATCCTCACGAATTTCTTTGCAGAACCAACTGTTCTGCTTGTGCCGATTACCAGCCGTGATAGGGTCAATCTGCAGCAACAACCATCTTGTTTGTTCAATCAGCACTACAAAGTGAAATATAGTGCAAGTTCATCTAATGAACACTAATACAATATCATAATCAAACCTGCCCAGTAGTTTCCGAGAAGATTTTAAAAAATTTAGCCAATCAAAACACATTATTTACTCTGACAGCCATGTTGAATCTTGATCATCATCAATACTCTAATCTTTGTAAAGTACCACCTAATGAAGATTCTTGCAATGTTTGCTTCCAATAGGCCAAGTGATTTCAGACAACAATGAACACAAAGTGATGATAATATATATAACCCATATGACCATTGGAGTCAGGTGTTCTAATAATTTATTATCATATTGTATATACAAAATGTATATACAGAATAAATTTCAACCAATTTCGAACTAAAATGAAGAAATTTAATCTTTTACAAATAAATTACAATCATTTTAGATGGAGGGAGCAGTTATTGAACAAACACTTTTGAAAAGTATATGGATACCGGTAATTGAGGGTTAGGATTATGGTGTTTAATGCCACTTTCAACAATATTTCAGTTATATTGTGGCTGTCAGCTTTATTGGTGGAGGAAACCGGAGTATCCGAGGAAATCCATCGACCTGCTGCAAATTACTGACAAACTTTATCACAAAGTGTTTTATCGAGTACACCTCGCCATGAGCGAGATTCAAACTTACAACGTTAGTGGTGATAGGCACTGATTGCATAGGTAGTTGTAAATCCAACTACCATACGATCACGACGGCCCATATGGATAATTGAGCTAACTGAATGAGATTAAAATAAGAGTTTACGAAATATGATAGACGGATCAAGTACAAATTATCTATTTCATGTGGTTGGCAAAAATGCTAAAACTTATAATGGACATTTTACAGACAAACAAGTGACCAAAATACCAAAAAAAATCTTCCACAATAAAGTCAGCATACAGGCGGATGTCTTTAATTGTTTTTGTTTGGAAAACAATCATGTCAAAGATAGTCACAACAGACTATAATTCAGCATATATAATTCTACAGGAAATGTGTAAAAATATTTCTTTTAGAAACCATTAACCTACATATATTCAGATAATACATACATCATTACTGAATGGTCCTTCCCAAATTGTTATTCATGACCATTTTTTAAATCACTTCCACTGATCTCTAGATGAAATGTTTTAGGTAATATTTTCATTTAAACTAAATTAAGTGATACAGACTCAAAAATTATTAAGTAATGATTGAATACACAACTAACATTATCTAAAATGCTTAATTTATTTTATAAATTCAATATTACAGCAAAAATAGCTCAGCTTTGGTTATCTTAAAATTGATCAAAACTACATGCTATCAAATGACTATTAAATGCTGATAAAATTATAAAATACATATCATGTTTAAAAAGTATAAAACAATAATGGTTTTAGAACATAAAACTTGACATCAATGATAATATGATAAAATTACCTGGTATGTGAACATCAGACACAGTATTAAGAGTATATAAAATGCTAAAATAAAACAACACTAATATTGAATATACAGTAAAAAAATATATCCAAAACAAAATTTAACCGATTGATATTCCACAAATAATCAACAACATGTTGTCTGGCATACACAGTACAATTGATTTATCATAGATATGCATAGGACATTCAAAATAAGGTTCTGCCTAATTAATATTGTAGTAAGATTCTGCTACAAAGTAATCTGAATGGACAAAATAGAATCAAAAACTTCTTATATAATTATTCCTTACATAATAATATTTTATTTATAGATAATAAAATTTTGACATGCAAAGGTACTAAATATTTAAGGTGTTGTTTTCATCAATACAAAAATTAATGTAATACGCATCTACATGTATGTTTATGTAAGAAACACAATGTATTTGTAATAAATTCAATCCATGTGTATATGTATGCCAGTAATACAATTATATTTGTAATAAATTCAATCCATGTGTATGTATATGCCATAAATTCCACCTTATATATGAATGCTGTCTTCTGATTGGTTGATAAAAGGGGTATTTTTTTTTAAACCAATTCTTAGTTTGTTCCGCTTTTCCCCCATCGCAGGGGTATTTGTCCTTGGGAATTCCGTATAGCGTGGTATTTGCCTAAGCAAATACCTCGCTCGAGAGAAAATCACTTCTTTAAATAGTTTATCACGTCACAGATGTAATTCCGAATTACTCGGGTTTCTTCTTTCAACCAACGCTAAAGGTCAGTCGTTATGTTTGAAATGGTTGAAATGTATATATTTCAAATTTATTTGCATTATTTTTTTTAAATGTTGTATATTGTAGCAAAACGGTGATTTATTCTATTTTCGATTTTGCTCCAGAAATACACTTCTTTGAAAAGATTTTTCCTGTTTTCCTAGATTGATCAAAGTCTTGGAAATCAAATGAACGAGGTGGTCTGAACCTGCTTGCATGCCACTGTTTTACTGGCTGTTAAATATTCAGCGGAATTAAACAAATATATTCTGTTAGTGTATTTGGAATAAAGTAATCCACATGTGTGTATGCCAGTAATACAATTATATTGTAATAAAATAATATACATATATGTGTATGTAACACAAGTATATTTATAATAACGTAATACACATGTATGTGTATGTAACACAAGTATATTTATAATAAAGTAATTTATAATACACATGTATTTGTAATAAACAATACATATCTATGTCTATGAAAGTACAAATTAATGTCTGTTTATGTAACTCATAAACAAATTAATGTGTGTTTATGTAACTAATAGACAAATTAATGTGTGTTTATGTAACTCATAGACAAATTAATGTGTGTTTATGTAACTAATAGACAAATTAATGTGTGTTTATGTAACTCATAGACAAATTTGTGTATTAAAGTAATAAGGAGGTATGTTAATATATGTACTATGAATGTATTTGTATTTAAGTAATACCAATTTATGTGTAATAAACATGTAGATTTACATTCATATAAGAAGGACATATGTATTATATGATCCTGTGTTAGTTAGATTTACATCTACCCATGTATTTAGTGTCAGCCTGTGGTGAGGTGTACTTGATACATGTGATCAAGTCTGTCACATCTACCCATGTATTTAGTGTCAGCCTGTGGTGAGGTGTACTTGACACATGTGATCAAGTCTGTCACATCTACCCATGTCTTTAGTGTCAGCCTGGGGTGAGGTGTATTTGATACATGTGATCAAGTCTGTCACATCTACCCATGTCTTTAGTGTCAGCCTGTGGTGAGGTGTACTTGATACATGTGATCAAGTCTGTCACATCTACCCATGTATTTAGTGTCAGCCTGTGGTGAGGTGTACTTGATACATGTGATCAAGTCTGTCACATCTACCCATGTCTTTAGTGTCAGCCTGTGGTGAGGTGTACTTGATACATGTGATCAAGTCTGTCACATCTACCCATGTATTTAGTGTCAGCCTGTGGTGAGGTGTACTTGATACATGTGATCAAGTCTGTCACATCTACCCATGTATTTAGTGTCAGCTTGTGGTGAGGTGTACTTGATACATGTGATCAAGTCTGTCACATCTACCCATGTCTTTAGTGTCAGCCTGTGGTGAGGTGTACTTGATACATGTGATCAAGTCTGTCACATCTACCCATGTCTTTAGTGTCAGCCTGTGGTGAGGTGTACTTGATACATGTGATCAAGTCTGTCACATCTACCCATGTATTTAGTGTCAGCCTATGGTGAGGTGTACTTGATACATGTGATCAAGTCTGTCACATCTACCCATGTATTTAGTGTCAGCTTGTGGTGAGGTGTACTTGATACATGTGATCAAGTCTGTCACATCTACCCATGTCTTTAGTGTCAGCCTGTGGTGAGGTGTACTTGATACATGTGATCAAGTCTGTCACATCTACCCATGTCTTTAGTGTCAGCCTGTGGTGAGGTGTACTTGATACATGTGATCAAGTCTGTCCAACAAAAAAACACATCATCACAATATACCAGTAAATGCAATCCTGTTGAAAGTGGTTTTAAACGCTAACAGCCCTAACCCCATCTCTCCATAAATAACTACTGAGTAATGGAATATGATATACAGTGAAACCTGTCTAAACCAAACTCTGAATAAACTGGAATCCTGTCCTAATGTAGGAAATCTTTGTTAATTTAACCTGCATAAAGCGAACACCTGTCATTACAAGCACAAAGGTTGGCCCCCAGTGAGCTTGGCTATATATGGTAATGGTGTTTAATGCAACTTTCAACAATATTTAAGTTACAAAATGTATATCATGGCGGTCAGTTTTATTGATGGAGGAAAGCAGAGTACCCGGTGAAAACCACCGACCTGTCGCAAGAAACTGACAAACTTTATCACATATTATATGTTGTATCGTGTACACCTCACCATGAGTAGGATTTGAAATCACACCTTTAGTGGTGATAGGCACTGATTGCACAGGTACAGTAGTTGTAAATCTAACTACCATATGATCACAACTACGGTGGCACCAAGTGGGTTTGGTTTAGACAGATTTCAATGTACATGTTTATGTTGATATAAAAATAATAATAATTTAGTTCTCACCATTAATATAAACATTCATGCATCTTAACCACAAAATAACCAGAGGCTCACACAGCCTGAATCACTCACCTTATTATCACTAATATATTGTAGTTTTTAAGAAAAGGTTTGTTTTATTAAAACATTTTTAGTAACTAAACAATATTCTAAAGTTGTATCAAAATGTTTTAAATTAACTTATGTCTATACACAAGCTAAAGTTTGTTTGAAAACAACTTGTAACTACACACCAGAATCAAATATTCCAACACTATAAACACAAGGTACTACAACAATATATTTTTCTTGAGGCAAGCTGTAAACATTGCATTAGGTCCAAATGAGATCAATGAGTGTCTGTCTAACAAGTCTTCAGTGTCATGTGTTGTTGTTTCCATCTGTTGAAATATGCATGAAATGACCCTAAAATGATAAAGAACATTTCAGAGTCTACAATTATTTCTTTTACAATGTATAACTGAATTATACTACATGTATATTTGAATCAATATTAATATATATTTAACTAAAGGGACTACACACAGTAGTCCCCCTTTTATAAGGCTCCTTTTTGCAATAAACCAGAGGCTCACAGAGCCTGTATCACTCACATGATTATCATTAATATTTTTGTAGTTTCAAAATAAAAACATTTATTCATTTTTCCAAATGGTTGTATACTACATGTAAAAACCGAGGTGGTTGCCATCTTGGATTTCTGATCCCTATAAAAAATTCCAACTTTCTAAGGGACCATCCAGTACAATGACCATAATGATAGAAATGTGAAAAGTTCACAGACAACAACGGATGCATAGTGATGACAATAGGTGTGCTAAAAATCTTTTATTCATTTCCACATGAGATACTACAGTGTATGCTTAATACTGCCATGGTGGTCATCTTGTTTTTTTTATCGACATTTAAAACTCAAAACTAGTACAAGACCATCTTTTCTAATGAACATTTCTACAATATCATAACCAAATCTGCCTAGTGGTTTCTGAGAAGTTTTTTTTTAAATACCGTATTTAGGGTTGTATAATGTGCAGGATTTTGCCCAGATTCTTTAATTTGTAGGAGGGGTGCGCATTATAAACAGGAACAATGTGTTTCACTCTTTCCCAGACCAGGAAATCACATGTCTGCCAATAAAACCCAACACATTTAATATTTTGCAACTTTATTGAAGATGAAAAGAGATAAATGGTTCTTAAATTCTCCCAGCAAATGAAACATGCTCAAAGGACTGAAAAATATATACGATTGATATTTAATTCTTACATTTCTGACGATGATTTTTTTAAAAGTCCATGCGCATTATAGACACAAACTAGTTTTTTTCTAGAGATTTTCAAGGCCAAGAGGGGGTGCACATTATACAACCCTAAATACAGTAATTTCCAGTCAGAACACATTATTGGCCATGACAGCCATACTAAATTTCTGATCAGCACCAAAAACTCAAACTTTGCAAAGTACAAAAATGTATAATATTTAGCTTTCAATGATTTTTATATAATGTATTTTGGACAAGTAACAAACTCTTATAGTTATATAGTAATAATATAGAGTATTCTTAAAAAATTGAAATACTTTTGGCATGCTAGTGTTTGAAAGAAAAATCATTCTTACCCCTTGTCCAGCAAGACACTGTCTGCATATTTGCTGTTTTGGCTGAAGGGTGTGGACATTTCTGTTATACTCCGACTGTTCATTGTTGTTACTGCCATTGGAATTTGATTCCTATTCATAAATAGAATTCATAGTTGAATGTAGCTGTATGGAAGGATATATAAAATAATAAACATAAACATACTTAGTCAATATATGATAAAACTGGCAGAACTGGGAACAAATTGCAAAAGAATTTCTAAGTGGTGTTTTAGCAACTTTACTATCCCCTTTAACAGAAAAAAAGTCACCATGGATATATTAAGGATTAAGTATATTTTTTAGCCTTTATAATTTGGCACATTTTTACCCTTTAAAGGGAGATAACTTCTTCAGTTCTGTCGTACAAATTTGTATATTAAAATAATATTGACAACTATTTTAAAGCATATCTTCAGAAACAAATATGGTTTTATTTTAAATATTATACATGATCAAAATTGCAATGTGCAGTTACCATGACAACAAGGAGAAACCTCTAAGCTACTGTCATGCGTTTTCACCCTTTAAATTTCATATTTTTATCATTTCCTCTTAATCTGCTAGGCCATCAATCTAATTAAAATTAGATCTACACACTTGCTCCCTATTTTCTATCTTTTTTCTTTGTCTCCGACACTACAAAATTTGTGAACTCAAATACTAGTAGTGCACGAACAACTATGTGAGCGACTTAGGCTCAGATGAACCTCAAGTTGTCATTGAACTTATTTTTTTGACAGCATCGTCGGTATGTTAAGATAAAAGTTGTATTTAATTTGGTAAAATTCTTCTACTAAAATCCTGTGAAATCAATAAACAATGGTTCATATTAACTGTAGATATCACATGCTGTACAGCTTTGACCAGTTGTCACTTTCAATTATAAAAATGACAAATTTTTGGCCCTCAGAATAGGTCAATATAAAACAGTCTTACTGTATGTGTTTTTTGTTGATACTTGGTTGAGAAAAAAAAAAGATAAGATTTTAGCAATTTGTGTTTACTATATAAATATATTATAATGCAGGGGCATAGGAGCTGGGACGAAAGAAAGAAAATGCCCTACTGATGCACGGCACGGACAGTTATAAGATTTTCTTCCTGAAAATCATGCAGGAAACAAATTATTCTGCATTTTCTAAATAAAACCTAAAAAAAAATACCTACATGTACTCCTAGTCTCCGAATATAACTTTCCTTGTATAGGAACATTTAAGGTTAAACATCATATGCTTTAATAGAAGAGTTGATGTATTAGTCATACATTTAAACATGCCTATAACATATATATTTTGTTTATATTAATTTAAAAAATGTGCTATGATTGCCAATTTAATGTTTAAAAGTTTCAGAGCGTTTTACAAAAATAATTCGGTCCGGAAAACAGTAATGTGTTTTTTTTCTCTTTATATTGATATACTTAACATTTCATGAATAATTTTCAATAACAATGTGTTTAATTCTATTCATTGTCTGCAATACCCAAGACAATTTCGTATTTTATAATAGCGTACAGAGTGCAAAGGCCGTCAATAGTTTTCTCAACCAAATCATTAATTTTTCGTGATTAAATTCATGCATTTCCCCATATCATTTTTATGGCGACTTTTTATATTTCTTAAAACATACAAACGTATAAAGATAATAGGCTACTTTATTTTTCTGTTGCAATTTGTTCAGGGTTTTTCGAAAATTGACTGGACTAACTACAAAGCCTAAATAGACCAGTTTTTGTGCTAAGAATTCTGAAAAAGTTCTAAACATTCTTAAAGTTCTTAACTTTGTCTTAAAATTACTGAACATTGTCTTAGTATGTCTGAACTGTCTTACAGTTTATGAAATTGTCTGGACACTTTCTGAACTGTCTTAACATGTCTGAACAGTCTTAAGATGTCTGAACATGCATGGACACATTCTGAATTGTCTTAACATGTGTGGACACATTCTGAACTGTCTGAACACATTCTGAACTGTTTGAACTGTCTGAACATGTCTGGACACATTCTGAACATAGTGTGAACTGTCTTAACATGTCTGGACACAGTCTGAACTGTCTTAACATGTCTGAACACATTCTGAACTGTCTGAACACATTCTGAACTGTCTTAACATGTCTGAATACATTTTGAATTGTCTTAAAGGACTAATGACACAAAAAATAAATTTCTCAATTTTGTTTGATTTGGTCATTAAATAAACTATAAACATTGTCTTAATTGAAAATAACCCCCTATGACGCCTATTTTATTGATTATTACCTTTTGAAATCGCCCCGATCTCTGACCTATACATTTTAATGAGCTAAGTGGTCACGTGATTACGTGACGTCACATGCGCCAAAGGATGGCTTCCATGATAAACGATCATGAGCGTTCGAAGTTAGACAGTAAACAGCCGATAAATATCATGGACAGTGATGACAGCAATATCTCCAATCATGTTGGTGATTTAGACATCCAGCCGTATCAGTTCGAGCCATTATGTAATGATGAAAGTCAACAGGAAAGAGAACATTCAACATCAGAAGACTCCGATATCGACGAAAGTTCCCATTAACCCAAGGCCAGCTCAAGACACACTTGTCAAAAGGTGAGGTTTTGTTTATTTGTTGAAAATATTCGGAAAAAAAAAACCACGCGATTGAACGAAAAACTGTAATAATATAAGTCAACAAGTTGTACTGACGAAAGTTTTAACGAATAAAGACGACTGTCGTAGTGTCTCATATGTCCCCCTTTTTTTTAGGATTCTACTTCGTACATGTATAAAATTAACCGCGACACATTTCGAACAGGAGAGATTACAAACGAAAGACTAGGCCCATCTGACTTTTGTTAGTGCTACAGCCATATTGATACTGCGAGTCTTACTAGGTAAAGAGAAAATTGAGTAATTTTTAACATTATTTTCACTCAAATGAAGCAGCAAACAAATAATTCACAATCCACAACAGCTCAAGCATTGACCTCTTTTCCAGAAAATCCACAACTTTATATATTTGCTTATACAATTACTGGGATATTATGCATATCTTGAACAAGTCTGCAAGTTGGTACATTTCTTTTGAGTTGTCAGGTCTACTGGCTGAGTACCCAATCTCACCACTAACCATTGTATTTATGCATGTTATGTTCATTTCTACGAAAAGTTTTCAGAAATTTTAAAGAAAGTTCTGGTAAAGTGGCTCCCTGTGAAGTTTAATACCTGTTGATTTCAAACAATGAATAACATTTTAACTGGCACTTTCAAGTTGACAGAAACACCTTGCATGGGTACCTGGCAAGATAGGGTACACAGCCAGTAATTGTATTCATCAGGGGTAAATTTGCATAGTAATTACTGTTGAAGATCCAGAAAACGTTTTCGAGTTACCCGAAATGTTGACTTAAATGTATTCGAGACAACAAGAATCAATTACTTCTCAATTCCATTCTAGATTAGAGGCAGTTTTCAATCATATTTGAAAAATTGTTTTAGTATTTTGGCCACTGATCCACTTTGTTTTTTGTCGGTGGTCATTTAGGGCTTGCTGTATTTTGTAGGGTGTCCCAGTTGTTGAAGATGGTGTGGCCACCTATAGATGTCTATTTTTGATCAGCCAGTCACATCGGATATGGGATGTTCTCTCATTGACATTTGCTCCATATCTGTTCTTTTTCTTCCCAACTGTATAGTAAAACCCTTCATAAGCTTTACACCATCTGTTTCTGGAACCACTCTGTCAGTCCCATCAGTCTACTTTATATCCATATGTATTTACTTTATAAATGTACCCCATGTGTATAATTTTTCATGTTGTGCTTGCTTTATATGTGAGTAATGTACCGGTATCTTATTTTTTAGGTGGCAATTGTTCCTCAATGACAACACCAGAAGAATGTATTTGTTGTGTTGAAGTGCCTGCAGTCCACTCCCAGATGCTATCAGAGGACATGCAGTGTATTACAGACAGTGACATTTTTATTTCCAACTGCCTTAACCGACATGTTCTTCACGTCAGCATGTATGAGTTCTTGGAAAATGTTGGTACTTTTGACAACAACGAGCCAATAAATGAGTATGTAATCATATTTTAACATTTTATTCAGTATGTGCATAACTATAAACAGGTATATTTACAATGAATAATTTGTATCTTTATACAAATTATATTTATTAACATACAGAACTTACAACACAAGACTTTGTCATGTAAAGTCATAAATTTGTTTTTATATAAATTATTATTGGATATACAGAAGAATTATTTACAGGACAAATTAACAATTATATTTTTAATATACAAATAATTGTGAATATAGGAAGATATAAAATGTTTAGAATCATACTCTGTAAAATCTTCTAATTAATTATTTTATAAACTGTTATAATATAAAAGTTGGTATTTTTATTTCAGACAATACAGATTTATGGCTTACAGACGCTTCGTACAGTGGATTTGGCACAGATATAGTGAATGATGATGTCAGAGACGGTGGATTGGTAGTGTTGAGCACTTTAACATCATCTAGGGCATTAGACTTTAGAGTGGGTACTGCACTCTGATCGTCTTCTTTTCACTACTGCCTGCTTGATCAGGGCCACATACACTACAATAAAAAAGAAAGTTATAAAACCTGGTAAATGACATATATCATTTATATTAGTAGAGTTGATATTTTTAATTTGTTTCTCAACACTGTGTAGTGTGTACCTACATGACTATATTTCCTTGAATTATTAAACTTTAGTTAAAAGCATGAAAAATTATCAGTAAAAATGTATAGATCATTCTTGCAACACATCAAATAAACCGTTAAGGTGCATTAACAAATTTTAACTGAAAACGGGATGGACAGGGGATAATACATGTGAGAAAAAAAGAAAATCAGTGCAAAAGAACAAGGTTTTTATATTTATTGCTGTTCTTCATCTTGGTGAAACTGGAAGTTTGACAAAATTAAATTTGTCAAAAGGTATGAATTTTACATTACAGTGTGAAGTATACATGTACAGTAAAACCTCACAGGGACTGCACAATTTTTTTTCAAGAAATGCATATTGTTTAGTTACTGATAAAAGAATATGCAGGATTGAAAAAGTGGATTGAGAAATGAGTGGTTCTCAAGCTACTGATGTTTGACTGTATACTAACCAAATGATGGTGGTGGTGTCCTCCTAGGTTTTGCAACAGTGTGTGTTCCCTTCTTTGGGTACCAGGTGTTGAAGCATTGCTGTCCATCTTTAGTTGTTGCTTGGTCTCTGTTGCCGTTCTCGTTGTAATGAAGTGCAGCTATTCCTAACCTGTAAAAGTCAAATCAGATTGAAAAAAAATATACAAATATTTACATTTGATTTGTTACAAAATAAAACCACCACATTTTATCTTTTGGATAAAAACACTTTTTCTTATGAATGTTCACAAGTAGAATAGATGTGTACAGATTTTCATACATTTTAAGTCCACCTGATTTTAGACTACAATGTACCTTTGATGTGTGTCATATCATTCGAAACAACTCGCAAACCTAAATAAACAATATTATAAGCTACATGTTCAAAAGGTTACATCTGTATACATTGCACATTTCTGTTTGGTAAACAATTTCACACTTGTATTTTTTTCTTTGAGTTTGCTTGTTCATTTTTCTTCTTCATCATGTTTATATGAATTTGTTTTGTTTTTTATATATGCACTGTAATATACAGTGGTGTATTTTCAGTTGTCAAATCTGACTTAAAAATAGTATTGTTATTTGTTTACATTTGGTAAAGGTCAGAATCTGGACCGTACGTACATTTGTACTTGTGTGGAGAACGTATATACTAGTAATTTATGAAACTGGAAATAAATTATAACACTTGTATACTATGCATGAAATTTAAACGGGATCACAACATGCAAAACTTGATGTATACGCCCGTGATCGTCTGATCATGGTAAGCTGCCAAAAAAGGGGGAGCATGATGACCTACATGTACTTCTAAAGTTAAACCACGACTTGCACTCTAATATCATTAATTATTATCGATCTTCTCGTCTAGCCTTTGCACATGTGTAATGTTGTAATGTTAAAAATCACATACCTCGGCCTTTTGACACTTCTGCAGTGCTCCCCTGGGAATGTGTAGGTGTTGAACAACTGGAGTTTCACCATTTTTTTTCTCCGGGTCAGGTGATGCTAGGGGCACATTTGGGGTTGCATCTGGCTTCAGTCGTCGCTTGAAGGTTCCATCATTCTCAAAGGATCCCTTTCAAAGCAGTCACGGGTTAAGTGGGTGGAGCACAATCTGTGACTTGGTGTTGGATCGAAATTCCATCATCGACAGTAATGGATCCAGGCTTTTCTCAGCTGGCCGTCCTTTGGGAACGAGAAAAAACTCAGTCCATTGCCTTTGGTTCCTCTGTTGTTGCACCCAAACGCTGCACAGGACACCATTTGGAACTTCTAGCTATTTCACCCACGTGGATGTTTGCTAATCACGGCTTTGTTATGCAAATTTCGTATCGATATCAATCAACTGATTTAGAAATGGATGACTGGCGCATGTGACGACACGAGTGGTTCAGCCTCGTTATCGCACTCAAAATCTGCATAATTTCTAGGTCAGCAAAAAGGGCGATAAAAGGGGTGTTTATCCCTTTGTACGTATCGTTTATCACATGAAAGTGAAAAAGTAATTATTTTTACAGCATTTTGGAAGTATTTCACAAAGTTTTGTGAAAAATAAAAAATCGTGTCATTTGTCCTTTAACATGTTGAGACACAAGTTTGAACTGTCTTAACAGTGTCTGAACTTGTCTGGACACATTCTTTACCTTAAGATCATGGGCTTCTTTTATTAAAGACCACAAATGTTTTGAATCCTTAAAGGACTAAGGAAATCCCTAAGTGATGCAAGTCTACTGATATTAAATCCCAATTGGTGTAAGTCTACTGATATTAAACCCCAAGTGATGCAAGTCTACTGATATTAAAACCCAAGTGGTGTAAGTCTACTGATATTAAAACCCAAGTGATGTAAGTCTACTGATATTAAACCCCAAGTGGTGTAAGTCTGATATTAAACCCCAAGTGATGCAAGTCTATTGATATTAAACCCCAAGTGAAGCAAGTCTACTGATATTAAACCCCAAGTGATGCAAGTCTACTGATATTAAACCCCAAGTGATGTAAGTCTACTGATATTAAACCCCAAGTGATGTAAGTCTACTGATATTAAAACCCAAGTGATGTATATCTACTGATATTAAACCCCAAGTGATGTAAGTCTACTGATATTAAACCCCAAGTGATGCAAATCTACTGATATTAAACCTGAAGTGAGGCAAGTCTACTGATATTAAACCCCAAGTGGTGTAAGTATACTGATATTAAACCCCAAGTGATGTAAGTCTACTGATATTAAACCCCAAGTGATGCAAGTCTACTGATATTAAAACCCAAGTGATGCAAGTCTACTGATATTAAACCCCAAGTGATGTAAGTCTACTGATATTAAACCCCAAGTGATGCAAGTCTACTGGTATTAAACACCAAGTGATGTAAGTCTACTGATATTAAACCCCAAGTGATGTAAGTCTACTGATATTAAACCCCAAGCGATGTAAGTCTATTGAAAAACCTTAAGTGATGTAAGTCTACTGATATTAAACCCCAAGTGATGCAAGTCTACTGATATTAAAACCCAAGTGGTGTATGTCTACTGATATTAACCCCCAGGTGGTGTAAGTCTACTGATATTAAACCCCAAGTGATGCAAGTCTACTGATATTAAACCCCAAGTGATGCAAGTCTACTGATATTAAACCCCAAGTGATGTAAGTCTACTGATATTAAACCCCAAGTGATGTGAGTCTACTGATATTAAAACCCAAGTGATGTATATCTACTGATATTAAACCCCAAGTGATGTAAGTCTACTGATATTAAACCCCAAGTGATGCAAATCTACTGATATTAAACCTGAAGTGAGGCAAGTCGACTGATATTAAACCCCAAGTGGTGTAAGTATACCGATATTAAACCCCAAGTGGTGTAAGTCTACTGATATTAAACCCCAAGTGATGCAAGTCTACTGATATTAAAACCCAAGTGATGCAAGTCTATTGATATTAAACCCCAAGTGATGCAAGTCTACTGATATTAAACGCCAAGTGATACAAATCTACTGATATTAAACCCCAAGTGATGCAAGTCTACTGATATTAAAACCCAAGTGGTGTATGTCTACTGATATTAACCCCCAGGTGGTGTAAGTCTACTGATATTAAACCCCAAGTGATGCAAGTCTACTGATATTAAAACCCAAGTGATGCAAGTCTATTGATATTAAACCCCAAGTGATGCAAGTCTACTGATATTAAACGCCAAGTGATACAAATCTACTGATATTAAACCCCAAGTGATGTAAGTCTACTGATATTAAACCCCAAGTGATGTAAGTCTACTGATATTAAACCCCAAGTGATGCAAGTCTACTGGTATTAAACACCAAGTGATGTAAGTCTACTGATATTAAACCCCAAGTGATGTAAGTCTACTGATATTAAACCCCAAGCGATGTAAGTCTATTGAAAAACCTTAAGTGATGTAAGTCTACTGATATTAAACCCCAAGTGATGCAAGTCTACTGATATTAAAACCCAAGTGGTGTATGTCTACTGATATTAACCCCCAGGTGGTGTAAGTCTACTGATATTAAACCCCAAGTGATGCAAGTCTACTGATATTAAACCCCAAGTGATGCAAGTCTACTGATATTAAACCCCAAGTGATGTAAGTCTACTGATATTAAACCCCAAGTGATGCAAGTCTACTGGTATTAAACACCAAGTGATGTAAGTCTACTGATATTAAACCCCAAGTGATGTAAGTCTACTGATATTAAACCCCAAGCGATGTAAGTCTATTGAAAAACCTTAAGTGATGTAAGTCTACTGATATTAAACCCCAAGTGATGCAAGTCTACTGATATTAAAACCCAAGTGGTGTATGTCTACTGATATTAACCCCCAGGTGGTGTAAGTCTACTGATATTAAACCCCAAGTGATGCAAGTCTACTGATATTAAACCCCAAGTGATGCAAGTCTACTGATATTAAACCCCAAGTGATGTAAGTCTACTGATATTAAACCCCAAGTGATGTGAGTCTACTGATATTAAAACCCAAGTGATGTATATCTACTGATATTAAACCCCAAGTGATGTAAGTCTACTGATATTAAACCCCAAGTGATGCAAATCTACTGATATTAAACCTGAAGTGAGGCAAGTCGACTGATATTAAACCCCAAGTGGTGTAAGTATACCGATATTAAACCCCAAGTGGTGTAAGTCTACTGATATTAAACCCCAAGTGATGCAAGTCTACTGATATTAAAACCCAAGTGATGCAAGTCTATTGATATTAAACCCCAAGTGATGCAAGTCTACTGATATTAAACGCCAAGTGATACAAATCTACTGATATTAAACCCCAAGTGATGTAAGTCTACTGATATTAAACCCCAAGTGATGTAAGTCTACTGATATTAAACCCCAAGTGATGCAAGTCTACTGGTATTAAACACCAAGTGATGTAAGTCTACTGATATTAAACCCCAAGTGATGTAAGTCTACTGATATTAAACCCCAAGCGATGTAAGTCTATTGAAAAACCTTAAGTGATGTAAGTCTACTGATATTAAACCCCAAGTGATGCAAGTCTACTGATATTAAAACCCAAGTGGTGTATGTCTACTGATATTAACCCCCAGGTGGTGTAAGTCTACTGATATTAAACCCCAAGTGATGCAAGTCTACTGATATTAAACCCCAAGTGATGCAAGTCTACTGATATTAAACCCCAAGTGATGTAAGTCTACTGATATTAAACCCCAAGTGATGTAAGTCTACTGATATTAAAACCCAAGTGATGTATATCTACTGATATTAAACCCCAAGTGATGTAAGTCTACTGATATTAAACCCCAAGTGATGCAAATCTACTGATATTAAACCTGAAGTGAGGCAAGTCGACTGATATTAAACCCCAAGTGGTGTAAGTATACCGATATTAAACCCCAAGTGGTGTAAGTCTACTGATATTAAACCCCAAGTGATGCAAGTCTACTGATATTAAAACCCAAGTGATGCAAATCTATTGATATTAAACTCCAAGTGATGCAAGTCTACTGATATTAAACGCCAAGTGATACAAATCTACTGATATTAAACCCCAAGTGATGTAAGTCTACTGATATTAAACCCCAAGTGATGTAAGTCTACTGATATTAAACCCCAAGTGATGCAAATCTACTGATATTAAACCTGAAGTGAGGCAAGTCTACTGATATTAAACCCCAAGTGGTGTAAGTATACCGATATTAAACCCCAAGTGGTGTAAGTCTACTGATATTAAACCCCAAGTGATGCAAGTCTACTGATATTAAAACCCAAGTGATGCAAGTCTATTGATATTAAACCCCAAGTGATGTAAGTCTACTGATATTAAACCCCAAGTGATGCAAGTCTACTGGTATTAAACACCAAGTGATGTAAGTCTACTGATATTAAACCCCAAGTGATGTAAGTCTACTGATATTAAACCCCAAGCGATGTAAGTCTATTGAAAAACCTTAAGTGATGTAAGTCTACTGATATTAAACCCCAAGTGATGCAAGTCTACTGATATTAAAACCCAAGTGGTGTATGTCTACTGATATTAACCCCCAGGTGGTGTAAGTCTACTGATATTAAACCCCAAGTGATGCAAGTCTACTGATATTAAACCCCAAGTGATGCAAGTCTACTGATATTAAACCCCAAGTGATGTAAGTCTACTGATATTAAACCCCAAGTGATGTAAGTCTACTGATATTAAAACCCAAGTGATGTATATCTACTGATATTAAACCCCAAGTGATGTAAGTCTACTGATATTAAACCCCAAGTGATGCAAATCTACTGATATTAAACCTGAAGTGAGGCAAGTCGACTGATATTAAACCCCAAGTGGTGTAAGTATACCGATATTAAACCCCAAGTGGTGTAAGTCTACTGATATTAAACCCCAAGTGATGCAAGTCTACTGATATTAAAACCCAAGTGATGCAAGTCTATTGATATTAAACCCCAAGTGATGCAAGTCTACTGATATTAAACGCCAAGTGATACAAATCTACTGATATTAAACCCCAAGTGATGTAAGTCTACTGATATTAAACCCCAAGTGATGCAAATCTACTGATATTAAACCTGAAGTGAGGCAAGTCTACTGATATTAAACCCCAAGTGGTGTAAGTATACCGATATTAAACCCCAAGTGGTGTAAGTCTACTGATATTAAACCCCAAGTGATGCAAGTCTACTGATATTAAAACCCAAGTGATGCAAGTCTATTGATATTAAACCCCAAGTGATGTAAGTCTACTGATATTAAACCCCAAGTGATGCAAGTCTACTGGTATTAAACACCAAGTGATGTAAGTCTACTGATATTAAACCCCAAGTGATGTAAGTCTACTGATATTAAACCCCAAGCGATGTAAGTCTATTGAAAAACCTTAAGTGATGTAAGTCTACTGATATTAAACCCCAAGTGATGCAAGTCTACTGATATTAAAACCCAAGTGGTGTATGTCTACTGATATTAACCCCCAGGTGGTGTAAGTCTACTGATATTAAACCCCAAGTGATGCAAGTCTACTGATATTAAACCCCAAGTGATGCAAGTCTACTGATATTAAACCCCAAGTGATGTAAGTCTACTGATATTAAACCCCAAGTGATGTAAGTCTACTGATATTAAAACCCAAGTGATGTATATCTACTGATATTAAACCCCAAGTGATGTAAGTCTACTGATATTAAACCCCAAGTGATGCAAATCTACTGATATTAAACCTGAAGTGAGGCAAGTCGACTGATATTAAACCCCAAGTGGTGTAAGTATACCGATATTAAACCCCAAGTGGTGTAAGTCTACTGATATTAAACCCCAAGTGATGCAAGTCTACTGATATTAAAACCCAAGTGATGCAAGTCTATTGATATTAAACCCCAAGTGATGCAAGTCTACTGATATTAAACGCCAAGTGATACAAATCTACTGATATTAAACCCCAAGTGATGTAAGTCTACTGATATTAAACCCCAAGTGATGTAAGTCTACTGATATTAAACCCCAAGTGATGCAAATCTACTGATATTAAACCTGAAGTGAGGCAAGTCTACTGATATTAAACCCCAAGTGGTGTAAGTATACCGATATTAAACCCCAAGTGGTGTAAGTCTACTGATATTAAACCCCAAGTGATGCAAGTCTACTGATATTAAAACCCAAGTGATGCAAGTCTATTGATATTAAACCCCAAGTGATGCAAGTCTACTGATATTAAACGCCAAGTGATACAAATCTACTGATATTAAACCCCAAGTGATGTAAGTCTACTGATATTAAATGCCAAGTGATGTAAGTCTACTGATATTAAACCCCAAGTGATGCAAGTGTACTGATATTAAACCTCAAGTGATGCAAATCTACTGATATTAAACCCCAAGTGGTGTAAGTCTACTGATATTAAACCCCAAATGATGCAAGTCTACTGATATTAAACCCCAAGTGATGTAAGTCTACTGATATTAAAACCCAAGTGGTGTATGTCTACTGATATTAAACCCCAAGTGGTGTAAGTCTACTGATATTAAAACCCAAGTGATGTAAGTCTACTGATATTAAACCCCAAGCGATGTAAGTCTATTGAAAAACCTTAAGTGATGTAAGTCTACTGATATTAAACCCCAAGTGATGCAAGTCTACTGATATTAAAACCCAAGTGGTGTATGTCTACTGATATTAACCCCCAGGTGGTGTAAGTCTACTGATATTAAACCCCAAGTGATGCAAGTCTACTGATATTAAACCCCAAGTGATGCAAGTCTACTAATATTAAACCCCAAGTGTTGTAAGTCTACTGATATTAAATCCCAAGTGATGCAAGTCTACTGATATTAAAACCCAAGTGATGTAAGTCTACTGATATTAAACCCCAAGTGATGTACAGGTAAGTCTACTGATATTAAACCCCAAGTGATGCAAGTCTACTGATATTAAAACCCAAGTGATGTATGTCTACTGATATTAAACCCCAAGTGAAGTAAGTATACTGATATTAAACCCCAAGTGGTGTAAGTCTACTGATGTTAAAACCCAAGTGCTGTAAGTCTACTGATATTAAATCCCAAGTGATGCAAGTCTACTGATATTAAACCCCAAGTGAAGTAAGTCTACTGGTATTAAACCCCAAGTGATGTAAGTCTACTGATATTAAAACCCGAGTGGTGTATGTCTACTGATATTAAACCCCAAGTGGTGTAAGTCTACTGATATTAAAACCCAAGTGTTGTAAGTCTACTGATATTAAACCCCAAGTGGTGTAAGTCTACTGATATCAAACCCCCAAATGGTGTACATGTACTGATATCCAAACACCTCAGAAAATATAGCATTTAGCCAATCAAAATTTGATATTAATTTGTTCCGTAAAAAATGTCATGGTCAAAAAGTAAATTATACCACTATGATGAAAAAAATGCTGAATATTGGACACTTAAGTCTTATATGTATGACCAATTTTGTCAAAAAAGATGTCGTGCTTTCCTAATGATTGTATTGATACTTACTGCTTCCATATCTAGATGAGACTCTGTGTTACTTTGGACTAGATCATCAATGTCTGTGTATTGGCTTCCTGTAGTAGCTGACATTCTTTTCTGAAAATTGTTAATCTGATTATTTTTCATATGTTGATATTTAAACAGTGTAAATAAGTGTGATTAATTACATTTGTAGTTGAATACCTTGGTACATGTATATGTTTTGCATTGTATATCGTACCATAATGTAAATGTAATAACTGCTGAGGTATATCAACAAGTTTAAATTCTTGCAATTGTAAAAATTGTATACTTCATGTATTGTCAGTTTGAGTTGAACAAAAAATGTTTCCTTCTTTTGAAAAATTAAATAGCAATAAATTTTTGTTTAAAATAAGTATAGACGTTATCTCAGATTGATTGATGATCTAAAGCTCTCGTAAATATAAACATCTCTCTTGACATTTGCTTTTGCTTATAAGCCCTTGGAGTATGATGAAATAAACATTCTATACCCAATGATACTGACATGAGACAATACCAATATATAAATATGCAAAGAAATGGAGCAATGAATAAAATGAAGTAACTGAATTCTGATAGTCAATGTTCAGGTGGTCATTTTATGGGAAACATTTGTTGCTTGTCATGTTTGTGTAAATATAACAAGCAAATTGTGTAGACTTGTTCAGTTCTTAAAAAGTTAAATTGTAAAAATGTTATGAATTCATTATATTCCCAGTTTCCTTTTGTTTAGCAAGTCTTGTAACAAGCTGACAAAGAAATTTGCCCCCCCCCCCCCCAAAAAAAATAAATTAATACCGTAGTATAATTTTATTGCACCAATAGTATAAAAATTATCAGAGAAAATTATGATTTGAATTGATATCTTCTATTGCATATTTCTCAAAGGATTTTTTAACAAAGTAAAATTGTTTATAAATTACATGTTTGCTATGTTATTCAAAAAATTGTGAACATGAAAATGTATCCAAAATTCTCTGTTCAGATGTTAAGAAATTGTTAGCCAAATATGTGGTAACTGGTCATTGCCATCAGAACACCTACAATGTACATGTATCTACATTTTGCACTTTAGTCTGGCTGACTGATATAGAATGTGGGATTACATGCAATCCATGATGATCTCAAAATTTACAACACAAACTGTAAAATATTTAATTTTTAATTTTCATGTCTTCACCTCAGTAAAACTGTCATCATTCATGATGACTTGTTCAAAACATGTTTGATATCTTGTTCTAAATAATCCTGAAACAAATGATATGTCTATGTGACAATATATAAAAAGCTCTTATATAACGATGAATTCTGATTTATTTTTACACCTGACTAACTGAAAAACATCATTTTCATGACACAATTTTGACTTTGGATTGAACCTCATGAATAAAGGTAATAACAAAATTACCGAACTCCGAACAATCTTACAAAGGGAAAGTCAAAACTCATAATTATATAAACAGACAAAATCAGTCAAACAGAATGTGTCAGAATGTAGGATTTTGTGTTCAAATATTTACAGGGGCCTGTTCAATTTGAATAATATCCTGTTCAAATAAAAAGAAGTGAAAACCCTGAATTTATGAAATACCAACTTACAGAGAATTTGACAAACACCATGTACTTGATTTAGCAGTTTTTGACACCCCCCCCCCCCCCCCCCCCCCCCCCGCCAATGTCTTTTCTACTACATAGATATAGATATATATATAAAAATGTATATACTATACACAGTATAAATTGTAATAATTAGTCCATTAAAAAAATACTGTAAAAATACAAAATGTAATCTAAAATATAATGATTTCAAAGGAAGATAAAAGGAATAATACAGACATCTATTGAACAAGAGGCCCATGTGCCACAAAAAAAGTGAGTGAGTGATTGTTGCTTAGTGCCAATTCAGCAATTTTTAAGATATATCATTCATGGCGAGAACAAGTTAATTTTCATTGAGATGTTGATGAGGTCCGCTTTGTACTAGACCAACATGCTGGGTTGGATTTTTATAGTGCTAGCTCAGTGAAACAACAGTCCATGCGTGGATAGGCTTCGACACATTATTCTGATTCCGAGCCAACCAGTCTTTGCTCTTTCCTTAATGCTACGTGCTTAGCGGAGAAGCAACAAATACCAATTTCATAGTCTTTGCATTGACCCGACCGGAGCTCGAACCCATGATATACCACACTTGAGGCGAGCACGCTAACGATTGCGCCAACGATGCAATTGCCACAAAAGACTCATAAAACTTAGAAAAAATAAAAACTACCACTGCATTTCTGACGGTCAGGACCGACGAACCGACGGTTTTCGGGAAGTCTGGATTATATCTAAATACTTTATTGAAATGAAATGAAAAAAAAATGACATTCTTGATAATGATTTGGGTCAATGACAACTACACATAATCTACAATTTTTTGGGGCGATTTGCATAAACTGGAAGTGAACGTTATTGACCTTTACATCTACATTGTTGAATTACAAAGGGTCTAAGACTCATCATGCAAGTATTTTTTATTTAGTTATCCAATATGGTGCTCACTAAAAAAATATTTACATGTGCAGTTTAAAATCCGTGTTTCTTGTGTTTTTTACTGTCAAATATGT
The DNA here is from genome assembly GCA_963680875.1 of Bathymodiolus brooksi. Lineage (NCBI taxonomy): Eukaryota > Metazoa > Mollusca > Bivalvia > Mytilida > Modiolidae > Bathymodiolus > Bathymodiolus brooksi. The sequence continues at coordinate 40,895,960 of OY804577.1, forward strand.
TGTGAGGCTGTTCTTCAATGCCTCCACATCATATATATTCAACAAATTTGATGGTACACTATTCCAGAAGCTGTGTTTATAAGTGTAGTTACATCATGTTTACAAATAATGCCACCAGGCACCATCAAAAGAATCCTTGGCATAAGTGTATCTAAAAGGCCGACAGCATTGTATATATTTCCAGTCAAATACAGTACTTACAGGATTCAAAGATGTTTGCTAAATACCTTGAAAGAAAACAATCACTCTTAAAGTTCAAGCATCATTATTTCTATGAAATAGAAATAGAAATAAGTTTATTAACCAAATCAGGGCCCCAGGAGGGCATATACAAATAACAATTATGATTGATACACAACAACAATACAAATAACAATTATGATTGATACACAACAACAATATATCAACCTAAATATCAATAATTATGTTCTTGCCCTTTTTCACTGTCAGTGTCATGACATTATTCAATGTGTAAGCCAACATAAATTTGCCAGCGCAAATCGGGGTGATGGAGAAATTATTCTTACCGATGGACAAATACATTTGGTCTTTTCTGGCAGTTTGCTTTGGTCGCAATCAGCGAAAGGGAATGATCGTTTTTTATTACCAAACATTGTAAAACGAGTACACCAGGGGATGTCATAGGGAAAGGGGATGGAATCAGCAATTAATGATGCTAGAAAATGGCCGATTTTACCATTCGATGTATCTCGGGATTTTATAATAAGTAAGGAAATTCTCGTCTAGTTCTCGTATATCGAGACACTTTTCATTGGATAATTTTTTGACGTATTTGAAGTGTCTATGCAAATTTAGAATCGACCAAACTAAATCGGAAAATACCGAAGTATAATTGTAATATACGGAAAATAACGAAGAAAATTCGGCAATATATATTTATAAGAAAGTAGGCGTTTATTATATAAATAAATCGAAAGTTTTTCAAGGTAGGTATATTTAATTTAAATAATTGCAACTATAATATTCATATAAATATGAACATAATTTTTTTTTATTGTTTAATATTGATACCAATTTCAAAATATAACAATTAAATGCAAAAAGTTGAATTAACTATAATTCTTGGGGAAAATGCTTTTTAAGGAATATAAACAAAGGGAGATAATCATAGTACTGTATAGTATTATAAAATTGCTACTGAAAAACTTTTAAAAAAAAAATTGAACCAATAGTGATTAACACAGTTTGTCTACAAGCTTATATTTAAAAAAAAATGAAATAAATATTTTACAATACTGTCTGTACTCCTGTAGGAGTGTGAAGCCCATCTATGATCTAAATAGATCCTCTGTTTTTAATAACAATTTATATTCATAAAATAAAATAATCAAAATGCATATGTAATATGTATGCTAAATATAATTTGGATTAAGTGTTAACTATGTTAGATATGATGTATCTACGTACCATTAGTTGTTTACAAAATACACTTATATATATTGTAAACAAACATCTGCTTTGCATATCATAGATCCTTGCATTTACCATATTCTAAGAAAACACGTGTTTTTTTAATTAATTTATTTCATAAAAATATATAACCTATATTTTCTGTTTTTATATATAATTATTAAGGTAAAAATACCTTACAAAAGAACAAAAAGCCATTCAGAAAAATTTGTCAAACTAAAAATCTTCCTGATTCTGATCCTGATCTTACCAGCAGCTCGCTGGTAACATTTGGCCCAAAATTTGATTGTATTTTACTTCACATCCAAAATTTTACATGAAGACGTATGTTGAATGTAAAATAATAAAAGCCTTCTTGGGAAATATATATTTCAAACAATTACATCCATATTTTGTCACAATATATCCATAAATAAATGTCTGATAAACTCATTTACCTAACACGATACACACATTAGCACCCCCCTATTATTTGTAATGGCTGAGTATATAGCCAAGGGAGATAATCGTTTCGATAGCCTGAGTACACGCTTCAACAGGGATTTTTGGGATAGGGGAAGATAACGAAAATATTGATGCTAGAAAATGGCGGATTGTCCCGGTCGCTTTTACCACCTGCAGCTGAAGCTAACCTCACTTGAATAATACTGCGCCCTCTATCGGCACTTTCGCTGGAATGCAGCGACTAGCGGGAGAGTAATATAACGACTGGATTATTCAGGTTACCTAACTTGGGTCAGTTATCAATTAAAGACAAAAATGGGTTTAAAAAAAATCAGTCTAATAAGTATTTACCTAAATAACGATATTGTGATGGGTATTTCTTTATAAATTGTATTAAAAATCAGGCGCGTAGCTCCCTATACGCCAACACGCAGTTGCGTGCACATCGGCGTGCTGAAGAAAAAAAAATAAAGAGCAAAACAAATAAGATAAATAAGGAATAATAAAAATTTTAAAAAAAGTGGAAAACAAAGTTTCGTTGTGGCTTTTTGTGAAAATTCAATGTCATAAAAATTACGGCATTTCAAATTTTATTCAAATGACGTTACGGCCGTATCATTAGTATGAGTTATATCGAAAATATGGACAAGCGGACCAAACTGCGCACACTTTGCGAAACGCGATGGACGAGTTGAGCCGACGCACTGTACACCTTTAAAACATCATTTCCTGTAGTGGTTCATGCGTTGGAACGATTACAGGGACTAGGAGATGACAAAGCCGGACAATACCTTGCATCTATTACCAGATTTGTATTTGTTATAGCTCTGGTAGTATCAGCACACATTTCACAGAGTACGGTGTTTCTGTCGAAATTCCTGCAAGGTATCGAATGTGACCTGCTGGAGGCTACAAAAGAATGTAAAACTGTCATTGAGTTGTTACGAGCTGAACGACTCGATCAATCAGTTTGGGATGAATTGTATAAATCGGCATTAGATTTATCAGAACCTTTCGATATCGTTGAAAATATGCCGAGGCGATGTGGAAGACAGACTACCAGAGCCAATCACCCTGCAGACACGCCAAAACAGTATTGGAAAGTTTCTTTGTACTATGCGTTTATAGACCACATGATATTGGAATTGGAGTCGCGTCTGATCAAATCAGAAAATCGCTTTTATGCACAGTATCTGCTTCCTCGTGTTATAGGAAATATTACGAACGAACAAATCGCGACATTGTATGAGACATACCAGACTGACCTGACATGTAATTTAGACGAATTCAAGAGAGAGGTCGCTCGATGGCGAACACGCTGTAGTATAACACCTCGCCATCAGATGTCAACTTCACTTTGTGAGACACTTGATGCTGTAAACCCGGTGCTATATCCTTCTATAGATACCATCTTGTGTATCTAGTTGACAATGCCGGTAACAAGTGCCACCGCAGAGCGATCGTTCAGTGTACTACGTCGGTTGAAGACATATGTACGATCAACAATGAATAACCATAGGTTGTCATCGCTAGCATTAATGCATATCCATCGCGATTTCAGTGTGGATTTAGACAAAGTTATGGAGAAGTGCGTGTCTGCTAAGACACGAAGAACAGATTTTGGGCAATTCTAAGTAAATTCTGTCTAACAAATTCATGAAATCAATGTATTCAATTTACCCATGAAAACACCTCAGAACGCACCATTATGCATCTAGTAAAAAAAAAAAGACCCCCTCTCCAAGGTATGGCTGCTTGCACTGCAAAAAAGGCTAGCTACGCCCCTGAAAATCATTTTAATTTATGAAATAATCAACTTTCTGTTTACATATTTATTTTCAATAAAATTTCTTTATTATTTCATCCCATTTTCCTTAATTTAACCACAGGTACGTGTGGACAGGACCCTATGATGCCCCCCCCTTTTTTTTAGATGTTGCCCCCCCCTTTTTTTTCTTCTTTTTTTAACATCGATTTGTTTTCATATAAACAATATTTTGCAACTTTCTATGTATCACTGTATGACATATATACAATAAATACAATCAAACAGTAGATCCATGCCGGGTTTCTGACATAATATTATAAGAGAGAAGGTAAGTCACTCTTCTTTGTTTACATTGGGGTACCTGTTGTGCATTCATCTTAAAATTAGTGAATAAAAAAGGCCTACCTGTCTGGAAATTGGCTTATTCCTTCTCTGTATATATTATTCTCCCTGAAAACACACATCTATATTTATTTACAGCAGCTGACAACTCTCCATGGAACATTTTCCACTCGCGATTTGCGATTTTCAGACGACATTTTTGAAAACTCGAATTAAAGCTACGGAAGTGTGATATTAGCGACATCTGCTGGTCATTTGAAATATTGACGATACGGTAAAACGCGTGAGTTCCGGGTAAAAATAAATTTTGCGCCAAAAAATTCCCGAACTTTTTACCCGGAATTCTCGCATTTTACCGTATCGTCAATATTTCAAATGACCAGCAGATGTCGCTAATATCACACTTCCGTTTCTTTGTACATAAGATTGTTTTTAAAGCCATTCTTGTATCTTAATATACTCTCGATTATCTAACTTGAATAATACTGCGCCCTCTATCGGCACTATCGCTGAGGTTAATGTAGCGACCAGCGGGAGCGTAATATAACGACTGGATTATTCGGGTTGTCAATTATCGGGCAACTTTTGTTGTCAGTAAAATGGCGTCATCTGTTTTCGTCTGAAGTAAAAACAGGACCGATGTGTTTACTTTTGATGTTTTTTAAGTGCACTGCAAAGTGACATGTATTTTATATAAGAAACAGGCACATTTCAGTCAGCTCTTTTGTTTACAAGTACGATCAGTGACCCCATGATAGTTACACGACAGGAAGAGCCGGTGTCTGAGAGGCAGACGACATAGTTCAATTTTATATAGCCCTTCAGGATTTTTTTCCAGCTACTTTATAAATGAAGTAAATTTTTAGCATTACAAAAAGTATGGTTCAGTAGGTAGGTTCATTGTTTTTTGGTACTTACGTCTTTAATAGCAAACTTTAACATTTTTGACAGATGTCACGTTGTAGTCCTGTTTACGTTCCATAAATAGAAACCGGAGGACACGTCAAAAATAATGCGTGCGCTGTGGAAATCAAAACAAAATGGATGATACGAAAACACATGACATACGAAAACACATACCGTGACGATATAATCAGAAGTGGTAGAATCGTGTTATGCCTTATGGGTTTTCGTACTATTATCGATTTTCCGATATAGCGATTCATATGACGATTGGAATTTTCAAAGAATGGCTAGTTAAATATTTCTTTGTACATAAGATTGTTTTAAAAGCCATTCTTGTATTTTAATATACTCTCGATTATCTGGCAACTTTTGCTGTCAGTAAAATGGCGTCATCTGTTTTCGTATAAAGTAAAAACAGGGCCGATATACGGGATGGAAACGAATATAAAATCCAGAAAAAATGGCTGGTTTTAAAATTTCATGGTTCTGGCCATCTACCAAATCATACTACATCTAAATAAAATAACAGAATGTTTGAAAATGACCACTTTCAAAATTGTGTTTACTTTTGATGTTTTTTCAGTGCTGAAACCAGTAAATTTTTAGCATTACAAAAAGTATGGTTCAGTAGGTAGGTTCTCTGTTTTTGGTACTTACGTCTTTAAAAGCAAACTTTAACATTTTTGACAGATGTCACGTTGGAGTCCTGTTTACGTTCCAGAAATAGAAACCGGAAGACACATAAAAAATAACGCGTGCACTGTGGAAATCAAAATAAAATGGATGATACGAAAACATATGACATACGAAAACACATACCGTGACGATAAATCGAAGAAGGCCAGATTACAATGAGCAACGGTATTTAAAATGGACAAACACTTCTGCCTCATAATGACCACCATTAACTTGTTGATTGTTATGCCATGTCGAAAGCGTGCGCAGTTCCAAATTTATAAAATACTGCCAGCTGGCAGTAGTATATACAGTTAAAAACTATTTACACCTGTTTGCATCTAGTCTTTCATGGCAACCACTTTCGCCTTGAAAGTGGTAAGTGATCCGGCGGATACAATGTCTGGTTGAAGTGAGTTCTGATATGGTGCGCAGGAAGAACTTTCTGTAGTCACTGTTGGAATTTGGTATTTGGAACGAGAGGTGCATGGTAAATCGACTTGGTGGTATTAGTCTGTTCTCCCAAGGATCTGTATTTTATGGTACCAAACAACAGTACAAAATTTGAAATCCGTTCTCAAGTTATATCTGGAAACCATTGGGGGCGGACAAAGGGATGGACGGACACATACACATCAAACCAAACGAAGGGCATCACATAATATCTCGCCACTTAGTGTGGAGGGGTATACTAAACCATCGGCTGAATTATAAATAAATGTTGATGTAAAATATGTCGGCGAAGACGAACGAACGGACGGATAAAATGGAGAGTTGGCACGGTTTGGGGGAAATCGGAAAGAGGTAAAGATTTCAGGAAATGGGTAACACTCGATTCGTGGTCCCCCTTTTCGAGAATTTCCCCTATATCAAGAAAAATCACATATTTTCTCTTCTGTTCAATAAAATTATGTTTATATGATATGAAATACCATTAAGGTCGACTTTGTGAAGTCTCTGAAAACTGCGCCGTATACTAGGAAATATCATTTTTCAGACACTGCACAAAATCCACATCGATAGTGTGCTATTTTGTATCAAATAAGCATTATTTTATCGAAGAGTAAAGAGGTAAAACGAAATATGTGATTTTTCTTGTTCTAGGCAAACTTCTTAAAAGGTGGATTCCATGGTGGAGTGCTTGTGGATCGGTATCCCCTCCCCCTCATTAAAGACGGTTTCTTCGCTTTACACCACCTGTTTATAAAGAAGAAAGTAGGTATATTTGCATTTAGACATATTCTTACCGAACTGTAATCGTAAATTGCAGTTTCGTCCATGGCTACAACGTTAGCTGTATTTTGGATTTCAAATGTGTGTGGAAACACTTTACTGCCTTGGGATTCAGAATAAAACTGAAGGGCCGAAGATGTACGTGACTGAAAAAGCTAAAAAATCGTTCAAAGGGCGCAGTGCGAAATTGCAAAGCCGCTGAACAACTTTTTCAGTTTCATTCTTCAAAGGAAATTACCGCCTTCGATTGTTTTCTCTCGGCGACAGTAAAGATACAGCAGGGTAACTTCAAAAAGCTTTTGAACAGTTTGTGAGGCCCTGCGTAAGGGGTAGCCAGGGATCGTATAATCACTAATATAATCACATGTTTTGTCACAGTAATCATTAATTTTTCCCTAAGCGCGATACTCAAATAATCAGAAATGACTTTGGGAATCAGATAATCAGGAAAAATTACCCCTGTAAATAAAATTATCACTTTTAAATTGCCAAATAATCTAATAATCAAAAACCCTATTCACAGGCTCGTTTGTCGGTGCCTTTCAGTGTTCAGATTTAAGTTTTGATTTTCAGTGCAGTGATATTTCTTCTTTTTTTTCGCACAAAACGCGTTTCTTTATTAAACTCTTCTAAATTTGGATAATCAATATATTATAAACTCTCTTAGTCTTCATGCCATATTGAATTTTTCATTTTTTTTCGTTACATTTCGTTTTGGAAAAAATTCGTTTCGTTTCGTTTCGTTTGATTTCGTTTCGTTCGGTTTCGTTTCTATTTCGTTTCGCACTTTACAGGTACCCTCTGAGGCAGTCAAGAAAGTTACACCCTAGAAATTTTACCACTGCTTATATAAACATTAACAGTATGCGTAACAAATACGACGAAATCAAAGAACTTTTGTCTGACAAGATCGTTGACCTTTTATTCATAGCCGAAACAAAATTAGACCAGTCTTTTAAGGGTACTACTAAACAGAGTCCGGAGGCTTAATATTAGTTTATATGTATATTAAATGGTGACCGCTCGATAGTCCGAAGGTCCATTGCACCGAAGGTTCATTAGTCCAAAGGTCCGTTAGTCCGAAGGTTCGTTAGTCCGAAGGTCCGTTAGTCCGAAGGTTCATTAGCAGAGGCGTAGCTGCATATACGCTGTCACGCCATGGCGTGCACATCGGCAGGTTAAAAAAAAAAGGAAATAGAATTAAGCAAAAATGTATTGTAACTTTTAACAGTCTAATTAATTAAATCAGTATAATTAATATATATCGCTAATAAGACGTACTAGTTACTTTTGTATGGTAATCATGTGATGGACAAGTAGAGCGGACGCATTGTATACCTTTAAGATGTCAATATCCAGTTGTTGTCCATGCGTTAGAACGCTTACAAAACCAAGGCGATGACAAAGCCGGGCAGTTTCTTGCTCCATCATGCGGTTTCAGTTTATCAATAGCGGAACATATTCTACATAGCATGTCAACATTCCTCCAAGATACCGATTACGATATTCTTGAAGCAATCAAAGAATCCAAGACCGTGATTGAAGTGCTAAGAGCTGAACGAAAATACTGTACATCATTAGGAAGTGGTTAGCGCTAATGGCAGCTCCCACAACGTAAGTGGATTTTTCATAGCCAGAAAAGATAGGTGATTTGCTCATTTGCATATTCAAAATGGCGTCTCAAAGAGAATTTGGATTTTAACATATAGCTGAACGGGAAACTTTCTGTTAGCTTGGGCCGGACAATTTGCCGGGATAAAAAACCAAACTATGCACCGGTTTGAACAATATCTCAAAATATTACAGCTGTACCATGCAAACTCAAGGTTCCCACCCAGTTTCAAATTTTGAAGCGTAAGCGCCATTCAAAAGCATTGAAAAGAAGTGAAAAATGCATCCTGCACGGTTTTCAAGACCTAAAAGCACTTTTCTTACAATCCCCATTCTAATTTCCGGGACAAATTCCGTCAGTTCCGGTAACATTGTTGAGGAATCTTTCTTCGATAAATATTTTGCTGACAAATTAAAGGTTCCCACGATAATTTAAAAGAGGGCTTCACAAGTTTTTTTTTACCTTTCTAGTAGAGATTCAATAGGAGTTCACGCAAAAAAATCTACTATTTCGTAAAATTGCTTCTGCTAGACATGGTGCACCGCTAGACATAGCATTATATGAGTAAGCACCACATTCCATTGTAAATGTAAATAAACAATTAAAAAAAGGCTCCACAAGGGTATTTTTTTATTTCGACAAAACAATGTTGTTCAGAACAAGTAACAATACTGCTGATATATAAAGTTCAAAAATTTTAACAATATATATCCTATACTAAACGATTTCAATAACATACTAATACTTATAAATGTGGGGCAGAAATTGGAAAAAAATGCACAATATATTTTTTATTTACATATTTTGATTTCGTAGAAAAAGGGGGGGGGGGGCAGTGCATTAAATATATTTTCGATCTTTTCCACACATCATCGGATTCCTAATGAACATATGATGACAATTAATTTTGATACGATCACAAATAATTATGAAGTTATTTATGTGATCATAACTGATGAAATATTATTTAAAAAAAATAGATACGAGTTTTCATCAGCATTTTCCAAATATGGTTCAACGTTTATTTGCCGACGTCATACATGACGCGATTTGGTTTATGAATATTCATGAGCAAAATCACCCATGATTTCTGGCTATGTGCTATTTCTATGATTCTCAGACAGTGTTTCTTCCCAAAATTTGATCCCATTGCAAATAGTGATATATTCTATCAATGACTGTCGTTTTTTCGACAATTCAGCAAGAAATAACATTTATTTGGGAACATATACCTTTTGTCAACAAACTTTTATCGTGTTCAATCAGCCATGAACTCATTACCTGTCAGACTATTTTTATCTACGGCTAAAGTAATCAGTCATCCGTGGTTTAAAACTGTTTCTCAATACAGTACGCCCGTCGTGAAATCTACCCGAAAGACGAGACGAGGGACAAAAGCCGGAAGAAATGTTTTCCGATCAATTCGCACTGTTGTGACAACAAACAGGGCATTGTGTGCTTATCAGTCTTCTGGAAGGACTAGTACTCATAGCAATTTGATACTTATAACACTACAATGTTCATCCAAAGCTACTGTTGATAGTATCGATACACTTCCTATCAAGACTATTATTCAACCGAGACCAAAAGATAACACCCAAGAAACATTTATCCGTGTTTCATCAAATCTTCGAAAGATTCCGCGAATAAGTATCAGTCAAGCCATTGATAGAATCTCTCTCATTTCACTCAATGCCAGATCCGTGAAGAACAAATCGACGTCGATCTGTGATCTTATGCTATCGAATAAGGCTGACATATTAGTACTGACTGAAACATGGCTGGGAACTTCAGTAGACAAACCTGTGATCTCCGAAATTACACCGAACGGATACAGTATTCACCAAATTGCGAGAAATGGAAAGACAGGTGGTGGTATAGCCGTTATTCACAAATCAAATATTGAAGTGAAACGGTCTAAACACTCACAGACCTTCTCACATTTTGAACTATTAGAATGCGATGTTGTCGTCAAATCACATCATTTCCGACACCACATTCTTTGAGGAATGGTCAGAGTTCCTAGATCATCTTGTTGTCATACCAGATGAGTTACTTATCACGGGCGATCTTAACTTTCACCTTGATAATGGAATTTGAGCGATACTCGGAAATTTGATGAAACTCTTAGTGACCATGGACTCGTACAACATGTCCAAGGAGCAACGCACAATAAGGGTCACACACCTGACGTCGTTATCACAAGAGACAACAGCACTATCATGCAAACAACGCCATCAGTTAGGGACCCTTGTCTGTTCGATCGAAATGGTAATCCCTCTGGTGATCACATCGTTGGAGATCTCAAAGCCTCCGAAACAACGCAACACCGTGTCTTACCGCAAATTTAGTGAAATCAACACAACTGACTTGATTCAAGATCCGAACAATAGTAAAATTGCCCAAAATCGTGAAGGATCGGTTGTAAATGTTGTGAAACTGTACAACTCTGAGCTTAGTTCCATCATCGATAAGCATGCACCATTAAAATCGAAGAACATTATACTACGTCCAAACACTGGATGGTATTCAGACGAACTACGTGCAGCTAATAGAGACCGTCGTAAAGCCGAACGACGTATGCGTAAATCAAATTTGACAGTTCATCGTGAAATGTTTCGAGATACTTTTTTAAAAACAAACACACTTCTCCTGAAATGCAAGAAGGACTACTTTTCAAAAAAGATATCCGAAATCGAACATGATCAGAAGCAACTGCATCGTTTGACAAATAACTTGATGGGCAATAAGCGAGACGTCATTCTTCCTTCGCACCATGATGAAAAAGCTCTGGCTGACAAGTTTTGTGAATATTTTGTTGGAAAAATAAGTACCATCCGGGACAATTTAGCGGCTACGAATAATTCATCCAGTGACAACTGTGATACCATGAGAGCTGATATAAAATTCGATGGTGAACCATTAAGATCATTCTCACCGGTTTCAAGTGATGAACTTCGTAAAATTATATTGGCTGCTCCAACAAAGTCTTGCGAACTTGATCCGTTACCAACAAAACTTCTTAAACCTTGTTTGGATCCTGTGTTGCCATCGATTACAGATATAGTCAATAAATCGCTATCTGAACAATGTGTACCAGCGTCTTTCAAACAAGCTATCGTACGACCGTTGCTTAAGAAACCAAATCTTGATAAAGAGATGCTCAAAAACTACCGACCGGTTTCCAAGTTACCTTTCATTTCAAAGATACTGGAAAAGGTTGTTAACAATCAATTGGAAAATCATATCAATTCACATTCTCTCCATGACGACGTTCAGTCAGCCTACCGCGCATATCATTCCACAGAAACTGCTCTCTTACGGGTTCATCACGATATCGCCTATGCACTAGATAGTAACTGCTGTGCCGTCTTGCGCATGCTCGATTTATCGGCAGCGTTTGATACCATTGACCATCAGATACTTTTCAATCGTTTGGAATATTCCACTGGCGTTACCAAAGATGCTCTGTTGTGGTTTAAATCGTATCTCATGGACAGGACTCAAAGTGTTGCAATAGGATCAGTACAATCGGATGATATCAAACTCCGTTTTGGTGTACCACAGGGCTCGGTTTTAGGACCAAAACTGCATTGTATTTTCGCAAAACCAGTCGGTGAAATTTGCAGGCGCCATGGAATGTCATACCATTCGTACGCAGATGATACGCAAGTTTATCAAGTCATAAAACCGCAAGGAGATTGGTCCGATCTTTCTGAACGTTTAGAAAGATGTTTGTCGGACATTGCTGATTGGATGACTGCCAATATGCTTAAGCTTAATCAAGAAAAACCAGAATTGATTATCTTTGCACCTAAACATCAAGTGAAGCATTTTTCCGATTTCCGATTGAAATTCGATGGAACTGTGTTAAGCGATGTGTCTTGTGTGAAAAATCTAGGAATGTACTTTGATAAAACCATCAGTATGGAACAGCAAGCCAGTGCGATCACAAGATCGTGTTTTCAGCAGATTCGTAACATTGGTCGAATTCGATCGCTAATTTCAGTTGATGCATGTAGGACACTAGTGAGCTCCCTTGTAATATCAAGGCTAGACTATGGCAACGCATTATTGTACGGTACTAACAACAAGATCATTAGTAAGCTACAACGTGTACAAAACACTGCAGCACGTCTTATCACCCGAAAAAGGAAATATGACTCTATCACGCCAGTTCTTATCTCGCTACACTGGCTGCCCGTTCATTACCATTGCCAATACAAACTTCTTATATATGTGTACAAAGCACAGCATGGCAAGGCTCCTAGCTATCTTCAAGAACTGATAACGCCGTATAAACCTAACAGAGCCCTTAGGTCGGAAAACAGTATGCTTTTACATCCTCCAAACGATGTCAGAACGAAAAGCTACGGAGAGAGGCGTTTTGACAAAGCCGTGCCTACGCTCTGGAACAGTTTACCCTTGTCATTGCGGAATGTGAATTCTTTGGACGTTTTTAAAAGAGAACTTATTAAAACTCACTTTTTTAGAATTGCTTTTAAGAATTTCTTATAGATTTTTAGTAGTCTTCAGAATATTAGATTTTTTTTTAACTGACAGTGCTCTTTTCTAAAGCATATGATTTTAGTTTCTTTCAGTAGTTTTCAAGAGTATTTAGTATTTTTAACCGATAGTGCTCTTTTCTAAAGCTTTTAATTTGGATTTTATGATTTCTTATACTGTCTTGTATATCTGTGCCTGCTTATATATGTATATATATCCTATCCAATATATTAAAAATTGCTGAGTTAGATTGCTGTCAAATTATAATATTAAGTATATATGTACCATCTACACACGCTTATACACATGTCTTACGCCTATCCCTAGATTTGCCTGTATAATGAATTCTTCATTATCCTATACAATATATTAAAAATTGCTGAGTTAGATTGCTGTCAAATTATAATATTAAGTATATATGTACCATCTACACACGCTTATACACATGTCTTACGTCTATCCCTAGATTTACCTTACGAGAAAAGGTAACACTAGGATTATTGAAGCTCCTTTTATAGGGAGTGGATGTGGTCGAGTGGTCTAGGGCGCTGGACGTAAGGCTAAGCGAATGGTGCTGCAGTGTATCAATGGTGTGGGTTCAAATCCCGTCGAGGGAAGAACAAAAATTTGACAGCTCTAAAATCTAATTCTAACACTGTTTGGTTTAATTTTCAGACGTATATATATATATATATATATATTATTTTTTGTTTTGTTTGAACTTTTACTTCATATCAATTGGTGTCTTATATAATTTTTATGGTTTTATAATGTGAAGCGCTTAGAGTAATTGTTATATAATGCGCTATATAAATATTGTATAATAATAATAATAATAATAATGACAGGACGAATCGGTTTAGGATGAGTTGTATCAGTCTGCGCTTAACGTAGCCAAATCTTTTGATATATCTGATAGTATGCCCAGGCAAGGTGGTAGACAGGCTACCAGAGCCAATCACCCCGCGGAAATGCCAAAACAGTATTGGTGAACTTCTTTGTACTGTCCATTTTTGGACAGTTTGATTACGAACTTGTAACACGTCTATATAAATCGGAAAATCGCTTCCATGCACAGCATCTACTGCCCTGTGCTGTAGACAAATTAACTGATGATCATGTTGCTACAATATACGAGGCATATCAGGCTGACATTTATTTGTCATTAGAGGATTTCAGCAGAGAAGTAGCCACATGACGAACCCACTGGGTCATAACTAAACGTAATGTTTTGCCAACAACACTTTGTACCACACTTGATTCTGTAAATCCAGTTCTCTATCCTTCTATAGATACAATATTAATAAAACTATGTGTTTTCTGCTGAAAGGTCATTTAGTGTACTGAGACGTTTGAAAACTTATGTTAGGTCGACCATGAAGAATGACAGGCTATCTTCCCTTGGGTTGATGCATATTAACCGAGATTTTGAAGTGGACCTTTACAAAGCAATGGAGGTGTTCGTATCTGCTAAGACACGAAGGGCAGATCTTGGACAATTTAAAGAAATTCTTGTCCATCAAAGTCATTAAAATTGTGCTCGATTCTATGTTATATGAAACCCTAAAATGACCCCAGATCGCACCATTTTGCATCTCGTCAAAACAAAATCCCAGACCCCCTCCCCCTCTCAAGAATTATGGCGTGCACACTATTAAATCTCAGCTACGCCCCTGATTAGTCTGAATGGTCTGTTAGTCCGAACTTTTTAAGGTCCGTTAGTCTTGTTTTTCGACCAAAGGATAGGTATCGAACAGCGTTGAATTGATTTAATATTCAGTCCTTTATCAAATTAAGAGAAGCAAGATACTCATATTCACATCCTGACTAAGCAGTGGCCTATCCAGGTTTGTTGTAGGCTTTTGCTAGCAAAAAAAATGTGTAATCGGCAAATATAAGTAAAACTTAAAACATTTTGTAGAAAACATGCCAAAAATTGCACCAAACCCTGTTTTGTAATTATGGATCCAAGCGTGCCAAGTCTAAAAAAGAGGGAAAAAACGTCTCCACTAAAACTCTGATCTTAACCAAATATGTTTAAGCTTAAAACTTAAAAGATATTTAGTCAAAGATTATTTTTTAAGACCCGTTGTTGATCCAATTAACAACTGGGATTTTTTTGCTTAACAAACACTTCAGAATAGTCTTAGACTTGTTTAGACTTGCCATTTACTCTTTACGAAATACTGAAAGTCCCTTTTGGTACGACACAAAAGAGACGATCTCTGAGAAAGGGATTAGAAAACATAAAAACACATCTGAAATTAAGTTTTGTGAGGGACAAGTACATTCCATTAAAAAGAGAATACATAAAATCATTAAACGGACGTTATAATGTACAACTGAAGGTCGCAAAATACGGAGTGTAACCTCAAATATATACCAATTATTATGGAATATTGAAAACTCCAATCAACTACCGCAACAACTTAAGCATATGCATACCAAATTCTACATCTATGTAATTCCACAATACTGTGTTCCATGGCTCGACATATACGCATCAGAAACAAAAAAATAATATAATATCATAAAAGATCATCTAACAAATGTTTTATGCATATTACATGTAGGAAAAAAAACACTGAAAAAACGTACCTCAATTTCTAGTAACACTACTCTAAGATACATGTTTGCACAAGGCATTTTGGAAAGTCATTTGGAGTTAGCTTCGCGGCGGGGGACAAAAAGGGTACGGGTTGAATATATACATGTATTCAAACAAGAAATAACAGAGTTCAAACGTATGGGTGGCCGACATTAGGAAAAACGGACCTTCGGACTAACGAACCTTCGGAATAATGGACCTTCGGACTAATGCCACGAAACCGATTAAATTATGTATTCCTGTGGTATTGGTTTTTTTTTTTTTTTATATATTTCTTATAATTTCCAACTAAATAATAGGTTTTTATTGAAATATACAAGGTGATCAGCAATCGTTCATAGATTCAAAATGGTGGATATAGAGTCCGGTAGCAATATCGTCGATTTACAGCATGTATTCTGTACATTTAATGATTGATTATTATTGTATATGTGTTTATCTATAGGCATTTTATCAAAGATTGAATAAAATAGCAAGTAACGTGGAAATATTCAAAATGGCAGAAAACAGAGTCCGGTACGATTTATGTTGATTTAATATGTGTATACTGTATATAAATCAATGGTTATAGTTATTCTGTTGGTGTACATTAGAGAAAACATATATGTAATAAAATTGTGTCAAATGAAAGTGATGTAAAGTGTAAATTGTTCAGTAGTTGCAATTGTTGGGATTAAGGAATGACAACAATGTCTACACTAATTTTGGAACAAATCCGGAATAGCACAGAAATGCTGAAGTCTCAGGAAGATTGTCTTTAATTAATAATGAATTGATTTGTTCATGTTAGACAACCATTATTTTCAAATTAATTGTAAATAATGGAAGAGCCCTCACGCCACGTCAAGGCCATGAACATGTGAGGGTGGGTCCCCCTGAAAGATATTTCATATAAAAAATATTATTTATTCCAATTTTTTAAAGGAATAAGAATTTATTGAATTTATCTAGGTGTCGAACCAGTATGAGTAATTCAATGTTTCAGAAAATGTATGGTCTTCGAAAGGTTAAACTTAATGTAAAATGGCCAGGTTGGCTCGAAAAAACACAAATTTAGTAGAAAACCTTAAAGAAATTAATTATAGGTTTCACACCTTAAGTTAAAAAACATCAAATTGAACTTTTGTTGCTATCATGTTCAAATTAGTCTAATAATGTTACAACAGACACAGAGTGACATTTTTCATACAAAAATGTTACAAAATGCATTGTGGTGTCAGATTACATGGTTGAAATGCATGTTATGTAATATTTTGGAATATTGCTCCCAAACACTGGATATAAATGGACAGAGGGTATTGCAACTCATTTTCTTTTTCTTTATGACTTTATAATTATTGGGAATATGTTATTGGATGTGTTTTTGCAGTAGAAGGGCATATAATATTGAAAATGCAGCGACTAGCGGGAGAGTAATATAACGACTGGATTATTCGGGTTACTTATCCAACATAATAAAACATGACAGCAACAAAAGATAATTTTGACGTTTTTGTCTTAAGGTGTCAAACCACTAATTAATTTCTTTAAGGTTTTCTACTAAATTTGTGTTTTTTCGAGCCTACCTGGTCATTTTATCTTACGTTTAACCTTTCCAAGACCATATATTTTCTGAAACGTACATGATTCCTCTACGTTCTGTCAAAATATCAGGGCATGTTTAAAATCTTGCAGTGAAATGCCATGCTACGGAAAACACCTACTCTAAAAACAGCTCGGTCATCCTCAAGAAATTCAGTATTTATAGACCTGTCATGCATCAAATCCTCCCATAGAGGTATTAAAATACAACTAAATCCATCAAATTTGACCTCAAAACAATCCCTATTTATTTAACTTCAATTATCAATTTTAATTAGTCCATTCCATTCAGTAGTTTTCACAATACTACAAAGTGAAAGGAACTTTTTTCTTGAAAAGGGACTACTTTCGTTGTTCCAAAGCTCTGATTGGTGAATTAGTGGTTTCACATCTAAAAGGTGTGAAACCTATGATTAATTTCTTTAAAGTTTTCTACTAAATTTGTGTTTTTTCGAGCCTATCTTAAGTTTAACCTTTCGAAGACCATACATTTTCTGAAACGTCCATGATTCCTCTATGTTCTGTCAAAATATCAGGCCATGTTTAAAGTCTTGCAGTGAAATGCCAGGCTATGGAAAATACCTACTCTAAAAATAGCTCTGTCATCCCCCAGAAATTCCCTATTTATAGGTCATGCATCAAATCCTCCATATCCAAATTAAAATACAACTAAATCAATTAAATTTGGGCTCAAAATTTAATTATTCCATTCCATTCAGTATTTGTCACAATACAACAAAGTGAAAGGAACTGTTTTCTTTAAAAGGGACTACTTTTGTATGTTCTTAGCTCTGATTGGTTGAATTACTGGACACCTAAAACGAAAGTACAAAAATGTAACTGGGAAAATTCATATTAGGAGTTTCTATTAAAAAGAGCGGGTTTTTCTGCTCCCCAATAGAAAATATACTTTGAAGCACAAATAGTTCAGGTGAAGTCTCTATAGAAAGGTTTGTATTTATGTTTTCTTCGATTTACGAGCTTCATTTAATGTAGTCCTACAAGTACAATATAACTATAAGACTCCGATAGGCGCGATGTTTACTTTACATGTTTTAATTTTATTTTTCCTTCTTATCATTTTTTGTTATTTACTATTTACTGTTTTCTATTTATTTTTTTATTTCTGATAGCTGCGCCTCGGAGTCTTTATTGAAATTATGTAGGAAGCCATTTTTTCCGTAGCATTTTTGAAAGAATATCCAAGAAACACCCGTTACTGCGGTGTATGAGTAAAATCTATGATAATATAGTATGGAAATGTAACTTACCTTGAATTTGTGTGTCAATTAACGGTCCAATTAATTTAAATTAGGTAGCAGGTGAGAATCGTGGCGTGTTCCGGAGAAGTGTTAGGTCACGTGAATGTTTAAATGTGGAGGTTTGTATACATTACGGATTTGTGAAAAGAAACGATCTTCAAATGGCAAAAATGATGAATATCGAACTGTGGTTTCTTTGTTCGGTGCATTTA
Organism: Bathymodiolus brooksi; assembly: GCA_963680875.1. Taxonomy (NCBI): domain Eukaryota; kingdom Metazoa; phylum Mollusca; class Bivalvia; order Mytilida; family Modiolidae; genus Bathymodiolus; species Bathymodiolus brooksi. The sequence goes on from OY804577.1 coordinate 40,914,540, forward strand.
TTGTATTGGCAGTGACAATATAAAATGTTGTGTAGAAATTAGTAGCTGTTATGCATATTTTTGTATAAAACAAGAAGTCAACAAGGTATATGTCCAATTGAGGCTGTATAACTTTGAAAAAGGCACGGAATAAACAAAAAGTTATGCGTGTATGTAGCGGGCGAGGCAATCCTCATCCACTTGGCATTTGCATTTGGACGAACACACACAACAGCACGAAAAAGGCGAGCAAGTGCAGCGGGGACCATCACAACCTTCGCAATGATTTGTATCAAGTTTTTCAACTTCACCAACAGACAATAGGCTGATAATTTCTTTTCGAATACATTTGTTATCTTTGTTTTTAACTATATTAGCCATATCTTTTCCCGTTGTTTTCAGAGATAGAGTGAAGTGGTCATATAAAATTAAACTAAATCCATTTCTGCCGTCCCGAGCACATCGACCGGCTTCTTGCCAATAGCTCAATACCGATTTAGGGCAGCCAACATGAACTATAAGATCTACATCTCTTATGTCAAGACGAACAACTACATCGAAAAACTTGAAATTCTTAATCAGGACATTTCACATTTGAATGCTACAACTGTGCCAAATTTTTCAATGGATCTTCTGAAAAACACCAAAAGAAAGCAAGGTCGACGATCCAATTATATTTACAAGTTTCAGGATATATACAAAGATGGTGTTCATCCAATCGATATTCTGGCGGAACTGTGGCTTAGAAAAATCCAGAAAATTGTCATAGCCAGAAATGATAGATGATTTGCTTATTTGCATATTCAAAATGGCGGCTCAAAGAGAATTTGGATTTTAACATATAGTTGAACGGGAAACTTTCTGTTAGCTTGGGCCGGACAATTTTCCGGGATAGAAAATCAAACTCTGCACCGGTTTGAACAATATCTCAAAATATTACAGCTGTACCATGAAAACTCAAGGTTCCCACCCAGTTTCAAATTTTGAAGCGTAAGCACCATTCAAAAGCATTGAGAAGAAGTGAAAAAATGCATCCTGCACGGTTTTCAAGACCTTAAAGCACTTTTCTTACAATCCCCATTCTAGTTGCCGGGACAAATTCGGTCAGTTCCGGTAACATTGTTGAGGAATCTTTCTTCGATAAATATTTTGCTGAAAAATTAAAGGTTCTCACGATAATTTAAAAGAGGGCTTCACAAGTTTGTTTTACCTTTCTAGTAGAGATTCAATAGGGGTTCATGCAAAAAAATCTACTATTTCGTAAAACTGCTTCTGCTAGACATAGCATTATTTGAGTAAGCACCGCATTCCATTGCAAATGTAAATAAACAATTAAAAAAAGGCTCCACAAGGGTATTTTTTTATTTCGACAAAACAACAGAAGAAGTAACTATAATACAATTGGTAACAATACTGCCGATATATAAAGTTCAAAAAATTTAACAATATATATACTAAACGATTTCAATGACATACTAATACTTATGTGGGGCAGAAATTGAAAAAAAATGCACATTATATTTTTTATTTACATATTTTTATTTCGTGGAAAAAAGGGGGGGGGGGGGCAGTGCATTAAATATATTTTCGATCTTTTACACACATCATCGGATTCCTAATAAACATATGATGACAATTAATTTTGATACGAACACAAATAATTATGAAGTTATTTATGTGATCAAAATTGTGATGAAATATCATTTAAAAAAATAGATACGAGTTTTCATCAGCCTCTTCCAAATATGGTTCAACGTTTATTTGCCGACGTCATAAATGACGCGATTTGGTTTATGAATATTCATGAGCAAAATCACCCATGATTTCTGGCTATGTATGCAACATTTGCTTTTGAATTATTTAACTTATTTTATATGGGTGGATGAGGATTACATCGCTCGCCCAAACGTCTCGCCAGATTACTGTTTGAAAAATCAAATGCTTTCGTTTTGAATATCCAATCGACATTCTAGTGGAACTGTGTCTTCGAAAAATTACGAAAATTGTATGCAACTAAACATTTGCTTATAAGGGTGGATGAAGATTGCCTCGCTCGCCCCTGTTTCTGCCTTGGAAAATAACGGTTTGCATAGAGCATATTAATATTATTAAGAACCATTTATAGATATTTAGATATCATGACACTAGAACATGCGTTATTTGCTGAATTCGAATCTATTTCATGTCGGTTGTGACAAATACCCACAAGAGATATTTCATGAGACAAGTACAGTTTCGTTTCGTAAACCAAATTCCCAAATATAGGATTCTCTCGGATGATATGTCGCATCATCACAATAAAAAACATGGAAATCGGACTTGACATATAAAAGTAAGTGCATTTGTATTCTTTTTTAACATATATATTCCAGCGTGTGCAGTTTGAGCTATGATGAAATGTTATTATAATAGTGTAAATTGGTCAAATAAGGGTAATAACAAAATTACCGAACTCCGAACAATCTTACAAAGTCAAAGGGAAAGTAAAAACTCATAATTATATAAACAGACAAAATCAGTCAACAATCGGAAAACTGTGAAAACCGTAATGACCCTGACTTGGTACAGGCATTTCTAAAGAAATGGTGGGTTGAATCAGATTTTAAAGCGCCAAGCCTCCCCCTTTCATTACGGCTCAAAGTCTCCGGCTATAACAGTATTTATAACAATACTTGAACATCGAAATTTGATGGGAACTTGCTAAAGGAAAAATGGCTTCCTACATAAGACTCCGAGGCGCAGCCATCAGAAATAAAAAAAATAAATAGAAAACAGTAAATAGTAAATAACAAAAAATAATAAAAAGGAAAAATAAAATTAAAACATGTAAAGTAAACATCGCGCCTATCGGAGTCTTTTATTATAGGACTACATTTAATGCAGCAAAACCGGGTTAATTGACCTGAAATGTCCTGAAAATGTCCTGAAAAGTACATACAGGCTTATATCTTTTTTATTATCCAATGGATTGAGTTCAAATTTGAAAATGTTAAATACATTAGCATATATTTAACGAATATTTAAAAAAAAATTAAAAAAAATATTCCTAGGTGGAAATAATTTGACCTGAAAATTGTCATGAAATGTCCTGAAAATGTCATGAAAAGTACATAAAGGTCAATTTTCAGGACATTATTGTAACCCAGCAAAATCACAGGCACTTGTTTCTGGTAAAAAAAATATACCTAGATACTATATATACGGTATTTTTTTTTTACCAGAAACAAGTGCAAAGTACATGTATCCACTTCATTTCAATCCTGATATCAATAATCACTACCGTTATACCATGTTGGATAGCTCTGATAATTATGTTGCCTTAGATGAAGTTGATGAAGAGAAAGACTTAGGAGTAACTTTTCAGTCGAACTTGAAATTTGATAAACATATCATATCCAGAAATTGAGGGTACTTTCCTCATAAATATTCATCATATTCAAATTAGATTTTGATCACGTGACTACAGTTTCAAGCTTGATGGATTGTTTATTAGATTTGTCAAAAAATAGCCTATAGTACGGAAATTCAATGTGTCCGTCAATGATTCGAAAATTAAAAGTTATTGTTTATTTCCGCAAAGTTTTTCCTCTGTCAAAATTCAAATATTTTTGTTTTGTAACGATTTTAGACATGTCTTTGATATCGCGATCATGCAAAAATGATCATATTATATTTAATGTGGGAACCCCGAGTTTAGAAGCTAGAAATATAAGGTTAGTTAATATAATTACATATATTATTGAGGAATCTAAATTAATTTCAGAAAATATGTCGCCAAATGTCATTCATTGTTAAATTTTGTGTCACACGCCACCAGTTTCATGTATTTCAGACATTTTTACATAGACTCTTAAGGCCAAAAAAGAGTTCGTCGCCTCGGATTTTCATTTAGTCCAGGAACCTCGAATATTTAATTGTTTTCATTAATTTTTATTTCATTTAATTCAGCTTGATTCAATGTATCATTTTCAAGTTCAGAAAATGACACATGCAATTATGAATGATATCGTCTATATAGATCATATGAAAATTACAGACGTCCCGGCGTCGCCATCTTAGATATGCAAATGAACAAAGTACCCATCATTTCTGGCTATGTTAGGCAATTAGCAGCATCATTGCCAAAGCCCATAGAGTACTATCCCTGATTTATCATTCTTTTGACTATATGGACCATGACATGTTTCTTATTCTCTACAAATCAGTAGATACGATAACGTAACCCTCATTCCGCTTGTGCTCCAGTTAGGGTTACGAATCGGCCCCATTCAACGTATGGGAGCAAATTAAAATTTTCGTTAAGTGAATATTTCAACTTTCTTTTTGCATATCTGGTCATAACTTATTATTCTCTACAATTTTTAAGTAATGGTGATACGAAATAAGTGTTACAATACCTGTTTCTACCTTCACGATCGATTTAGTTTTCGAAAATTGTTTCTTGTCCGCCATGGCACCTTACGTATACTCTCATGATGGGCGGAGCCTATCCATATATGGATCTGAATGCCAAATATGAAAAACTTTACAATAATATATTACTATGATTGATCCAAATAAGGATATCTCCAAAACGAGGCAAGTGCACGTGAAATAGCAACTTGTAAACAAAATGTCGGACAGAAAGAAGATTTCATGCATTCAAATTTTCAGATGGATATAAGTCTACCATGGATTGATGCAACGTTTACTTAACACCTCAAGGTTTACCTAAATATATTTATCTTTCACCCCCGTTAATTTTTCCAACCACTTACAACGGAATTAGGACAAAAAACCGCCCGGTGTGAATCACTCCGGGCGCTGCTTCCATACGTTGAATGGGACCGATTCGTAACCCTCGCTGGGAGCAAAAGCGGACTGAGGGTTACGTTATCGTATCTAGCAAATCAGTTGTCCGCCCTATACTGGAATACACCACTTGTGTTTGGTCCCCCTTCCTGAAAAAAAGATATACAAAAGTTAGAAGCTGTTCAAAGGAGAGCCACTAAGCTTGTAAAAGATAAGTCATCTTAACTACGAGGACCGACTTAGACAATTATAGATACGATAACGTAACCCTCATTCCGCTTGTGCTCCAGTTAGGGTTACGAATCGGTCCCATTCAACGTATGGGAGCAAATTAAAATTTTCGTTAAGTGAATATTTCAACTTTCTTTTTGCATATCTGGTCATAACTTATTATTCCCTACAATTTTTAAGTAATGGCGATACGAAATAAGTGTTACAATACCTGTTTCTACCTTCACGATCGATTTAGTTTTCGAAAATTGTTTCTTGTCCGCCATGGCACCTTACGTATACTCTAGTGATGGGCGGAGCCTATCCATATATGGATCTGAATGCCAAATATGAAAAACATTACTACGATGTTTTACTAGATCTTACTACGATTGATCCAAATAAGGATATCTCCAAAACGAGGCAAGTGCATGTGAAATAGCAACTTGTAAACAAAATGTCGGACAGAAAGAAGATTTCATGCATTCAAATTTTCAGATGGATATAACTCTACAATGGATTGATGCAGCGTTTACCTAAATATATTTATCTTTCACCCCCGTTAATTTTTCCAACCACTTACAACGGAATTAGGACAAAAAACCGCCCGGTGTGAATCACACCGGGCGCTGCTCCCATACATTGAATGGGACCGATTCGTAACCCTCGCTGGGAGCAAAAGCGGACTGAGGGTTACGTTATCGTATCTAAGACAATTAGGATTGCCAACCCTTGAATATCAAAGGGACAGAAATGATATGATACAGGTCTACAAGACTATACATGGATTGATGATATTAATTGGATGAATTTATTTATGCTAGTCCCATCAACAGCAACTAGGGGTCACTCACTTAAGATTTTTAAGAAGCAATGTAGAACAACACAGAGGTTGCACACCTTCTCCATGAGGATAATAGATCAGTGGAATGGATTATCAAACTCTACAGTCACTTCAAAGTCCGTAAATGCCTTCAAATCTGCTTTAAATGCTGAAGACTGGAACCCATATAAATGTTCATGTTAACGGCAGTCTATTTATTATATACAAAATGTATTTTTTACATTTTAATATGTGTTAATGCACAAACCTTTATTAGTTGCGATATGTCATTTCATATGTCTAAGCCATCAATTTACCATGAGAAGAGGAAATTAACACCAGACTATGATGAGGGGTCTTTAGAAGCCAATGGCTTACATTCTGACGCGAAGAAAAGGTACAAAGGTACAAAAGGTACACATCGGATGTAATGATAACTGATACATTTGTAAGCATACATTATATCAATACAAATGCGTACTGTCAATGGTAGAATATAATATTTTGTGTAATGTAAAAAGAGAAATCTTCCAATGCAAAAATACTGCTGTTTAAAAGTGGAAATGTTCATGAAAACATAATCCGATTCACGGCTTTCATTATTTTTCAACTGTGCCAGTACTTCACTATTATTTACTGGTGGAAGCAGGTTGATGCGGCCCCAATACCCATTCGGCTCTAGTCGATCCGGCCCCGTGTCAGTCCGTCCCCAAATAACATAGTCGTTTTGGCCCCAATATAAAATATATTACAACACATTTACATGAAGTTAAGTTATTAGTTAAAGTTAAAGTCATTAATATTTTTCTTTGATGTTTTTCACTTTCTTTTAACATAAAAGAAATTAAAAAGAAAGCCTTATATATCCAAATAAAATCTTCAAGATCATTAATGTTTAATTATAGTCTATTGTTCTTCATTTATATTATATTGGTAATATGATTAGGATTAATTAATATTGTAATCACAGAAAAAAACCCTCAAAACCCAAACCATTTATTGTACAAGCAGAGGATCAATTAAGAAAAATTCTTGGATGTGCCGCCTGCTCCATTTAAAAAGAAAGTTTGAAAAAAAAATTCCTCATTAGCTTCGTGAACTTAAAACATTCAACGATGGCGACATATCCTTGTGTTGTATGCAAGATTCATGCTAGACCGAGACATCATGCCTTAGAGTGTGATGGCTGTTTCCAATGGCAACATCGTCTGTGCAGCTCAGGTAATTTTAATTTTATCTTAAAATTGTGAAATCTCTTATTTTCTCATTTTAAAGCATATTGAAATCAAGTTTAATTTATTTAGATTGGCAAAATAGTGAAATATGTTGCTATACTTTAAAATTTATTTCAACAATATTGAAGTTATATCTTATTCCAATATAGGACCTATCTCTACGAGAACTGAAGAAGTTTTAAAATTAAAGATTTGTGTAAATAATAATGTAGATATTTTTTTTAAATCAGGTGTTTCCTTGGAGGAATATTGTTCAGTCTGTCGTGGTGATAGTGAACTAGACTTCTGTTGTAGAAAGTGTACACACCCAGAGGAGTTTGTTCAGGGGACTATTTTGGTAGCTGACAATGCCTCTCTCCATGAAGATACTAGTAGTCATGATGAGGTAATATATAATCAAATTAATGAAGAAAATCATATTATATAAGCTGTATGCTTCTGGAAATAAACTATATATATATGTTTTCGTGTCTGATTTTCATGCTTGATCTCATAATTAAAGCCATGTGTTATACTTAATTAACGATTCAATTTGTTTATTGTCAATTATCACACGCGGTTGAAATTAAATTATACGTATTATACCTGTCGCATGTTGGAAGACTTGCAACATAATGGACACTGAATATATATGGTTGTATTTGTAAATTACTTTATGATTATTAAATTTGTCGTTTTTACAGATTATAGTATTTGCCAAAATTAAATGCTAACCTAGGACTAAAGACAACATACGATCAGAAGAAAGCAGTCCATATCTACATCCGGAAAGTGTTGTCGCTTCCATTTCTACCAGCAGACCACATATGACTGGCCTTCCAGCAGCTGAGTGCTGTCGCCACATCAAAGAAATTACAGCAGCTGATGTCTTATCTAGAGGAAACCTGGCTAAACAACAGTGTGGAATGTGCGTCAGTGGTCTGTTTTCCGGCAGTCAGTAGAAAGTATGCATTATTTTATTCCTTTAATATTTGATTAATCAGTTAATGGTTGTTTATAATTACAATACTATTCAATAAATGAAAAAAAAACCGAGATACATGTATTAAAGAACACATACCGTTTTACATTCTCACGAAGGGCCCGGGTGGCTCAATGAGTTAGGTAATTGGATTACCTTGCAACTCATACAAGGTATACTCCGGCTTCTTCCACCACTAAAACAGGTCGCCATGAAATAGCTGAAATATTGCTGAAAGTGGCATTAAACACCAAAAATCAATCAATCAATTTACATTATCACAGAAATGGACATGTCACAACGTGAGTCCAATAATATTTCTAAAAATTTGTCGTATGGATGTAAAATATTATTTCTTAGAATTTGCATTAAAAACTAAAAATACGCGGTATTGACTATTTATTTATAATATTTTGTAGGATGGTATCGTCGTTTTATTGGTAAAGCCGGTAGTACTCAGCTGCACTTTTACAAATTAGTACCGGCACTGCGACAGGAAGCTAACACTGTAGGCCTCACCCTCCGTTTGGTTGATGAGCAGCAACTTACCAGATATCAAAGACAGACATACAGAAAAGCCCAAGCCCGTCTTACAACACTCTGGGACCGTTATGAGGAAAAGACTCTCCACACGCCTGAGTTTCTGCATGAAGTTGGCAACCTCTTTGCGCCATCAGTATCTCGTACTGCAGCATCCTCTGACTCAGACTAAACTTATCTAAGATCATGTGCTAGTGTTACAGTGTTAGTGTTAGTGTTTTTTGGGAACTTTTTGTACTGTTAAATTTGTAGTCATTAAATAAAAAAAAAATGTGAAAACTCATTGTTTTGTTTATTTTTCATATATCCCATATTATATATATTGAAAATGATATGTTAAAGTAAATTAAAATAAATAGGAAAATAAACTGTAAGAAAGGGTTCGTACCTAAGTTACTTCTTATGGTTCGAGATTTATTGTGTAAAATGAAAAGAACCTATCCAAATTAATTGTATTATTTTAAAATAGTAGTCAATTTCATATCTCAATTTTGCTCAGTAAACTACAACTATAACTATAAATAGAATGTTGGCTCACTTTGAGCTATTCAACGATCAAACGTTTTATCAGAATAACAGGCAAGACTTAAATCAGTCACTTCTGCTATTCTTTAAACCCTGATGTCTTGTTTTAGCTCAGTTCAGCTCAATATACCTATTTAATCTTTCTTATCTTTCGACATTCACTTCCCAAATGACACAAAACGAATGCAACGATCCGCAGCATTTTGACCGTCTTATATACTCTAAAATTTACTCGGGATCCTCTAATTAATCGATCACTTCTATGTAAAAACCCGAGGATTCTATAAGGGGATTTCCAACTTTATAAATACAACATTGACGTAATGGAAAAATAGCGCTTTCAGTAAAGTGTTCATTTCATTTCACTACATTTAAATAGGACATCAAATCATTCATCAAACAATCACACTATTGAACTTGCAACGATAATTTCATTGAAATATAGATAGTTGTCTGCTTTTTAATTCTTTCTGAAGAGTTACCTCCGGTCAAACACCGATATTGCAAAACCTAAAATATATTATATATTTTAAAAAAAAGAAAGACATATAAACATAATAATAATAATAACTAGAATTGCCATTGAAAAAAAATAGCGGACATCACCCCACCCCATCAACATGCCAAAAGCTTCCACACACTACGGTGAATATTCCTACGATGTTTCATGAAGTTTGATGAAAGAAATAAAAAAAAAAAATTAAATCCCCCCTTTTTTATTTCCATGGCAACTGCGGCAAAGTTTGTCTTACCGAATCCGATTTTTTTGGCTTATCTCGTTCCACTAGATGTGGATGTGACGGGAAACATTACTGCAAAAATTTGTGAAGTTTGGAGTGAATTTAACATTTTTTGTACCTTGGTTACCATGGCAATGGCCGCCATTTTGAATTTTTTCAACCCCCAAAAGCTGCCACACACTATGGTGAATATTCCTGCAAAGTTTGATGAAAGGAATCCAATTTTTTTTTAATTCCCCCTTTTTTGTTTCCATGGCAACTGCAGCAAAGTTTGTCCAACCGATTCCAATTTTTGTTGGCCTATCTCGTTCCACTAGATGTGGATGTTGTTCCTATCAAGTTTCATCAATTTCTGTTTGGCGATTAACCTGCTGTGATCATTTTTTTGTTTTTCAAATTTTTAGCATTTTGGCCATTTCCATGGCAATGGCAGCCATTTTGAAAAAATCAACCCTTTAAAGCATAACTTCACATGGCATATGATATTCCTACAAGGTTTCATAAAGTTTGATCAAGGCATCTCCGAGAAATCGAGCAGACAAAAATGTGTGGAAGAATAACTAGAATTGCCATTGCAAAGCAATAAAAACACCCCACCCCATCAGCATGCCAAAAGCTTCCACATACTACGGTGAATATTCCTACGATGTTTTATGAAGTTTGATGAAAGAAATCAAAAATTGTTAAAAATCCCCCCTTTTTTATTTCCATGGCAACTGCGGCAAAGTTTGTCCTACCGATTCCTATTTTTTGGCTTATCTCGTTCTACTAGATATGGATGTGACAGGAAACATTACTGCCAAAATTTGTGAAGTTTGGAGTGAATTTAACATTTTTTGCACCTTGGTTACCATGGCAATGGCCACCATTTTTGATTTTTTTCAACCCCCAAATAGCTGCCACACACTACGGTGGATATTCCTACAAAGTTTCATGAAGTTTGATGAAAGGAATCCAAATTTTTTTTTAATTCCCCCTTTTTTGCTTCCATGGCAACTGCAGCAAAGTTTGTCCAACCGATTCTGATTTTTTTGGCTTATCTCGTTCCACTAGATGTGGATGTTGTTCCTAAGAATAATAATTGTGAAAAAGAAACGTAGAATAGCAATACATCACCCGAGTGGCGACTGAAGTTTGGGGTGACGTAATAATAGTGAAAAAGAAACGTAGAATAGCAATACGTCACCCGACTGAAGTTCGGGTTGACGTATGAAAAACTGAGGCCAGATCAACTGGGGCCGGAAAGGCTTGGGGTTGGACTGGTTTGAGGCCGAAACGACTCGAAATCTTTACTGGCGGTACCTTTTCTTAAAATTTGAACATTTTTCACAAATATCTTATGCAACACTCTTTGATATTAGGAGGTACCAATTTCATAGAGACTGTCAAAGTTAGTCTAAAAACTGGAATATATATGTCATGAAGTTTATATAACATATATTCCAGTTCAGGCTAACTTTGACAACCTTCAAATGTTGGAAATGGTATATTCCAGTACATACTAACTCTGACAATTAATAGCATATTTTCAAAATTACAGTCTAATCTTCAAATATTTAAATATTAATGGTCATAGGTCATCATGTGTACTTCTAGTTATCTAAAAAATGGAAATTCTTTTCAGTCATGACCTTCAATAAGTCTAAAGCAGTGGATGTGTTACACAAAATGGAGGTCTTGTTTTGTAATAAACTGAATCCAGTAGAAATACTGCCTTATCTTACAAGTATGTCAGACATGAGCAGGGTATGTACATGTATGATGTTATACAATGACTTTGATTCTAATTTTGATTATTATGCTTTCTGTAATATAAGTTCATACAATATTTTGGCATATATCACAAAGAATTATATAGCATTGATATACTATGCAAAAATAGTACATCTACTATGTCAGTTTCACGCGGGGAAGGTTGGGTTTTCAGCTGTCTGTCAAGCTATCTATAGCTAGTCCACGTGTAAGGGGGCGGATCTAATCTGTCAATCTATCATAGTCGTCTAAGCGTTTTTAGCTCACCTGACCCAAAGGGTCATGTGAGGTATTGCCATCACTTGGCGTCTGTTAACTTTTCATATTTTAATCTACTCCTCTGAAACAACTGGACCAAATGGAACCAAACTTGGCAGAAAGCATCTATATAAGGTCCTCTATAAAGTTTCTTCATTTCGTCCCATTCCGCCAACAAATATGGCCGCCAAGGGCAATTCTTGTTTCTGATTGGCTAATGTTAAAAAAATCTTCTCCTCTGAAACTGCTTGGCCAAATGGAGCCAAACTTGGCAGGAAGGATCTATGTAAGATCCTCTATAAAACTTCTTCATTTAGTTCCATTCGGCCAACAAACATGGCCGCTGTTACTAAAAATAGAACATATGGTAAAATTGCACGTTTTTGGTAACAACTCAAAAACCGTTAATAATATCAGAAATCTGACATGGGTAAAAATGATCAGCACAGAAAGATCTAACTACCCTGAAATTTTGAAGAAAATCTGATTACCTATCTTGGAGTTATTGCCCTTTTTTCATCAAATTTTCAAAATTTTAATACTTTTCGTTTTTTTATTTCAAAAACTATAAGAGATAGACGTTAAGTTTAAACAGCAAACATGTGCAGCATGTCAAGATCTACATGCCCTGCAATTGTGAAGTAAATCTGATTACCCGTCTAGGAGTTATTGCCCTTTTTTATTTTTATTTTTTTTAATTTAAACATTTTTGTCTGATATTTCAAAAACCATTAGAGATAAAGGTTAAGTTTAAATTGCAAACATGTGCAGCATATTAAGATCTACATACACTGTAATTTTGAAGTTAATCTGAGTACCCAATTTGGAGTTATTGCCCTTTTTTTCGTCAAATTTCCAAAATGTTAATACCTTTTGTCCTTTATTTCAAAAACTATAAGAGATAGATGTTAAGTTTAAACAGCAAACATGTTCAGCATGTCAAGATCAACCTAGCCTGCAATTTTAAAGTAAATATGATTACCCATCTTGAAGTTATTGCCCTTTTTTCATCAAATTTTAAAAATGTTAATACTTTTCATCCTTTATTTCAAAAACTATAAGAGATAGATGTTGAGTGTAAACTGAAAACATGTCCAGCTTGTCAAGATCTACATGCCCTGCAATTTTGAAGTAAATCTGATTACCCGTCTAGGAGTTATTGCCCTTTTTTCATAATTTTTTAGCTCACCTGACCCAAAGGGCCATGTGAGGTATTGCCATCACTTGGCGTCCGTCATCCGTCCGTTAACTTTTTCATATTTTAATCTTCTCCTCTGAAACAACTTGGCCAAATGGAACCAAACTTGGCAGTAAGCATCTATGTAAGGTCCTCTATAAAGTTTCTCCATTTCGTTCCATTTGGCCTACAAACATGGCCGCCAAGATTAATTCTTTTTTCTGATTGGCTAATGTTAAAAAAATCTTCTCCTCTGAAACAGCTTGGCCAAATGGAGCCAAACTTGGCATAGATGGTCCCTGGGTGTGTCCCTTTCAAAATTGTGTCCGACAGCCCCACCCTCCATTCAAGATGGCTGCTGCTTTTTAAGGTAATGATTATCTCCCTTTGAAATTTGCTTCAGTATCATTCTATTGTCAGGTGAGCGATACAGGCTCAGTGGGCTGAGCCTCTAGTTTAATACTTGTTATTGTTGTTAATTAGATTTCAAACTTCAAAAATCTTTATATTTTTAAAGCCTTAAATGAAACAAAGAATATTCTCACACTTTCAAGACTATCTGATCCAATATGATTTTACATCAAATTAATATACTTGACTGGTCAAAGATAATGATGTACTGTAACTTTGTGTTTCATTATCGACAAAATGTGTTCTGTGCCTTCGTGTTGTGTTGTACTGTGACTTCCTGCTGTAGAAGTGACATATATATAAACATCTTGCACATTGTGACAATTTTCTGCTTGTTCATGTAGACTCAAATACAGAGTTTTTTTTTTTCATCTACAAAACTTTCCTACTTATTTATATAACTTGCTAGTAGATTGATTGATTGATTGATTTATTGTGTTTAACGCCACTTTCTGTTTCAGCAATATTTCAGCTATATCATGGCGACCAGTTTCAGTGGTGGAAGAAGCCGGAGTACCCGGAGAGAACCACCGACCATGGGCAAGCACCTGGTTAACTTTATCACTTGTGGCTGCGAGTCGAATGCACCCTTTTTAGCTCACCTTGCCAAAGGCAATGTGAGTTTTTGCCATCACTTGGTGTCCGTCATCTGCCGTCCGTTAACTTTTCACATTTTAATCTTCTCCTCTGAAACAAATGAAGTGAAACGTGGTAGGAAGCATCTATGGAAGATCCTCTCTAAAGAATGCTCATTCTGTCCCGATTCATTAACAAACATGACCGCCATAGGCAATTCTTGTTTCTGATTAGCTGATTTTTAAAAATCTTCTCCTCTGAAACCGCTTGACCAAATGAACCGAAACTTGGTAGAAAGCATCTATGGCATGTCCTCTATAAAGATTACTCATTTTGTCCTGATCCGTTATCATACATGGCCGCCACAAACAATTATTGTTTCCGATTGGTTGATTTCTAAAAAAATATTCTCCTCTGTAACCGCTTGGCCAAATGATTCGAAACTTGGTAGGAAGCATCCTTGGCAGGTCCCCTATAAAGTTTGCTAATTTAGTTCCGATCCATTAACAAACATGGCTGCTACAGACAATTCTTGTTTCTGATTGGTTGATTTCTAAAAAATGTTCTCCTCTGAAGCCGCTTTGCCAAATGAACCGAAACTTGGTAGGAAGCATCCTTGGAAGGTCTTCTATATACATTGCTCATTTAGTTTCGATCTGTTAACAAACATGGCCGCCATAGGCAATTTTTATTTCTGATTGGACGATTTTTAAAATCTTCTCCTCTGAAACCGCTTGGCCAAATGAACTAAAACTTGGTAGGAAGCATCTATAGCAGGTCCTCTATAAAGATTGCTCATTTCGTCCTGATCCGTTATCAAACATGGCCGCCACAGACAATTCTTGTTTCTGATTGGTTGATTTCTAAAAAATATTCTCTTCTGAAACAGCTTGGCCAAATGAATCGAAACTTGGTAGGAAGCATCCTTGGAAGGTCCTTTATAAATTTTGCTAATTTAGTTCCGATCCGTTAACAAACATGGCCACCTCAGGCCATTCTTGTTCCTGATTGGTCGATTTCTAAATATCTTCTTCTCTGTAACTGCTTAGCCAAATGACTAAAACTTGGTGGGAAGCACCTATGGGAGGTTCTGTATTAAGTTTCCTCAAAGCAGAATGAAAGGTGAGCTACACAGGCTCAGACCACTGAGCCTCTAGTTTGTAATTTACAAAGCCGGGCGCGAACCCACGTCGTATTGGTGATAGGCTTGTATGAGTTGTTAGGTAATCCAACTACCAAACGCATTGAGCCACCTGGGCCCTTCTTTCCAGTAGACAAAATCTCTTTGGTACAATATAACAATCAATACTTTTTTCTCATGATCAAGACACACTGTTGACATTTTGTTTATTCTGTAGACAAATTTCATAAATCTTTGAATTTGTTTATAAATATTTCAACTACTTGCAGTCTATCTCCACACAATGTACAATACAAAAGGTGCAGCAGTTTATTTCATATCTTGGATTTCTGATGATCTATAGCAACAAGAATGTTGATGTCATATGTAATTGGATATCTACGTTTTTATTAGTAACTTTAATATATATTTTTATAGGAAGAGATAAGATGTGACCAAAATAATTTTGGACAAAAAAGGGCGTCATCATCACTATTAAAACGGATAAGACAACAGGATAAATGTTTGGTTGAATTTATCAGAGCATTAAGATACTCTGATATACCACATGAAGATCTGGCAGATCTATTAGATCCTCAACATGTCATTAAAAATACAGGTATTGTATTATCTAAATAACAGTGTTCCTACATTTGTTACAAAAAAGCATTACATAACAGTGTATCCACATTTGTTACAAAAAGCATTACATAACAGTATATTCACATTTGTTACAAAAAGCATTACATAACAGTGTACCCACATTTGTTACAAAAGGCATTACAAAAGAGTGTACTGACATTTGTTACAAAAGGCATTACATAACAGTGTATTCACATTTGTTACAAAAGGCATTACATAACAGTGTACCCAAATTTGTTACAAAAGGCATTATATAACAGTGTATTCACATTTGTTACAAAAGGCATTACATAACAGTGTATTCACATTTGTTACAAAAGGCATTACATAACAGTGTATTCACATTTGTTACAAAAAGCATTACATAACAGTGTACCCAAATTTGTTACAAAAGGCATTATATAACAGTGTATCCACATTTGTTACAAAAGGCATTACATAACAGTGTACCCACATTTGTTACAAAAGACATTACATAACACTTAACAGTGTACCCACATTTGTTACAAAAGGCATTACATAACAGTGTACACACATTTCTTATAAAAGGTATTGCATAGCAGTGTACCCACATTTGTTACAAAAGGTATTACATAACAGTGTATCCACATTTGTTACAAAAGACATTACATAAGACTAAACAGTGTACCCACATTTGTTACAAAAGGAATTACATAACAGTGTATCCACATTTGTTACAAAAGGAATTACATAACTGTATCCACATTTGTTACAAAAGGCATTACATAACAGTGTATCCACATTTGTTACAAAAGGTATTACATAACAGTGTACCCACATTTGTTACAAAAGGTATTACATAACAGTGTACCCACATTTGTTACAAAAGGCATTAGATAACAGTGTATCCACATTTGTTACAAAAGGCATTACATAACAGTGTACTGACATTTGTTACAAAAGGCATTAGATAACAGTGTATCCACATTTGTTACAAAAGGCATTACATAACAGTGTACCCACATTTCTTACAAAAGACATTACATAACAGTGTACCCACATCTGTTACAAAAGGTGTTACAAAAGGCATTACATAACAGTGTACCCACATTTGTTACAAAAGGTATTACATAGCAGTGTACCCACATTTGTTACAAAAGGCATTACATAACAGTGTACCCACATTTGTTACAAAAGGCATCACATAACAGTGTACCCACATTTGTTACAAAAGTTATAAAATTTCATAACATTGTACCCACATTTGTTACAAAAGGCATTACATAACGATGTACCCACATTTGTTACAAAAAAGGTTTTACATAGCAGTGTACCCACATTTGTTACACAAGGCATTACATAGCAGTGTACCCACATTTGTTACAAAAGTTATTACATAACGTTGTACCCACATTTGTTACAAAAGGCATTACATAACAGTGTACCCACATTTGTTACAAAAGGTATTACATAGCAGTGTACCCACATTTGTTACAAAAGGCATTACATAACAGTGTACCCACATTTGTTACAAAAGGTATTACATAACATTGTACCCACATTTGTTACAAAAGGCATTACATAACAGTGTACCCACATTTGTTACAAAAAAGGTATTACATAGCAGTGTACCCACATTTGTTACAAAAGACATTACATAACAGTGTACCCACATTTGTTACAAAATGCATTCCATAACAGTGTATCCACATTTTTGACAAAAGGAAATACATAACAATGTATCCACATTTGTTACAAAAGGTATTACATAACAGTGTATCCACATTTGTTACAAAAGGTATTGCATAACAGTGTACCCACATTTGTTACAAAAGGTATTACATAGCAGTGTATCCACATTTGTTACAAAAGGTATTACATAACAGTGTATCCACATTTGTTACAAAAGACATTACATTACAGTGTATCCACATTTGTTACAAAAGGCATTACATTACAGTATATCCACATTTGTTACAAAAGGTATTACATAGCAGTGTACCGACATTTGTTACAAAAGGAATTACATAACAGTGTATCCACATTTGTTGCAAAAGGCATTACATAACAGTGTATCCACATTTGTTACAAAAGGCACTACATAACAGTGTATCCACATTTGTTACAAAAGGTATTACATAGCAGTGTACCAACATTTGTTACAAAGGGCATTACATAACAGTGTATCCACATGTGTTACAAAAGGCATTACATAACAGTGTATCCACATTTGTTACAAAAGGCATTACATAACAGTGTATCCACATTTGTTACAAAAGGTATTACATAGCGGTGTACCAACATTTGTTACAAAGTGCATTACATAACAGTGTACCCACATTTCATACAAATGGCATTACATAACAGTGTACCCACATTTGTTACAAAAGGCATTACATAACAGTGTATCCACATTTGTAACAAATAGTATTAGATAACAGTGTATCCACATTTGTTACAAAAGGCATTACATAACAGTGTACCTACATTTGTTACAAAAGGCATTACATAACAGTGTACCCAGATTTGTTACAAAAGGTTTTACATAACAGTGTACCCACATTTGTTGCAAAAGGCATTACATAGCAGTGTATCCACATTTGTTACAAATGGCATTACATAACAGTGTACCCACATTTGTTACAAAAGGTATTACATAGCAGTGTACCCATATTTGTTACAAAAGGTATTACATAACAGTGGATCCACATTTGTTACAAAAGGCATTATATAACAGTGTATCCACATTTGTTACAAAAGGCATTACATAACAGTGTACTGACATTTGTTACAAAAGGCATTACATAACACTTAACAGTGTACCCACATTTGTTACAAAAGGCATTACATAACACTTAATTGTGTACCCACATTTGTTACAAAAGGCATTACATAACAGTGTACCCACATTTGTTACAAAAGATATTACATAACAGTGTTCCCACATTTGTTACTAAAGGAATTACATAACAGTGTATCCACATTTGTTACAAAAGGCATTACATAACACTAAACAGTGTACCCACATTTGTTACAAAAGGCATTACATAACAGTGTACCCACATTTGTTACAAAAGGTATTACATAACAGTGTACTGACATTTGTTACAAAAGGCATTACATAACAGTGTACCTACATTTGTTACAAAAGGCATTACATAACAGTGTACCCACATCTGTTACAAAATGTATTACATAACAGTGTACCCACATCTGTTACAAAAGGTATTACATAGCAGTGTATCGAAATTTGTTACAAAAGGTATTACATAACAGTGTACCTACATTTGTTACAAAAGGCATTACATAACAGTGTATCCACATCTGTTACAAAAGGTATTACATAGCAGTGCACCCACATTTGTTACAAAAGGTATTACATAGCAGTGTACTCACATTTGTTACAAAAGGCATTACATAACAGTGTACCCACATTTGTTACAAAAGGTATTACATAACATTGTACCCACATTTGTTACAAAAGGCATTACATAACAGTGTACCCACATTTGTTACAAAAGGTATTACATAGCAGTGTACCCACATTTGTTACAAAAGGCATTGCATAACAGTGTACCCACATGTGTTACAAAAGGTATTACATAACATTGTACCCACATTTGTTACAAAAGGCATTACATAACAGTGTACCCACATTTGTTACAAATGGTATTACATAGCAGTGTACACACATTTGTTACAAAAGGCATTGCATAACAGTGTACCCACATGTGTTACAAAAGGTATTACATAACATTGTACCCACAATTGTTACAAAAGGCATTAAATAACAGTGTACCCACATTTGTTACAAAAAAGGTATTACATAGCAGTGTACCCACATTTGTTACAAAAGACATTACATAACAGTGTATCCACATTTGTTGCAAAAGGAAATACATAACAATGTATCCACATTTGTTACAAAAGGTATTACATAACAGTGTATCCACAATTGTTACAAAAGGTATTGCATAACAGTGTACCCACATTTGTTACAAAAAGTATTACATAGCAGTGCAGCATGCCCATTCACGTACTGCAGTACGTGAAACACGTAGAATAAAAATCATGCACGTATAATTGAAAGAAACTCTACGTGCGTGCACGTAAAGAACCCGTTGCGAGTACTGTATAAAAATTACCTTTTGTTTACAATTACTTCAAAATACGTATAATAGAGTTGTTCTGATTAGTTAATTTTGGCAATATTATCCAATCAGAGCGTTCATTGCATATTTTAAGTGAAATGATATGATTTATAGATCGCCCAATTCAATTGGCTCCTTATTTTTTAATTGTCCAATCAGAAGAACTGTTACTGTTAAAACCCGTAATATTTACAAAAAAAACAGCATGGTGCACTAGACCTTGACGTTCTATCCATCAGTCTGAACTACTTGAGGTATTATAGTATGCAGCGATCCGTGAAGGATATCTTCGCCAAAATTTTAAAAGAAAACATGACAGTGATCCTAACAATATTGTAACTAAGTCTAATGTCAGTGAACCAGTGCCAACTCCGCCAAAAAAACCTAAACGGCCAAAAAACTTTCAAGATAATTGGCTAAAAGAGTATAATTGGCTGGAATTTCGGGACACAAAAATGTATTGCAGTATGTGTATAAACGCTAGCTCTTTACGCAAATCTGTAAGGTCAAATGCCTTTGTGAGCGGAACATCCAACTTTCATAGATCGGCTTTAATACGCCACATGGACAGTGATGACCATATTCTAGCCAAAAAAACAAATACGGAACGCAATTATATGACGGCAGCTAAAACAATAGTGATGAAACGTTATCTTCCTGTGCTTGAAGCTCAACTTAAAACAGCTACTGTTATGGCAGAAGAAAATATACCAAACAGAAAATTTCTAACCCTCATTGACCTGCAGGTGAATTTTCCATAATTATAACCCAAAATTTAAAGCTTAAAATAGTTATATATTTAATAAATCAATAAATATTGATTATCTTTAAAAAAAAAAATAATAATAATAACATGTCTTTTCTGCAATACAGTAATGTATGATGATTCTATGATTTTGATAAATTTGCAAACCATTATTTCTGTTTTCAAAAAAAGAATAAAAGAGAAAATGCAATAAATTTTTATGCATGATCATTTTTGTCAGATTTTTAAAAGATACAATCATCAAATACATAAAATTGATTCATAATGGTAGCTGCCTTTTGTAATAATTTAAAGATTTATTATTTTTCAGATTGCTAATGGAGCATCAGTCTTTCAACAGAGAAAGGGAATATACACCAACCATCAGGCAGCGGCAAATTTTCAGGAATATGCCTCAAATATTTTGAAAGACATGGCAATAGTCCGTATAAAAAACAGTCCATATATTGGCATAATGTTAGATGAGTCTCTTGACATTGCAACAAATAAAAAACTTATTTTGTTTTGCAAAATTTTGTATGATTATCAATTACGCATTGAATTTTGTGCAAATATTTCCATTCAAGATGGTAAAGCTGAAACTGTATATAACTGTATTGTCAATTGGTTAAGAGATGTAGGTATAAATGTAAAAAGAGTCAGTGGTATAGGAACTGACGGTGCTTCAGTTATGACAGGTTGTCGTACAGGCGTTGGTGTAAGAATGAAATCAAGAAATGATAAGCTTGTTCATGTTTGGTGCGCTGCACATAGGCTAGCTCTTGTGTCTTATTGGGCTGCTAAACGAGTACCATATCTTCAAGTTGTGAATGAAATGTTAATAGCAATATTCAATTTTTATCAATATTCAGCTCCCAGATATGCAAAAGTTAGAAAACTTCAAAAATTGATGGGTCAAAAAGTTAAAAGGTTTAAAAAACCAACACAGGTTAGGTGGCTATCAATGTCGGATGCAGTCAAGGCCTGCTTGTCCTCCTATTCTTCTCTGATACTAAGCCTTGATCATGAGGTTGCAACTGCACCAAACACTGAAGGTGGTAATAAAGCTAGGGGGATTTTAAGAAAAATCAAGTGCTTTAAATTTTTATCTGCTCTCTGTTTACTTAGGGATATTTTGGATTTACTAGATAGAACATCCAAATGTTTTCAGAAGGATAACCTGGACATCCAGCAGTTAAAAAACTTAATTAATGCAACAAAAGAGACAATAATGTCTTACAGGCCAAGGATTGTTCAACCTCCAACAGTTGAAGACATGATATTAAAAACAGATGAGCACTCAGAATATAGTGGTATAGAAATACATTGTTCTCTGAATGATAGGAATATATTTAACACCATGAAAATTATGTTCATTGATAATCTAGTCAAAGAGTTTACTGATAGGTTCCCTGTCAATGACCTTGGTATTTTAAATGATTTCAATAGTTTATTAAATCCAAAACTGTTGCCGCTTGATCATGCAACAATGAGAACTTATGGTGAGGAGTGTTTAGATAATATTATTGATATATATGGAAATACTGATCCTGTCATTGATCCAGTTAGGGCTAGAAGAAATTTTCTCCAGTTTAAGCACCTTATGAATGGCCAAAGAGATTTAAACTTGACTGAATTTTGCTTGTTTTTAATTAAGGATTATGCTGAAACATTTCCAGATTATGTAACATTAGCTCATATTCTTTTAACTGTTCCATTAACATCTGTCCCATGTGAGAGAGGGTTTTCTCTCCAAAACCGACATCATAATGCTACAAGTAGTAGAAGGTCTGTTACAAATGTGCAACACAGAATGCAAATAGAATTTTCTTCTAAACAAGCAGGTTATGATAGAAATGAAGTAGTCAGACAGGCTGCAGTTAAATTTAATGATGACAGATCATAGACTATTCAGAATTCAAACATCTCTATTGTACTGTAGTAAATGGCATTTGTTGTATTTAAGTTTTACATGTTTTACAGAAATTAATGGCTTTTGTTGTATTTATTAAGTTTTACATGTTTTACAGAAATTAATGGCTTCTGTTGTATTTAAGTTTTACATGTTTTACAGAAAGTAATTAAACTAGAGTTCAGTTGTAACTGAGTATTGTTTTACTTTACTAGACTCTGTTCCAAATGCATCCCATTGAATAATGAATAATGAATGATAATGTTTTGCAGCACATAATCACTACAGCCATTTTGAATGATCATTTCTCAATTCCCAAACTGACAGGAAGAAAATTTCACTTTGTTTAAAGCTAATGCATGATTCAATTATTGTTTTTAAATGTTAAGTTGCTAGGATTTTAAATGAAACATATTTTGCTTTAAAAAAAATTATACTTGAATGAATTAAAGTAGGAGAAATGAAAATTCAGTATGTCAGTAAGTGATTGCTGTACATTGTAGCTAGTCTACTTTCACAAATTACTAGCACTAAAGACACTTAAACTAACAAATTGAACAAGTCAACTCTCAAGTCAGAAGTTAAAAGACTTTATTTCTTTTAAGCATCAGAATATAACAGTTCAAATTATGCACTCAAAACAACAACAAATTGAAATTTTATTTCATATGCTTAAAAAAACCAATATATACAAAAACTGGACATGTGAAATGAGAAAAATGCAGTTCATTTTCTTTGTACCCCCCAAATGAAGAGTTAGAGGGTACATTGCACCCCCAAAAATTTGGATGTACCCCCAACAATGAAGGTAAGAGGGTACATGTACCCCCAGATGAAAAAACCTGTGGGCATGCTGCAGTGTATCCACATTTGTTACAAAAGGTATTACATAACAGTGTATCCACATTTGTTACGAAAGACATTACATAATAGTGTATCCACATTTGTTACAAAAGGCATTACATAACAGTGTATCCACATTTGTTACAAAAGGTATTACATAGCAGTGTAGCGACATTTGTTACAAAAGGCATTACATAGCAGTGTACCCACATTTGTTACAAAAGGCATTACATAACAGTGTATCCACATTTGTTACGAAAGGCATTACATAACAGTGTATCCACATTTGTTACAAAAGTATTACATAGCAGTGTATCCACATTTGTTACAAAAGGTATTACATAGCAGTGTACCAACATTTATTACAAAAGGCATTACATAACTGTGTATCCACATTTGTTACAAAAGGTATTACATAGCAGTGTACCAACATTTGTTACAAAGGGCATTACATAACAGTGTACCCACATTTCATACAAATGGCATTACATAACAGTATACCCACATTTGTTACAAAAGGCATTACATAACAGTGTATCCACATTTGTTACAAAAGGTTTTACATAACAGTGTACCCACATTTGTTGCAAAAGGCATTACATAACAGTGTACTGACATTTGTTACAAAAGGCATTACATAACAGTGTACCCAGATTTGTTACAAAAGGCATTACATAACAGTGTACCCACATTTGTTACAAATGGCATTACATAACAGTGTACCCAGATTTGTTACAAAAGGCATTACATAACAGTGTACCCACATTTGTTACAAAAGGCATTACATAACAGTGTATCCACATTTGTTACAAAAGGCATTACATAACAGTGTACCCACATTTGTTACAAATGGCATTACATAACAGTGTACCCACATTTGTTACAAAAGGCATTACATAACAGTGTATCCACATTTGTTACAAAAGGTTTTACATAACAGTGTATCCACATTTGTTACAAATGGTATTAGATAACAGTGTATCCACATTTGTTACAAAAGGCATTACATAACAGTGTACCCACATTTGTTACAAAAGGCATTACATATCACTAAACAGATTACCCACATTTTATGCAAAAGGTATTACATAACAGTGTACCCACATTTGTTGCAAAAGGTATTAGATAACACTAAACAGTGTACCCACATTTGTTACAAAAGCATTACATAACAGTGTACCCACATTTGTTACAAAAGGTATTACATAACATTGTACCCACATTTGTTACAAAAGGCATTACATAACAGTGTACCCACATTTGTTACAAAAGGCATTACATAACAGTGTACCCACATTTGTTACAAAAGGCATTACATAACAGTGTACCCACATTTGTTACAAAAGGCATTACATAACATTGTACCCACATTTGTTACAAAAGGCATTACATAACAGTGTACCCACATTTGTTACAAAAGGCATTACATAGCAGTGTACCCACATTTGTTACAAAAGGTATTACATAACATTGTACCCACATTTGTTACAAAAGGCATTACATAACAGTGTACCCACATTTGTTACAAAAGGCATTACATAGCAGTGTACCCACATTTGTTACAAAAGGCATTACATAGCAGTGTACCCACATTTGTTACAAAAGGCATTACATAGCAGTGTACCCACATTTGTTACAAAAGGCATTACATAACAGTACCCATATTTGTTACAAAAGGCATTATGATATCATATTACAGCATCAAATTGATCATAAATAACATGAACAAGTGATGTACATGGAAAAATTTCAGACTCCTTTACTTGTTTGACTTTAAAATTATTATGAATGAGTGATTGTTCATCTTGGACCATTTAGTTGACTGCAAATATTGAAATATTATGATGATCCTCAACATGTGTTTGTCCATGTGGATTTCATATTTTTTTAGTATCTTTTGATAGGAAATTTAACATTAATCATCATTCTTACTTGAATGTTAATGTTAATATTATTATAATGTAAATAAACTGTTAACTAAAAGGCAGTTACACTATCATAACTGCTCAGTTTAATTTATGTGGGTGCAGGGCATGTTGTCGTTATGACATTGTCTTGTTTTAATGTAACATTTTCTGTAAAAAAAATTCGGATTTCATTGTGTCTGTATATTTTGATCTATAGATTAAAAAAATAAAAAACAGTGTAAAGCAAATTTCATTCTGTTGTAATATATGGAAATTTGAATATTGGGTTTTTAAGGCCGTCAGTATATATACCTGTAATTAATATTTCAGGACAGTGTCCAGAGGAACATACTTTTTCTGCTTCAAGTGCAAGGGTTGAAAATTCCTGTGTTTTACCAAAATTATCAGGATCATTCTACCAAAATACATCTTTACATCAATTACCATATGCAGTTATGAACATACTACAAAATAAACTAGATTATGGTGACAAGTGGAAGGATCTAGCTTCACATCTTGGTATGGTTTAAAATATACTAATAAAATTAAGGAAATGAGAATGTAAAAATTAATGTACTTTTATCAGAAATTATCAGTGTGAAATCACTTCAGATATCCCTACATCCAGGTAATATATTTTTGCTGCAGGTGGACCCACACACATAGAAACATAGAGGGCCCGGGTGGCTCAATGATTTAGGTAGTTGGATTACCTAGCAACTCATACAAGCCTATCACCAATATGGCATGGGTTCGCGCCCGGCTTTAAAAATTAGTAAAAAGAGTGCACTCGACTCGCAGCTGCAAGTGATAAAGTTTACCAGTTGCTTGCCCGTGGTCGGTGGTTCTCTCCGGGCACTCCCGGCTTCTTCCACCACTAAAACTGGTCGCCATGATAAATCTGAAATATTGCTGAAAGTGGCATTAAGCACAATAAATGAATGAATCAATCATAGAAACATAACTGTGCATATTTGTCCTCTTTCTTTTAACCTTTTCCTGTTTTCTGGCTTTCTTCGAGATACAGTTTCTGATTACCTATTTGGTATCTTCAAACTTTTCTTAACAATAAAAAGATTATATTTGAAAACTCCATCACTTACTTTGAGAATGTAAATGCAACAGTTGTAAAATGGTTTAAGCACACATGATGAATGGATAAGTTATTATATAATTAATTCAAGTTTGTGTATAGAATGAGTGAGTGATTGTTGTTTAATGCCAACTCAGCACTTTGTCAACTATATCATGGTGAGAACAAGTTAATTTTCTATGTGATGATGATGTCCACTTTATACTAGACCAATACGCTTAGCTGGATTTTTATAGTGCTAGCTCACTGAAACAACAGTCCACGGATAGACATGTCGCCCCACTCAGACACATTATCCTGATTCCGAGCCAACCAGTTTTTGCTCTTTCTCCTTAATGCTGCATTCTTAGCAACAAATACCAATTTTATAATTGTATAGTCTTTGGTTTGACCTGAACTGGGCTCGAACCCACGATCTACGATCTGTGAGCAGTAGTTCAGCTTTATTAATGACAATAATAAGTTGTTTACAAAGAAATTAAATTTGCATATACATAGAAGGAGTAGAGCTGAGGTTTACCTATGATTAGATGTTTGTTTTGATTGCGAAAGTCACAGTGTAGTTGGAATATATTACTCTTAAAAATGATAGAAGTTGGGATATATTACTCATACCATATGTTCTCAAGATCATGTATCGCTCACCTATTTATATATGGACAATGAATAAATCTGAAAACATTTATTGTTCAGCAATCGTCATCACTAGATAGAATCTGTTTGAAAAGTGCAGAAAGAATTTCAAAAGGAATATATGGGGAAAATATTAAAACAAACTTTAAAATAAATATTCAAAATTCTGGAGTTTGGTCACTTTTGGTCCACTCATACCTTCAAAATAGTAAGAGCTATAACAAATCTGTTGTAATACTCCAGAAAGGAATATTTCAAAAGAATTTAATGGAAAAAAATCAGATAAAAAAAGTTATTGTTTTTGGGTCACCAAAGTTATCTCCTCTTCACATAGTTTATTCCTGAAATCATAAACTTGAAATAAAATTCGAAATTTTGGATGTCTGTCACATTTGGTCCCATCATATATTTGAAACATTAAAAGCTACAACAAATCTGTCGAAACTGACCAGACAGGAATTTTGATGATGCGTGCTAAGCGGAGAGGCAGCATATACCAGTTTCAGAATTTTTTTATTTTATCCGACGGGAGTTCGAACCCACAATCTAACACACTTGATTCGAGCACACTAACCATAACACCATCGGTGTGTTAAAAATTTCTTTTAATTGATAGATTACACCATCGAAGGTGTTCAGAAACTACAGTCTACCAGTAAAAGCTGTACAAAGCAAATAATTGATGAATGGTATGGTGCTACTGTTATTACCTTGTTTAAAGCTTTAGATTGCATAGAGAGAAAGGATATCATCACGGATCTAGAAAAGGTAATGGGTGTCAAATTTGTTATCAGTGAAGAGGCTTTCATTGATATACAGGAGCATAAGTCTAGAAGGCAAGATGTTGTTGAAAGTGCTATTAAAAGTTCAAATACTAGAACAATGCAAGAGTTTGAACTGGAAAGAAAAAAAAATCACTGTGATTTAACAAATAAATTGGGACATAGTGGTGAATACATTGATGAAAAGGGCCTGGGAAAACAGAGTTCTGTATGTATATCTGATCATGATGATATTCCTCAAAAGGACATTGGACAGTCTATTTCTGAACTTAGTCAAGTTGAAATTTCTACCAATACAGAGCCATGTTCACTAGAAAATAATGCTTTACAGCCATTAAGTGATAGAAATAATGTGATGGAAGATATGACACCTACGTTCAATAACAATTCTGAAGTACTTGATGGGGAACTGAAATCTTTGTGTGAGAACAATAGTGATACAGGATTTACAGAGAAAAATATGAAAGACAAAATAATAGATATGCCAAAAGCTCATGATAATCGTCCATGGATTGGTGTAGGCATGATTGTTGGTGCTGTTGCTCTTGGATTTATAGCATTCCATAAAAGTAGTTAGATAAAGCTTCTATTTATAATAACCAGGCAGGACAATTATGTATTTAACACTTACATGTCTGGATGTTTAATTTTTTTAAATGAGAAGTTTATAGAAGTTTTAGGTATTCTGTTAAAACATTGCTAGTATTGTTTCCCTCCTGACATTTGTGTATGTTGAATTTGTTTTGTCAAGAATTGTAATACAGAAGATACTTCAAATCATTACAAAACAACCATTCTGTCTGTGCTAAAGACTTGTTAAACAAAATTTAAAAAATGTACCAACACATGTTTATGATTGATTGATTGATTGATTTTATTGTGTTTAATGCCACTTTCAGCAATATTTCAGCTATATCATGGCGACCAGTTTTAGTGGTGGAAGAAGCCAGAATACCCGGAGAGAACCACCAACCATAGGCAAGCATTTGGTAAATTTTATCACTTGCGGCTGCGAGTCGAGTGCACCTTTTTAGTTCACCTGGACCAAAGGTCCAGGTGAACTATTGCCATCACTTGGCGTCCGTCGTCTGTCGTCCGTCGTCTGTAAACTTTTCACATTTCAAGCTTCTTCTCCGAAACCACTGGGCCAATTGGAACCAAATTAGCAGGAATGTTCCTTGGATGGTCCTCTACAAAGTTACTGTTTTTCGTTCCAGTCGGATATTTAACATGGCTGCCAGGGCCAATAATATGCTCTGATTGGCTGAAATTTCAAAGATCTTCTTCTCTGAAACTAATGAACTGACTGAACCCAAACTGTAAAGGAATGATCATTGGAATGTCTTTTACCAAGTTACTGTTTTTTATGCCGATCGGAAATCCAAGATGGCCACCACCGCAGGACATAGATTAACATTGGACCCTATGGGAAAATGTTCAAATGCCTTCTTCTCAGAAACTACAAATATGATTAAAGCCAAACTGTACATGAATGTTCATTGGATGGTCCTCTACAATCTTAAGGTTTTTTGTTCCAATATGAAATTCAAAATGGTGGCTACGGCAGGACTTAGTTTAACATTGGACCCTATGGGAAAAATGTTTCAAAATGCTTCTTCTCTGAAACCACTTGGACAATTGAAACCAAACTGCCCAGGAATGATCATTGGAAGGTCCTCTACAAAGTGTCTGTTTTTATGCCGATCGGAAATCCAAGATGGCCACCACCGCAGGACATAGATTAACATTGGACCCTATGGGAAAATGTTCAAATGCCTTCTTCTCAGAAACTACAAATATGATTAAAGCCAAACTGTACATGAATGTTCATTGGATCGTCCTCTACAATTTCAAGGTTTTTTGTTCCTATATGAAATTCAAAATGGCGGCTACGGCAGGACTTAGTTTAACATTGGACCCTATGGGAAAAATGTTTCAAAACGCTTCTTCTCTGAAACCACTTGGACAATTGAAACCAAACTGCCCAAGAATGATCATTGGAAGGTCCTCTACAAACTTTCTGTTTATTATGCCGATCGGAAATCCAAGATGGTTGCCACCACAGGTCATAGTATTAACACAGGACCATATGGGGAAAATACAGAAATATATTCTTCTCTGAAGATATTGCACTGATTGAACCTAAACTGTGCATCAATCATTGGAAGGTCCTTTACAAACTTTGTGTTTTTTATGTTGATCGTAATTCCAAGATGACTACCACTGCAGGACATAGTTTTTACATAGGACCAATTGGTTCTTTTTATAACCAGGTTGTAATTTACAAAGCTGGTTGTGAACCCATGCCGTATTGGTGATAGGCTTGTATGGGTTGTTGGGTAATCCAACTACCTAGCTCATTGAGCCACCCTGGCCCTCAAAAACATGTTTATTTTTCATATATATTTTGACTGGTTTACATATGTTATTATTTTTTGTGTAGAATTAATGGATACAATGCCTGTTTCTTACAGGAAGCTATGTCTATCAAATTATTTGGATGTTTGGTTGTATTTTAAATTGAAATTAATAATGAAATGTTTTTTTTATTTATATCAATTACTTGTTATATGAACTTGTTATTTATTTAATTTATGTTTGTGTTCATTATAAAGAAAAAAAGACTTAGTAATAAAATGCTGTTAATTTCAAAAGAGCTTCCATAAAATGAAAATATGGACAAACAATAATATTGTACAGAATGATTTTAATGGAGTATTGATATCTGTAATAGGAAGGTTGATATTTATTTATTATTTGTACCATATGTACTACCATATAATCTATGTAATAATGATTATGTGTTCAATGATCTATATTCTTTAGCGTATCACCGATGTTCTAACACACAAATGAGAATATCTCAATAGAGTGACCAGAATCTAAGTAAACCATACGTGTTTGATCTACTCAGTTAAAAGCCAAGTATTTTCTTTCCCTTTAAAAAGGGTGGCATGAAAAACAACTTGTGCTTAATTTATTTATAAACCATGTGTACTACATTACAAGTTTTCGGCGAGTGACATACGTCACCATCAGGTCACCGTCATCAGTTATCGACGGTCAAGATTGATATAAAAACATATAGTAATTCGCCAAGCTCAAACGAATATTAATTACCAGTATTTATAAAATTTAAACTCAACGCATATATAGTATAAATGTGACTACTTAAGTGTAGTAGCCTTTAATCAGAGACTAATTACACATTTTTAAAGTAATTTTAATGTCCCGAACATGTGTATACAGAGTGAGTGAGTGATTGTTGGTTAACATCAAATGAGCAATTGTCAGCTAATGTCATGGCGAGGAACCAGTTACAATCAATGAAATAATTATGTCCTTCTTGTACTAAACCAACACCTTTGTTGGATTTTTAAATGCTAGCTCACCGAGACAACATTCCGTGGTTAGACATGTTGCTCCACTCAGACACATTATCCTGATTCCGAGCCAACCAGTCTTTGCTCTTACTCCTTAAAGTTGCATGCTTATCGAAGAAGCAACAAATACCAATTTTATAGTCTTTGCTTTGACCTAACCTGGGCTCAAGCTCACAATCTACCCCACTCAAGGCCTGCATGCTAACCATTACACCACTGTCACTGATGTGGTTCATCATCAGTGTACATCATCACAAGAAACCTGTCCACAAAAGGTGTACATCATCACAAGAAACCTGTCCACAAAAGGTGTACATCATCACAAGAAACCTGTCCACAAAAGGTGTACATCATCACAAGAAACCTGTCCACAAAAGGTGTACATCATCACAAGAAACCTGTCCACAAAAGAAAAATAGGCTTGTTATTTACTATTAAATAACATCAGTAACAATTATTACTTATTGGTTGGGTAATTTGGTTTTACCGAATAAAATACAGTATATGTTGCTTCTACTGTACTCCTGAAGGCAAACTTTAAATTTAAGCATTCCTAATACATTGTGTACATTTCTTAAATACCAGGTAATCATGGTTTGCACGGCATGTTCAAGCATTACATATCCTAAAGACATTTATATTTTATTTACTGACCTATCATCTAAATTCATTCAAACAAACCTTTCTAATTTTAGACAAAACCATGTGTTGTTGTAAAAACTAACATGTGTTACAGTACCTTTTATGGATACAAATGAAGTGCTTGTTTGACACTGGGTATGACTTCAATATTTACATTATTAACGACAATGTAGACTATTAAACAAAAAATTGCAGTACCCGTGTGTTTTCAGAATAATTAAAGATTTTTGTTAGGGAAAGAAATGGATTTTTTTCAAACTGAAATGACATTGTAGTTCTTCTTAACTTTAAAGATGACATTTTAAGCTTGGATTTCTTCAGATTATTTCAGCATCATAACATAACCTTTGACCAATCAAACAATTAAAATAATGGGATATTTTATCATGTAAGACAAACAGTCGAAAACAGTTGACCATCGAAAATGGGTGACATTGTGAAAATTGATAGCATTAATTACCGTGCATTGATGTGTTTTTGATAAGATAAAAATCTTTGTTAATAAAAAAAAATCATTCTCTGTATTTATCTTGTATTTGATGTCAAGCAGGGTTTAAACTTCAACAATATTTCAGTTGTTGGGAACCAGAAACAAACAACGACTAACCTTCTGTAACAAAAGACAAACTGTAACCAATGCCCCTCAGTACACTGACTGACAGTCTGCCACTTCTTTGACAAACTGTAACCAATGCCCCTCAGTACACTGACTGACAGTCTGCCATTTCTTTGACAAACTGTAACCAATGCCCCTCAGTACACTGACTGACAGTCTGCCACTTCTTTGACAAACTGTAACCAATGTACACTGACTGACAGTCTGCCACTTCTTTGACAAACTGTAACCAATGTACACTGACTGACAGTCTGCCACTTCTTTGACAAACTGTAACCAATGTACACTGACTGACAGTCTGCCACTTCTTTGACAAACTGTAACCAATGTACACTGACTGACAGTCTGCCACTTCTTTGACAAACTGTAACCAATGTACACTGACTGACAGTCTGCCACTTCTTTGACAAACTGTAACCAATGCCCCTCAGTACACTGACTGACAGTCTGCCACTTCTTTGACAAACTGTAACCAATGCCCCTCAGTACACTGACTGACAGTCTGCCACTTCTTTGACAAACTGTAACCAATGCCCCTCAGTACACTGACTGACAGTCTGCCACTTCTTTGACAAACTGTAACCAATGCCCCTCAGTACACTGACTGACAGTCTGCCACTTCTTTGACAAACTGTAACCAATGCCCCTCAGTACACTGACTGACAGTCTGCCACTTCTTTGACAAACTGTAACCAATGCCCCTCAGTACACTGACTGACAGTCTGCCACTTCTTTGACAAACTGTAACCAATGCCCCTCAGTACACTGACTGACAGTCTGCCACTTCTTTGACAAACTGTAACCAATGCCCCTCAGTACACTGACTGACAGTCTGCCACTTCTTTGACAAACTGTAACCAATGCCCCTCAGTACACTGACTGACAGTCTGCCACTTCTTTGACAAACTGTAACCAATGCCCCTCAGTACACTGACTGACAGTCTGCCACTTCTTTGACAAACTGTAACCAATGCCCCTCAGTACACTGACTGACAGTCTGCCACTTCTTTGACAAACTGTAACCAATGCCCCTCAGTACACTGACTGACAGTCTGCCACTTCTTTGACAAACTGTAACCAATGCCCCTCAGTACACTGACTGACAGTCTGCCACTTCTTTGACAAACTGTAACCAATGCCCCTCAGTACACTGACTGACAGTCTGCCACTCCTTTGACAAACTGTAACCAATGCCCCTCAGTACACTGACTGACAGTCTGCCACTTCTTTGACAAACTGTAACCAATGCCCCTCAGTACACTGACTGACAGTCTGCCACTTCTTTGACAAACTGTAACCAATGTACACTGACTGACAGTCTGCCACTTCTTTGACAAACTGTAACCAATGTACACTGACTGACAGTCTGCCACTTCTTTGACAAACTGTAACCAATGCCCCTCAGTACACTGACTGACAGTCTGCCACTTCTTTGACAAACTGTAACCAATGCCCCTCAGTACACTGACTGACAGTCTGCCACTTCTTTGACAAACTGTAACCAATGTACACTGACTGACAGTCTGCCACTTCTTTGACAAACTGTAACCAATGTACACTGACTGACAGTCTGCCACTTCTTTGACAAACTGTAACCAATGCCCCTCAGTACACTGACTGACAGTCTGCCACTTCTTTGACAAACTGTAACCAATGCCCCTCAGTACACTGACTGACAGTCTGCCACTTCTTTGACAAACTGTAACCAATGCCCCTCAGTACACTGACTGACAGTCTGCCACTTCTTTGACAAACTGTAACCAATGCCCCTCAGTACACTGACTGACAGTCTGCCACTTCTTTGACATACTGTAACCAATGCCCCTCAGTACACTGACTGACAGTCTGCCACTTCTTTGACAAACTGTAACCAATGCCCCTCAGTACACTGACTGACAGTCTGCCACTTCTTTGACAAACTGTAACCAATGCCCCTCAGTACACTGACTGACAGTCTGCCACTTCTTTGACATACTGTAACCAATGCCCCTCAGTACACTGACTGACAGTCTGCCACTTCTTTGACAAACTGTAACCAATGCCCCTCAGTACACTGACTGACAGTCTGCCACTTCTTTGACAAACTGTAACCAATGCCCCTCAGTACACTGACTGACAGTCTGCCACTCCTTTGACAAACTGTAACCAATGCCCCTCAGTACACTGACTGACAGTCTGCCACTTCTTTGACAAACTGTAACCAATGCCCCTCAGTACACTGACTGACAGTCTGCCACTTCTTTGACATACTGTAACCAATGCCCCTCAGTACACTGACTGACAGTCTGCCACTTCTTTGACATACTGTAACCAATGCCCCTCAGTACACTGACTGACAGTCTGCCACTTCTTTGACAAACTGTAACCAATGCCCCTCAGTACACTGACTGACAGTCTGCCACTTCTTTGACAAACTGTAACCAATGCCCCTCAGTACACTGACTGACAGTCTGCCACTTCTTTGACAAACTGTAACCAATGTACACTGACTGACAGTCTGCCACTTCTTTGACAAACTGTAACCAATGTACACTGACTGACAGTCTGCCACTTCTTTGACAAACTGTAACCAATGCCCCTCAGTACACTGACTGACAGTCTGCCACTTCTTTGACAAACTGTAACCAATGCCCCTCAGTACACTGACTGACAGTCTGCCACTTCTTTGACAAACTGTAACCAATGTACACTGACTGACAGTCTGCCACTTCTTTGACAAACTGTAACCAATGTACACTGACTGACAGTCTGCCACTTCTTTGACAAACTGTAACCAATGCCCCTCAGTACACTGACTGACAGTCTGCCACTTCTTTGACAAACTGTAACCAATGCCCCTCAGTACACTGACTGACAGTCTGCCACTTCTTTGACAAACTGTAACCAATGCCCCTCAGTACACTGACTGACAGTCTGCCACTTCTTTGACAAACTGTAACCAATGCCCCTCAGTACACTGACTGACAGTCTGCCACTTCTTTGACATACTGTAACCAATGCCCCTCAGTACACTGACTGACAGTCTGCCACTTCTTTGACAAACTGTAACCAATGCCCCTCAGTACACTGACTGACAGTCTGCCACTTCTTTGACAAACTGTAACCAATGCCCCTCAGTACACTGACTGACAGTCTGCCACTTCTTTGACATACTGTAACCAATGCCCCTCAGTACACTGACTGACAGTCTGCCACTTCTTTGACAAACTGTAACCAATGCCCCTCAGTACACTGACTGACAGTCTGCCACTTCTTTGACAAACTGTAACCAATGCCCCTCAGTACACTGACTGACAGTCTGCCACTCCTTTGACAAACTGTAACCAATGCCCCTCAGTACACTGACTGACAGTCTGCCACTTCTTTGACAAACTGTAACCAATGCCCCTCAGTACACTGACTGACAGTCTGCCACTTCTTTGACATACTGTAACCAATGCCCCTCAGTACACTGACTGACAGTCTGCCACTTCTTTGACATACTGTAACCAATGCCCCTCAGTACACTGACTGACAGTCTGCCACTTCTTTGACAAACTGTAACCAATGCCCCTCAGTACACTGACTGACAGTCTGCCACTTCTTTGACAAACTGTAACCAATGCCCCTCAGTACACTGACTGACAGTCTGCCACTCCTTTGACAAACTGTAACCAATGCCCCTCAGTACACTGACTGACAGTCTGCCACTTCTTTGACAAACTGTAACCAATGCCCCTCAGTACACTGACTGACAGTCTGCCACTTCTTTGACAAACTGTAACCAATGCCCCTCAGTACACTGACTGACAGTCTGCCACTTCTTTGACAAACTGTAACCAATGCCCCTCAGTACACTGACTGACAGTCTGCCACTTCTTTGACAAACTGTAACCAATGCCCCTCAGTACACTGACTGACAGTCTGCCACTTCTTTGACAAACTGTAACCAATGCCCCTCAGTACACTGACTGACAGTCTGCCACTTCTTTGACAAACTGTAACCAATGCCCCTCAGTACACTGACTGACAGTCTGCCACTTCTTTGACAAACTGTAACCAATGCCCCTCAGTACACTGACTGACAGTCTGCCACTTCTTTGACAAACTGTAACCAATGCCCCTCAGTACACTGACTGACAGTCTGCCACTTCTTTGACAAACTGTAACCAATGCCCCTCAGTACACTGACTGACAGTCTGCCACTTCTTTGACAAACTGTAACCAATGCCCCTCAGTACACTGACTGACAGTCTGCCACTTCTTTGACAAACTGTAACCAATGCCCCTCAGTACACTGACTGACAGTCTGCCACTTCTTTGACAAACTGTAACCAATGCCCCTCAGTACACTGACTGACAGTCTGCCACTTCTTTGACAAACTGTAACCAATGCCCCTCAGTACACTGACTGACAGTCTGCCACTTCTTTGACAAACTGTAACCAATGCCCCTCAGTACACTGACTGACAGTCTGCCACTTCTTTGACAAACTGTAACCAATGCCCCTCAGTACACTGACTGACAGTCTGCCACTTCTTTGACAAACTGTAACCAATGCCCCTCAGTACACTGACTGACAGTCTGCCACTTCTTTGACAAACTGTAACCAATGCCCCTCAGTACACTGACTGACAGTCTGCCACTTCTTTGACAAACTGTAACCAATGCCCCTCAGTACACTGACTGACAGTCTGCCACTTCTTTGACAAACTGTAACCAATGCCCCTCAGTACACTGACTGACAGTCTGCCACTTCTTTGACAAACTGTAACCAATGCCCCTCAGTACACTGACTGACAGTCTGCCACTTCTTTGACAAACTGTAACCAATGCCCCTCAGTACACTGACTGACAGTCTGCCACTTCTTTGACAAACTGTAACCAATGCCCCTCAGTACACTGACTGACAGTCTGCCACTTCTTTGACAAACTGTAACCAATGCCCCTCAGTACACTGACTGACAGTCTGCCACTTCTTTGACAAACTGTAACCAATGCCCCTCAGTACACTGACTGACAGTCTGCCACTTCTTTGACAAACTGTAACCAATGCCCCTCAGTACACTGACTGACAGTCTGCCACTTCTTTGACAAACTGTAACCAATGCCCCTCAGTACACTGACTGACAGTCTGCCACTTCTTTGACAAACTGTAACCAATGCCCCTCAGTACACTGACTGACAGTCTGCCACTTCTTTGACAAACTGTAACCAATGCCCCTCAGTACACTGACTGACAGTCTGCCACTTCTTTGACAAACTGTAACCAATGCCCCTCAGTACACTGACTGACAGTCTGCCACTTCTTTGACAAACTGTAACCAATGCCCCTCAGTACACTGACTGACAGTCTGCCACTTCTTTGACAAACTGTAACCAATGCCCCTCAGTACACTGACTGACAGTCTGCCACTTCTTTGACAAACTGTAACCAATGCCCCTCAGTACACTGACTGACAGTCTGCCACTTCTTTGACAAACTGTAACCAATGCCCCTCAGTACACTGACTGACAGTCTGCCACTTCTTTGACAAACTGTAACCAATGCCCCTCAGTACACTGACTGACAGTCTGCCACTTCTTTGACAAACTGTAACCAATGCCCCTCAGTACACTGACTGACAGTCTGCCACTTCTTTGACAAACTGTAACCAATGCCCCTCAGTACACTGACTGACAGTCTGCCACTTCTTTGACAAACTGTAACCAATGCCCCTCAGTACACTGACTGACAGTCTGCCACTTCTTTGACAAACTGTAACCAATGCCCCTCAGTACACTGACTGACAGTCTGCCACTTCTTTGACAAACTGTAACCAATGCCCCTCAGTACACTGACTGACAGTCTGCCACTTCTTTGACAAACTGTAACCAATGCCCCTCAGTACACTGACTGACAGTCTGCCACTTCTTTGACAAACTGTAACCAATGCCCCTCAGTACACTGACTGACAGTCTGCCACTTCTTTGACAAACTGTAACCAATGCCCCTCAGTACCTGACTGACATCTGCCACTTCTTTGACAAACTGTAACCATGCCCCTCAGTACACTGACTGACAGTCTGCCACTTCTTTGACAAACTGTAACCAATGCCCCTCAGTACACTGACTGACAGTCTGCCACTCTTTGACAAACTGTAACCAATGCCCCTCAGTACACTGACTGACAGTCTGCCACTTCTTTGACAAACTGTAACCAATGCCCCTCAGTACACTGACTGACAGTCTGCCACTTCTTTGACAAACTGTAACCAATGCCCCTCAGTACACTGACTGACAGTCTGCCACTTCTTTGACAAACTGTAACCAATGCCCCTCAGTACACTGACTGACAGGTCTGCCACTTCTTTGACAAACTGTAACCAATGCCCCTCAGTACACTGACTGACAGTCTGCCACTTCTTTGACAAACTGTACCAATGTCCTCGTCTGTACACTGACTGACAGTCTGCCACTTCTTTGAACAAAACTGTAACCAATGCCTCCTGTCAGTTGACTGACAGTCTGCCACTTCTTTGACAAACTGTAACCAATGCCCCTCAGTACACTGACTGACAGTCTGCCACTTCTTTGACAAACTGTAACCAATGCCCCTCAGTACACTGACTGACAGTCTGCCACTTCTTTGACAAACTGTAACCAATGCCCCTCAGTACACTGACTGACAGTCTGCCACTTCTTTGACAAACTGTAACCAATGCCCCTCAGTACACTGACTGACAGTCTGCCACTTCTTTGACAAACTGTAACCAATGCCCCTCAGTACACTGACTGACAGTCTGCCACTTCTTTGACAAACTGTAACCAATGCCCCTCAGTACACTGACTGACAGTCTGCCACTTCTTTGACAAACTGTAACCAATGCCCCTCAGTACACTGACTGACAGTCTGCCACTTCTTTGACAAACTGTAACCAATGCCCCTCAGTACACTGACTGACAGTCTGCCACTTCTTTGACAAACTGTAACCAATGCCCCTCAGTACACTGACTGACAGTCTGCCACTTCTTTGACAAACTGTAACCAATGCCCCTCAGTACACTGACTGACAGTCTGCCACTTCTTTGACAAACTGTAACCAATGCCCCTCAGTACACTGACTGACAGTCTGCCACTTCTTTGACAAACTGTAACCAATGCCCCTCAGTACACTGACTGACAGTCTGCCACTTCTTTGACAAACTGTAACCAATGCCCCTCAGTACACTGACTGACAGTCTGCCACTTCTTTGACAAACTGTAACCAATGCCCCTCAGTACACTGACTGACAGTCTGCCACTTCTTTGACAAACTGTAACCAATGCCCCTCAGTACACTGACTGACAGTCTGCCACTTCTTTGACAAACTGTAACCAATGCCCCTCAGTACACTGACTGACAGTCTGCCACTTCTTTGACAAACTGTAACCAATGCCCCTCAGTACACTGACTGACAGTCTGCCACTTCTTTGACAAACTGTAACCAATGCCCCTCAGTACACTGACTGACAGTCTGCCACTTCTTTGACAAACTGTAACCAATGCCCCTCAGTACACTGACTGACAGTCTGCCACTTCTTTGACAAACTGTAACCAATGCCCCTCAGTACACTGACTGACAGTCTGCCACTTCTTTGACAAACTGTAACCAATGCCCCTCAGTACACTGACTGACAGTCTGCCACTTCTTTGACAAACTGTAACCAATGCCCCTCAGTACACTGACTGACAGTCTGCCACTTCTTTGACAAACTGTAACCAATGCCCCTCAGTACACTGACTGACAGTCTGCCACTTCTTTGACAAACTGTAACCAATGCCCCTCAGTACACTGACTGACAGTCTGCCACTTCTTTGACAAACTGTAACCAATGCCCCTCAGTACACTGACTGACAGTCTGCCACTTCTTTGACAAACTGTAACCAATGCCCCTCAGTACACTGACTGACAGTCTGCCACTTCTTTGACAAACTGTAACCAATGCCCCTCAGTACACTGACTGACAGTCTGCCACTTCTTTGACAAACTGTAACCAATGCCCCTCAGTACACTGACTGACAGTCTGCCACTTCTTTGACAAACTGTAACCAATGCCCCTCAGTACACTGACTGACAGTCTGCCACTTCTTTGACAAACTGTAACCAATGCCCCTCAGTACACTGACTGACAGTCTGCCACTTCTTTGACAAACTGTAACCAATGCCCCTCAGTACACTGACTGACAGTCTGCCACTTCTTTGACAAACTGTAACCAATGCCCCTCAGTACACTGACTGACAGTCTGCCACTTCTTTGACAAACTGTAACCAATGCCCCTCAGTACACTGACTGACAGTCTGCCACTTCTTTGACAAACTGTAACCAATGCCCCTCAGTACACTGACTGACAGTCTGCCACTTCTTTGACAAACTGTAACCAATGCCCCTCAGTACACTGACTGACAGTCTGCCACTTCTTTGACAAACTGTAACCAATGCCCCTCAGTACACTGACTGACAGTCTGCCACTTCTTTGACAAACTGTAACCAATGCCCCTCAGTACACTGACTGACAGTCTGCCACTTCTTTGACAAACTGTAACCAATGCCCCTCAGTACACTGACTGACAGTCTGCCACTTCTTTGACAAACTGTAACCAATGCCCCTCAGTACACTGACTGACAGTCTGCCACTTCTTTGACAAACTGTAACCAATGCCCCTCAGTACACTGACTGACAGTCTGCCACTTCTTTGACAAACTGTAACCAATGCCCCTCAGTACACTGACTGACAGTCTGCCACTTCTTTGACATACTGTAACCAATGCCCCTCAGTACACTGACTGACAGTCTGCCACTTCTTTGACAAACTGTAACCAATGCCCCTCAGTACACTGACTGACAGTCTGCCACTTCTTTGACAAACTGTAACCAATGCCCCTCAGTACACTGACTGACAGTCTGCCACTTCTTTGACAAACTGTAACCAATGCCCCTCAGTACACTGACTGACAGTCTGCCACTTCTTTGACAAACTGTAACCAATGCCCCTCAGTACACTGACTGACAGTCTGCCACTTCTTTGACAAACTGTAACCAATGCCCCTCAGTACACTGACTGACAGTCTGCCACTTCTTTGACATACTGTAACCAATGCCCCTCAGTACACTGACTGACAGTCTGCCACTTCTTTGACAAACTGTAACCAATGCCCCTCAGTACACTGACTGACAGTCTGCCACTTCTTTGACAAACTGTAACCAATGCCCCTCAGTACACTGACTGACAGTCTGCCACTTCTTTGACAAACTGTAACCAATGCCCCTCAGTACACTGACTGACAGTCTGCCACTTCTTTGACAAACTGTAACCAATGCCCCTCAGTACACTGACTGACAGTCTGCCACTTCTTTGACAAACTGTAACCAATGCCCCTCAGTACACTGACTGACAGTCTGCCACTTCTTTGACAAACTGTAACCAATGCCCCTCAGTACACTGACTGACAGTCTGCCACTTCTTTGACAAACTGTAACCAATGCCCTCAGTACACTGACTGACAGTCTGCCACTTCTTTGACAAACTGTAACCAATGCCCCTCAGTACACTGACTGACAGTCTGCCACTTCTTTGACAAACTGTAACCAATGCCCCTCAGTACACTGACTGACAGTCTGCCACTTCTTTGACAAACTGTAACCAATGCCCCTCAGTACTCTGACTGACAGTCTGGCCACTCCTTTGACAAAACTGTAAACAAATGCCCCTGCA